>CM060634.1:29500000-29905000 GCA_030578275.1 Meda fulgida
AGAGGACTAAAATAATATAATTTACTTAAAATAATGTTTTGTAATTGTATAAATGTATTTACTGTCACTTTTGATCAATTTAATGGGCTGAATAAAATATTTAATTTCTAATTTCCAAAAGAAAAAAATCCAATTAACCCAAAAATTTGGAACACTACACAATATAATTACAGTAATATATATATATATATATATATATATATATATATATATACTTACAATTCACTAAGTCAAATATGAATTCAGTAACCATTCTGACTAAACTAAACAAATTCAGTGTAGGAGTCATCAGACTGATTCAAAACAATAGACCTGTAGACCAATAGACATGGCGGTATGAAAGCGAGCCTGTGAGGATAGACTTACCGTGTTTTCAATGGCATCTGCTGTACAAAGCTGTATAAAGCTCCTAGATCACTTGTAATTTTCCACAGCTCATGTTGTCTGTTTTTTTTTTTTGTCTACTGAAATTTCTCATGAAGATATTTTTGCAGCGTTTCATCAGCAGAACAACCCACTGAGGAGATGTATGACTATCCCTCACAGCTTCGCTTTCATTCCCGTTAAAAATCAAAGATGGAGCTGCTGTGAATAAGGTCTATTCCTGAGATTATGAGTCTTTTATAATAATTCATTAAAAGAATTGTGCTGTATCTTTGTTTCTGGGTGCAACTCAATAAAAGACTTTTCTTCTCACAATTATTTTGTGATAGATTATCCCATTAAATCCAATTCAGCAAGCAAACTCACATTTGCGACTTATTTTGCAGTGCTGTTGGAGATTCAGCAGCGGACGGCTTCAGAAAACACTGGCACACACACTGTATATAGACATTCAAAACAATTGAATGCATACACACTGACACATTTACACAAAACTGCAGAAAACAGACAGTCCTAACCAGTCACAACTCTGAGGAGAGATACAGTAGGTGTAGGTTAGTCTGTGGTAATTACAACTATTTAGATGTCTATGGCATGTCTTTATTCAGACAGCTAGGTAACAGTGTGTGCATGCGTTTTGTTTCTTGAAGGTTGATGCCACCCATCTGAAACTCCCAAAATGCCAAGTTTGCCAGTTGCTAAGACAAAATTCACTGTGCCACTGTAGGCACTTAAAGTTGGAACAAACAAATATACACACACAAAGAGACAATTATGTGTGTGTTTTCTAACACACACAACCCCACAAAACTAGTCCTATATAAAATCATGTGCGTTTTAAACACACACACTCCAGTGCTTTGCAGTGTTGCTAGCATTTCCATGGAGACGCAGATGGTGCGTTCAGAGTCACGACAGAGTTTCACTGTTTATTTTCAGACCTGCCACTTTTAGTGTTCGTTTAAACATACAATATGTAAGATTTTTGTAATAAAATATCCAAAAATCACTTGCACAGTGTGATATATTTCCTGTAGTTGTGTACTTAAAATATCCCAAAGATTTTTAATTTCAGAGAAATTCCAATTTTAAATAATGGCTCGTCCATGTTCACTTGTCGCCTGCCAATGATGTAATATCCGCGTTATCCCTGGATTCCACTCGTACTGCCATAGTCACCATGGCGACAGACGTGGACAACAGCGTTACGTCTAGCGGCACGCTCACGCGGTTGTTGTTTCGTTCAAACATTAGCCTACACTCTTAAAAATAAAGGTTCCAAAATAGGGGTCATAGAAGAACCCTTTTGGTTCCAAAAAAACCTTTTAGTGAATCGTTCTAAAAATAACCATTTTCTGAGATGATTTGGCCTCATTCCACCTAGTGTCAGTTCAAAATTCCCAAAGTCAATTTTTTATTAACTTTGAGAAAGGTTTGTGAAAGACAAATAATCATTCTGTTAAATTTAATGTAATGGTTCTGTATCTGCATCATTGACTCCATAAAGAACCATTTTGTTCCACAAAAGTTTATTTATAGTGGAAAACTATAAATGCAAACTGATGCAGAAAAGTTAGTTCATGCATTCATGACCTCGAGACTAGATTACTGTAATGCTTTATTAGCTGGTTGTCCTGCATCCTCAATAAACAAGCTACAGTTAGTGCAAAATGCAGCCGCTAGAGTTCTTACTAGATCAAGAAAATATGATCATATAACACCTATTTTATCATCTCTACACTGGTTACCTATTAAGTTCCGTATCAATTACAAAGTATTACTGCTGACCTATAAAGCCCTAAATGGTATAGCTCTGGTGTATTTAATGGACCTTCTATCACCCTACAATCCATCGCGTTCTTTAAGATCACTAAATTCGAGGCTTCTGGTCATTCCTAGGATATCTAAGTCCACTAAAGGAGGGAGGGCGTTCTCACATTTAGCTCCTAAACTCTGGAATAGCCTTCCTGATATTGTTCGAGACTCAGACTCGCTGTCCCAGTTTAAAACTAGATTAAAGACGCATCTCTTTAACCAAGATTTCACTTAAAGCTTACCTCTTATACTACTGCTGAATCAGTTCAAATGCATCAATATTATGAACATCAGCTATGCTAATTATTTCCCATCTGCCTTTCTGCTGTTATCTCGGGACGCGAGTCCCGAGGTAAATAGCGTTCGTAGCTCCAGATTGGATCCAGCCTCTCACGGAGACTTCAGATGCCCCAACACCTGCGATGAGACGACTCGACGCCTGTGATGAGACGACTCGACGCCTGTGAAGAGACGACTCGACGCCTGTGAAGAGACGACTCGACGCCTGTGAAGAGACTACTAGACGCCTGTGAAGAGACGACTCGACGCCTGTGGAGAGACGACTCGACGCCTGTGGAGAGACGACTCGACGCCTGTGGAGAGACGACTCGACGCCTGTGGAGAGACGACTCGACGCCTGTGGAGAGACGACTCGACGCCTGTGATGAGACGACTCGACGCCTGTGGAGAGACGACTCGACGCCTGTGGAGAGACGACTCGACGCCTGTGAAGAGTCGACTCGACGCCTGTGGAGAGACGACTCGACGCCTGTGGAGAGACGACTCGACGCCTGTGGAGAGACGACTCGACGCCTGTGGAGAGACGACTCGACGCCTGTGGAGAGACGACTCGACGCCTGTGGAGAGACGACTCGACGCCTGTGGAGAGACGACTCGACGCCTGTGATGAGACGACTCGACGCCTGTGGAGAGACGACTCGACGCCTGTGATGAGACGACTCGACGCCTGTGAAGAGACGACTCGACGCCTGTGGAGAGACGACTCGACGCCTGTGGAGAGACGACTCGACGCCTGTGCAGAGACGACTCGACGCCTGTGATGAGACGACTCGACGCCTGTGATGAGACGACTCGACGCCTGTGATGAGACGACTCGACGCCTGTGAAGAGACGACTCGACGCCTGTGGAGAGACGACTCGACGCCTGTGGAGAGACGACTCGACGCCTGTGGAGAGACGACTCGACGCCTGTGGAGAGACGACTCGACGCCTGTGGAGAGACGACTCGACGCCTGTGGAGAGACGACTCGACGCCTGTGGAGAGACGACTCGACGCCTGTGGAGAGACGACTCGACGCCTGTGGAGAGACGACTCGACGCCTGTGGAGAGACGACTCGACGCCTGTGATGAGACGACTCGACGCCTGTGGAGAGACGACTCGACGCCTGTGGAGAGACGACTCGACGCCTGTGAAGAGACGACTCGACGCCTGTGGAGAGACGACTCGACGCCTGTGGAGAGACGACTCGACGCCTGTGGAGAGACGACTCGACGCCTGTGGAGAGACGACTCGACGCCTGTGGAGAGACGACTCGACGCCTGTGGAGAGACGACTCGACGCCTGTGGAGAGACGACTCGACGCCTGTGATGAGACGACTCGACGCCTGTGGAGAGACGACTCGACGCCTGTGATGAGACGACTCGACGCCTGTGAAGAGACGACTCGACGCCTGTGAAGAGACGACTCGACGCCTGTGGAGAGACGACTCGACGCCTGTGGAGAGACGACTCGACGCCTGTGATGAGACGACTCGACGCCTGTGATGAGACGACTCGACGCCTGTGATGAGACGACTCGACGCCTGTGATGAGACGACTCGACGCCTGTGATGAGACGACTCGACGCCTGTGATGAGACGACTCGACGCCTGTGAAGAGACGACTCGACGCCTGTGAAGAGACGACTCGACGCCTGTGAAGAGACGACTCGAAGCCTGTGATGAGACGACTCGACGCCTGTGAAGAGACGACTCGACGCCTGTGATGAGACGACTCGACGCCTGTGATGAGACGACTCGACGCCTGTGAAGAGACGACTCGACGCCTGTGAAGAGACGACTCGACGCCTGTGATGAGACGACTCGACGCCTGTGAAGAGACGACTCGACGCCTGTGATGAGACGACTCGACGCCTGTGAAGAGACGACTCGACGCCTGTGATGAGACGACTCGACGCCTGTGGAGAGACGACTCGACGCCTGTGAAGAGACGACTCGACGCCTGTGATGAGACGACTCGACGCCTGTGATGAGACGACTCGACGCCTGTGATGAGACGACTCGACGCCTGTAAAGAGACGACTCGACGCCTGTGAAGAGACGACTCGACGCCTGTGATGAGACGACTCCACGCCTGTGAAGAGACGACTCGACGCCTGTGAAGAGACGACTCGACGCCTGTGAAGAGACGACTCGACGCCTGTGATGAGACGACTCGACGCCTGTGAAGAGACGACTCGACGCCTGTGATGAGACGACTCGACGCCTGTGAAGAGACGACTCGACGCCTGTGATGAGACGACTCGACGCCTGTGAAGAGACGACTCGACGCCTGTGAAGAGACGACTCGACGCCTGTGAAGAGACGACTCGACGCCTGTGAAGAGACGACTCGACGCCTGTGATGTTATGCCCTAAATTAATACATGATTAACTGACTGTATTTTTCAATGTACATTTCAGAAATGCACTTTCTGTAAAGCTGCTTTGAGACAATGTCTATTGTGAAAAGTGCTATACAAATAAAATTGAACTGAATTGAATTGAATTGAAAACGGTTCTTTAGATTATTAATATGTTCAAAAAATGGTTCTTTTTAGAACGATTCACTAAAAGGTTTTTTGGGAACCAAGATGGTTCTTCTATGACCCCTATTTTGGAACCTTTGGTTTTAAGAGTGTATGAATCATGGCAAGCAGACTTTAGATCAAAAGAAGAACTAAAACGAGGATCAATATCAGCGTGGCGTTTTCGAGATACCGAGAGCTCCACGACGACTTGAAGGAGACGCTGTTCTTGCGTGAACTTTATTAGACAGGTGAGCAAATGTACATAAAACTAATCAATGTTATATAGCTCAACATGATGAAATTTTAGAATATGTTAGAATATGATCAGTATGTTATTCTAATTTTGATCAAGCTTACTGCTAGTCTCATACAAACAAACTAACACATAGAATAACATTGTAACATTATAACATTGATTAAAAACATAAATCTATTCACTCATCCATAAACATTATTAGATCCATCAGCATGACGACAAGTTCCATAATTCCGCTTATGCGTCATCAACCTACACCTTTGTTATTGTAAGGGTGAGGTTAGCGACTCTTAGCAGCGAAAAAAAACATATTGTAGCTTTAATGTCTTTCTTAAACGGCTTTCTGAAAAAGAAATTTGAGTGCATGTTAAAAGGCTTTTTTTAAGTAATCTTTTTTTGTGTTCCCTTGAGTTTCTGAACCAAGGTCTTCTGAATAATGTTTTTCATGAGCATTTTCCTCCCTTTCTCTGAGTGTGACTAAGTTTTCTGTGTTTCAGGAAACACTACATTTACAGGTGAAATGAGCAACATAGCACAATGCGACATCCAATCAAACATCATAAATTCACGGACGGACGGACAGATAGATACCAAGTAAATAATGAAAACTAAAATGCTTTAGGTGCTCCAAAGTAATAAAGTACACTCTTTTCCTCCGCCTTTCACACTCATTCAGTCCAGTTTAGCGAGATTCACTCGGTTCAGTCTGAGAGGGGCAGCTGGGGCAGTTACACGCTGTGAAGAGGGAAGTGATGCGATCACTCGAACGAGAGGAAGAAAGAGAGAGGAGAAGATCCGTATCAGCAGCTGGAGTCGTGCCCGTGTGTGTGTGTGTGTGTGTGTGTGTGTGTGTGTCTGGCAGCTCATCTGTGAGATGATGTATGGCAGTTATTCTGTAGCTCTGACTACTGTGTAAGCACTTTCAGCAGCCAACTGCAGGGAAACACACACACACACACACACGAACAAGCACGAGAAGATGCACTACGCTTCTACCCTCTTTCAAAAGTGCAGAAAGTAATAATACATTTGAAGTGTGTGTGTGTGTGTGTGTGTGTGTGTGTGTGTGTGTGTGTGTGTGTGTGTGTGTGTGTGTGTGTGTGTGTGTGTGTGTGTGTCTGTGTGTGTGTGTGTGTGTGTGTGTGTGTGTGTGTGTGTGTGTGTGTGTGTGTGGGTGTGTGTGTGGGTGTGTGTGTGTGTGTGTGTGTGTGTGTGTGTGTGTGTGTGTGTGTTGATTCCAACAGCATTAGAAATCAAAAGCCTTCCTGGTCTGAAGAGGAAAATAAAAGCTTTACAATTCAGTGAGAAGTGACATTAGATGCACACTCTGATTTAGCAGTGCAACCAAGTCTTCTAAAGATCATCTCAGCAGGACGGATACACACAAACAAGACATTTGACCTTCATAAATAATCGGGAAAGAAATAAGAAAGAATTGAGTTTAAAGTCAACATTAAATTAAAATTGACCTTGATTACATTTTTATCAAACATATCTGGTTTGTTGTGACTATTAGTGCATGGTATTATTAAAAAAAAAAATAATATAGTATATAATTAATATAAATTAAACATATTTAAATATAAATTATATTATTAATTTAAATAATTAATAATATAAATACTATTAACATGTAATTCATATTAAATGTATTACAACTGTCTAACATTTCACTTTATACAATCAAATCCCAAATGCTCATGCTATAATATTTCCCATAAAATATTCTGTTTCATGATTAAGTTACATTTTGCAACCCTAACTCATGCATTGTTAATGTTTTTTGATGTTGGCTTTTATAAGGTTTTCTTAAAAAACTTACAACTAAGGTTGAAAGCATTAACATTAGCTAACCGTTAACAAATTAATAATTCTACAGCATTTAATAATCTTAGCTACAGTTCCTATACTAACATATTTTAACAATACAATTGTAAATTAACATGAGTGAACTAGCATAAAACAACAATAAATAATAGTACATGAGTAAAATGTCATATTGTAAAATATTTTTAGAATTTAAAATAATATTTTCTGTTTCAATATATTTTAAAATGTAAATAATTTATTTGATGCTGATTTTTGCCAGATTTAGCTCACTTCTATGGACAACGTGGTACCCAAAGTATTGCTACATAAACACACACACACACACACACAGACACACAGACACACACACACACACACACACAGTTGGAAAGCCTCCAGGTGCAGCGTGACTCATATCTGGAGTCTGTTGTAAAAACATCTCCTCATATCACTGATGTGTTTGGACTTTAGAGCTTTGAATTAAAAACACACACCGGCCTGAAGAAAATGTTGTAACTTCAAAGAAAGAAAGAAAGAAAGATTTCTGAATTACCACCACATTTGTACATAGATATGTATGCCTATAATCTGCATTCACCTTTAACAGCACCGCCATTATGGTCTGATTTCATTAGAAGTGATCAAATCAATGAACCATCACAACAAAAGCAGATGCATTAGCAAGTTGAAAAAGGGGGATCTAGTTATGTACATCTATGTGGACAGCCAGAGCAGAGTTTCTGCTCATCTTCAATATTAAAAAAGCTCTGGATATCAGCTACTGTTGGGAAAAAAGAGTGCTTTTGTGCTTTTACACAAAACAAGTAAACAAACTAATCACGAGGCTAATAGTAAAATATATATGCGTGTGTGAGGACAAACTGATAACTGACAAAAGCAGCGGAGCGTGTAGAAACAGCTTCATTTAAGAGTTTGTGCCCCGCAGGATCTGTCACGAGCACATCGTGCTGTAACATACGCATTCACACGCAGGAGCTGTCAGGGGTCACATGTGTTTCCATACCGGCAGGAAACCAGACATTAATCTACTGAACTGAACTCGCATCAGCCTCGAAACAAAACTTTCCCTCCAGCCCCATCTGAGGAATTATTCAAATCCTTCTTCACCGTCTGGTCGAAGAAACGTTGACCAAGCAGCTCGTGCCGTTTTCAACATCTCTAAACCAGAGGACAAAACACTGAGAAAATACAGGTGGAGGCAAATATCCTATAGAGGAAAAAAAGAGACAGAGATGGGAGTGAGAGAATTGGTGCAGAGTCCATTTGACATCAGAACTCAAGTCTGTCTGGAAATGAGATATGAAAAGACACTGCCTTAATTTGTACAAATGAATGGCAAATGATTAAACCCAGAAGGAAGTATCTGTGCTGGTTTGTGAATGGCATGCATTCCAACTGTATGCGAATCCACTGAATCACTGTGGTTTGTTATTGAAGAAATTGCCCTTGGCTGAGATGATCTGAATTTGGAGGCTGTACTTTGGTATTTGTGCTGGACCAAGCCGAACCCAGATTTGGCACCTCTGGAATTGGATCAAACAGCTATTTAAGTGGATGCAACACCCCGTATGGCTTTAAAAGAAATGTATGATAGGATCTGTGCAAGGGTGTTTCTTCACCCATGGGCACTTTTAACATTTTTAAAGGTACACTATGGAACTTTTGGCTCTCTAGCTGTAAGAAAAACCTACGTGCATTTTGCAGAAGAACATTGTTTTGGTTGTGCTTCTGCTTTGCGTGACTGTGCTGATGAATATGGTTCTTTCTCATAACTTAAAAAAGAGAGAGATGGATAATTGGATTGATACTGCTCATAAAACTTAAGAGATATAAACAGTTTGGAAGGAAAGGATCTCAAGCTGACGAGCTGAAGACGTTACTGTAGCTTTACCCATTAATAACACAGTACTTCTTTGAAAATAAATTCCAGCACAGCACTACAACAACCATAATGAAATAACCCTTCCCTCCCCGTCACTATACTGGGGTGTTAGGACTCAAACAGACCCCAGGGTGAGTGCCCCCTACTGGCCTCACTAACACCAGCATGTTGAATAATAAAAGCACCATCTTCACATCGCTTTTACAACACTTCAAATCCCTCAATTCTCACCATCTCCGAAAAGCCAAGCCGATGTTGATTCTTGTTTTATTACGAGCTCTGTCATGTTCTCTTTTTGCCAGCAGATTCTCAGAGATTTGATATTTAACTGCTCCATGTCAACCTCTCCCGCTCGTTGTGAAAACTAACCTCTGCCACTCCCACACCAGACACACGTCAAAGCAGCCGGAGCGACTAAATGCTGTTCTTTTTAACTATTTATCATAGAATAAAAAAAAAAAAATTGTATCACGATTTCCACAATAATAGTAAAAAAACACATCTGTTTTCAACACTGATAATAATAAGAGATGTTTGCTTAGCAAAGCTCTCTCTCTCTCTCTCTCTTCTCTACACACACAAATACTCTCTCAGGCATCTAAACCTAATCTTCCCTCTCCAACTGCCTCAATCCGCTCTTAAATTGTGCTCGACCGGCCCGGCAGAGCGGACAGGATTCTCTTTTTCTCCTTTATCACCTCTCAGTCCCAGGCAGGACAATGAGAAAGAAAGACTGCCCTGGAAACAGCTGAGCTGTAGACTTCTCCTCTTGACTGTTAAGCTGTTTGGAGATAGTGAGGGCCGGGACATTGCTCTCTCTCTCTCTCTCTCTCTCTCTCTCTCAGAGGACAGTGCTGATAGGGTTATGAGAGGGGAAGTGAGAGAAGATACTTCCTGTTGTGAGTCGCAGTCAGATGCTGTCAGTCAGGAATCAGAAGTGATTACCTTCAGCTCGTCCAGATTCAAACATTCAGAGGTCTCAGGCTGGGATATATCCTGCAGCGTCGATGTGACCTGTCACTCATCACTTCCTCCTCTCATTACTTCTCTAGCTTCCCTGTTCATCTTGTTTCAATTCAGGATGCATCTGTATTCTCTCACCCTAGCATCCTCAAACTCTTTCTGTCTGTTGAAAATGGCACTGAATTATGCAGTGATGACAGGAGGGCTGGAGGTAGATGGACTGTCAGTCTCGTGCCCCGATCACAATGACAGTGATTTTGTCGCTGGAGGACAGTGGGCTGTGTAATGATGATTGCTATTGGGCCAACCTGAGGCTGGATGTCCTGATGCTATTGGTGTGCTAATTAACTGCAAAACTGTTTTTAATCTGATCACAAAGGAGGTGTTTTGCGGCTAAAAATCATATGTAATTTTATTCGCCGAACAATTTGTTTTCTTGCCTCTTCAAATTAGCATCCTGGCAAACTTTTTTAAAATAAACATGTTTTCTTTGTTGTGCATTTTAAGCATAAATCTAATTAACTTTAGGTAGTTTTATCCACAAAAAAACAAGACTTATTATCATGTGCCATGTTGTAAACATGCCTAGCAAACTGATCTTGTTTTAAGGATGTTTAGGCAGTCAACAAAAATAGAAATACATTGTTTTTGAGATGCACTCAAGTTGTCAAAAACTTGGAAAATGAATTACCTCCAGTCTTAGTGCAACTGCAAATTATTGTCAGTGTGAACAACCCTTCAGATGATGGTCCATTCCTTCATTACCAATTAGATTAATTATACCCCCCCTCCTCCTCCTCCTCCTCCTCCTCAGATGTGAATCATGCCTCTGATGAAACTAATGGACTCCAGCACCATGGACAGAGACACGTACGAACACACACACACGCACGAACAAACTCTTTCACAAACACAAACTTCAGCACCATGGACAGAGGTGTACTTGCTCACACACAAACTTCAGCACCATGGACAGAGACACATATACTCTCACAAAACAAACTTCAGAACAGTGGACAGAGATGTACTTGCTCACACACACAAACGTCAGCACCATGGACAGAGGCAAACACCCTCTCGCCAACACACACCGCATTGACAAAGACATACACTCTCAAAGGGAGATCATCAGAATGGTCTTTTGCAACTGCTATACAGAATAAAAAAAATGTGATTCAACAAAAAAGCCAATCAGAACATAAATTGATATTTACTATACACTTATGCAGAGCAGAATTAGTATAAAACATATTCAGAATAGAGAGCAACAGTCTGGTAAGGGAAGTAAAAACTCCATTGGGAAATAGATTTTTTAACGATAACAAACATTTAAAGACCACCTTACTGTGAGCTACGAGGTTGTTAATCGATGGTATTTGCCTTATTTGAAGACACCAGCCCACATTATTTCAACTTAGTTTTAAAGTAATTGTTTAACAGCGGAATTTGTGGTGAAAACTATATTACCCAAGATGCTGTACAGAAAATTCCACCAATCAGAGTTGAAACAAGTAGATTGAGGCAAAAGATCTCGTTAGCCCCACCCACTCCCATGAAGCACAGCAAATGACATAATCCCTTCCTACACTCTCAAAATACTTTTGAATATTTTAAATATATATATGCATATTTTACAATAAACTTAAAATATATTGTTTTGTATAAAATCAACATTTTTAAATGAATAGTTTTAATTATTCTTAATGTAATTATGCTACCCGCAGTGCTTCATGGGATTTAAGTTATTACAATAACTAGAGCTGTTAAGTTCACAACCTTGTGCCTTTGTATTTTTGTCTGATTTTCAAATACTTTTTTGCTTTAAATCAAAGTGTATAAAGTTATGATACACCTCGTAGCTGGTTGGCTTGGTTCATGGCTTAAAACGCTTTAAATAAGACTTTTTTTTTAAATCCCTATAGGAGAAATGAATGGGGAAAAAAAAATTCTGGGACCCAAAAAAAAGTGGCCAGGCACTGTTGCACTCTAGAAGACTTAAATGTGGGCGGAGCATTTCAGTGTGATGTCAGAATTAGAACCCAAGTAACCATCAAAACAGCATCACACCTACTGTACCTAGTAGCATAACATGTAATGAAGTTTAATATAGCTTTAGAGCAGAAAAATAAAGTGTGCATAGCTCAAGGACAGAACTCCTACCTTGACGTGATTGTATTCGTTCTTGCTGGCGTCAGTGCCGACTGGTTTATTTTCGGAGCGTGGCTTTAGGACCTGCCGTAGCGGACTGGACACAGGCAGACCTGTTACACTGATACCATCTGAAACCACACAACAATATCCATTAGATATAGGGCGTACATGAACACAGCTGCCAGAGGCCTGAGAAACAGAGTGCAAGGAGGCAGAAGGGGAAGTGGAAAGAGAGATCACTATCTTCTATGACTTATGTGAAGAGAGGACGCTATTATACAGCCATAATTCCTCACATTCAGAGGAAGTGAACATCGCTCAAACGCTTTCCTCTCCACCTCTCTCTCCATCCACCTTTCTATCTCTCAGCACATCTGTTTGTCCGGTGTTTAGTGCTCGAAATAAAATTAAAATCCATAAAGTGACAGTTTGAAATATGATGAGGTGGAAAAGCGCGGTAATAAATAAGGCAACGAGTACGTGTGCCGCAGTAGATCTCTGGAACACACTCAGGTGGATAAATTTTATCTCTCCAGCACATACGGATAATGGCATAAACATAAACGCACACACAAATTCACTCAAGCAAGAAACATTCTGGGTTATTTTTAGAAACGGGACATAAATATGACGAATGATACTTTCATCAACACAGACTTAAACAGTGCAGACTGCAGGAATGGTCTGCAAGCCTGAAAGAACATAAAAACACAAAGCTAAAGAACACACATGTGTGACATCAGGTGCAGTACGGATGGGTGGTATATGACATATTCATGATATATCTGCAATAATTGTTCTGCCTTTATACATTTAAGCAACATTGTGATGATTTTACCATATTATTCAGAAAACATGTTCTGTGACTGAGTATTAATTCTGTTTTAATCTAGTCTCTAAATTAAACATCAGTTGTGATGTTGGGAAGTGCAATTTATTTCTGTGAATAAATTCAAACAAAGTTTTAAATATTTATTCAAATATTTGCAACACTCAAAAATTCTCACAATAGTCCCCACATGCTTGTTATAAAATCAACTTTTAAACCCACTTTTAAAGGCCAATTTTTACAGGAAAAAGTGCCTAAATCTCATTAATTACTCTGTATCACTTGGTGACTACATTACTGTCAAGAAACGAATAAATAAATAAAAAAGAAACATGGACGTTGCATTGTTTGCCACAGAGCCATTGCTCTAATTGAAGGTCTTTCTGTAGCGGTGACATTTTTGGATTTGAGCTGCGTTGGCTCTGTCTGAGGGAGAATAATGAGGGTAAATACTAGCGTTTGTCGTGCACAGATTGCTCTCCGTATCTCACGCAGATGTTTCAATACACTCGGATGGATTTTGACATTCAACAGAAGAAGAAGAGCTGAAGAGACGCCAGGTGAAAAATGCATGAATGAAAATGAGGCTGATCACTATTCTAATTGAAAAGCATGTCTGTAGAGCATGTCTTCTGTGATTCACACCTAAGCCACAGTCATCTTTCAAATGCTGTCCCTCTGCTGCACAGTAAAAGAGAAGTGTACACAGAAGCACACACCAGGACAGATCTAGTCAGTGTGTGTGTTTTACCACCCGAAAGGCAAGACGGCACAGAGACAACTTATGGTCCTCATTACGAGTCCCACGGCCTCTGAAATGACATCACTTCCCCTCAAGAGTGTCTGGCACGGTATGTCGTAATGTCTCCTGCTAACTTTACAAGTCTCAGATGCACAGACACCAGGTCAAAGCTAACAGAGTGACATGAGGTAGAATAAGGGCAGAGCTAAGAGAGTTACACACGGGGGAAGGTGGAGCTAAGATATACTGTATATCTAGTAGGGATGCACCGAATCCAGATTTGTGGGGTTCGGCCGAATACCGAATCCGCCGAAGATTCTGCCGAATCCGAAACCGAATACCGAATCCTACTCTCATCCTCAGTCCATTAACACAGTAAACACATTAATGAAGTAAACAACGTGGATTTTTCATTTTATTTTATTTTTCATTTTATTTTTCATTTTATTCTAACTGTAAAAAAAAAAAGAAAAAAAAAGAATAAGCAACATTATGCATTTTAACAGCGGCGATGTTGTGTATTGTTTAGGGTCCTTGCCACCACGAGACAAATCGGCATTGCAAATTGAACATATAGCTTGACTTGAACTGCCTTCTTTTGACTGAAAGTACTGCCAAACAACACTTTTTCTACTCATGAGTTCCATTTTCACTTTCTCACAGCCACTGCATTCGAACGGTCCACCTACTGTAACGAGTGGAAATAAGGTGTGGCCCCTTTAAGAGCTGCGCGCTCCCGGTTGAACTGTCTGCAGGCTGTATTGTGTGTGCCGTGCGCCTCGAACACCCCATGTATGCGCGTTATTTCTGTTTGATGATAATTTTTATCTTAATTTGTTTATTAAGTAAAGCTGTGGACGGTAGAACATGTGACAGACAGTTACACGAGTTCGATTGGGGAATAAAGTGCGAGTTGTTGTGAGATGCCAATCGCCTTCTTGAGTCTGTCTGGCCTCTGCAATAACTTTAGCTGTGAGCTATCCCTATTTTTCTTCTTGACACAACGCGTTACACTACAGGCTTGTTCGACTTGAACCGGCGCTGCCAAGCCAAGGGTTCGGTTTGGTGGAAAAAATTTCTAAGGTTCGGCAGAAACCGAACCCCATTAAAAAGCCCAATATTCGGCCGAATCCGAAGCCGAATCCTGGATTCGGTGCATCCCTAATATCTAGTACAGTCATGAAACTCTAGAGGGCACAGACTTAAAGGTCTTTTACATGCAATCTGCAAGGAATCAAATCATTACTGCATGACACAAGCTGACTGGCCTCTGCTGATCCTGCAACCAATGAGATTGCTTAATCAACATTCAAATAGTCTGGTCCAGTGTTTGCTGTAATCTAGTCCTGCAGCACGCCATCAGAGTTTCTCAGAAACCCTCCACCTCCCCCAGCTCCACCTGCCTAGATCTGCTACGGGATTTATGTATGTCTATTTATGCAGCAGCAGCATGTCTCACAAGCTCACAGCAGTGTTTCTGTGTATCTACTGGCAGTAAGTCCATGCTTAAGAGTTGTCATTATTGTAATATTATATATATAAAATAAATATACATAAAATAAAAAATTATTCTACTTTTTTAATAAAGCGCAAAATAAAATTCTCAAAATAAATGAATGATCTTTTTATATAAAGCACATATATAAATAAATTATATTATTTATTTATATTTAAATACATTTTCAGTAATAATAGTTTACTATAATTTACTATTATTCAAATAAATTATTTTATACAGCACCTTTAAAGGTTGAAAAATAATACAAAATAATAATAGTTATTAAAGGTTAATAATAATAATAATTTAATGTAGCATATTTTTGTCATAAAAAAATAAAAAATAAAAATCACACATTAAATATGATAATAGAGTTCAGAGACTAACATTTTAGTTTCCATGACTTCATTAGTTTTCATGTGACACCATGCTGACATATTTCAAAAATGCCACACGACCAAAATTTCCAGAGCTAATCGCCCGGCAGGGCAATAGTGTTTTTTTGGCACATGACCGCATGATGTCACATCAAGTCAGACAGCATTCTTAAATCACCAGTAATCAGTTCTGCACAGAACTTGCAATACAAATCTCAACTCAGTTTAAGAGCAGATGAGGGCGAGGCTAGGAAAATGAACGTCCTGAGCAGTACGTTTAAAAGACGTCATTTATTTCCTTGCTTAAGTCAAACGCAGCGGGCCGCATCGCATTGAACCCTGGAAACGCGGTGCTCAGTGATAGCCAGGCGTTACCCAATGAGGCTAGAGAGTTCATCCCCTTGATGACGTGACATCATCGGCACCAGGGCTCAGCGGTCAGCTGACGTCCTGCATGAAGGGTAAACGTGTACCTCCAGCGAGCTCTCAGCGGGGGGAGATGTCTGCTTTAATGGAGCCGCTCTCCTCTCTCATTATGTTGTTCTTGCGCTGACATTTTAACATTCAGGGACTAATGTGTTTAGTCTGAATGTCTGGCCCTCGCGCTCTGCGTCTCTCTGACGGGGAGACAATTTATAGAGGACGGATGAATGAACGAACGAATGGAGCAGCGTGTTAAAGAAACTCTCGTACGGACTGAACCCAACAGCCTCCAGGGAGACAGACAAGAGCATTGCATCACAGCGATGACATCACCACCATCACAGCCTGAGTTATGCTGACAGGAGAGATGGAGACAGACACTGAGAAAGAGACCGAGACATAAAAGGGGCAAAGAAAAAGAGCTGGCAGAAATAGTGAAAGGAACAGAAAGAATACTGGATGTGTGTTGGTGTTGGTGTGTTTAACTTTAACAAATTATTTTTAATGAATCGGTTTAATGGAACTCACTCTGCCTATATAAATCAGTCAACAACTCATTCACTTGTTAATTGGTTGTTATTGCCTGGCTGGTTATGGTGTAAACAACAAATATATTCATTTATCTTCTAAAAATCCAAAAAGAATAAAAAACTGTTTTTTTTCAACAATCAATGAGACTAGTAATTATTATTAATAATAATAAATGATGACTATACAATTATTATTTCAAAATATTTGTACTATTTAAATGTATAATATATATATATATATATATATATATATATATATATATATATATATATATATATATATATATATATATATATATAAAGGTGCCACATGTTGCAAGCTAGAAATGCTGAATATCCACCTTTTTTCCCTCAGATTTACGATATTCCCGTGGGTCATATTCTGGTTCTGAAACTGTTTATAAATATGGAAAAATCACATCCCTGTTGTTAACTTTAAAACCGCCCGGAAGCCACTCCATGCAAAATATGCAACATTTTGGATGTCTCGAATGCCATTATGACATCACAATCAGAGATTAGGAATTGCCACATCAAACACTTAAAATGTGAATGACTTGCTTTGATCTTTTATTGCTTACCACCATGATGAGAAAACGAATGTCAAACAGTGCAAATATTACCGCTAAATAACAGCAATAATGTATTAGCACCTGCGATAACATCAGCAATGTTTACAATTCACTGCCCTCTACATGCTGCGCTAATAGGACGGGATTTAAGCAGTCTTATCAGCCTAATTCAGAGAAATGATTATTTCAACAATAATTAAAACATTTGAGCAGCGTAAGAGGAGAGGCCCCGGAGAGGAGAGAGAGGAAGGAGGCTGTTCATCCTGCACCTGTTTGTAATTCAAGCAGAAACGCACAGCACCACTCGTCTACGGTCTGCTCTCCTCATGTCTCATTAATATTAACATGTGCGTACAATGAGACTAAGAGGACATTTCCAATTCTCAACGCTTGATCTTAAGGAGCTCAGAAGAGGTTGCAAATGCATTGGCAAATAAACTTTATCAAAAATGTTTATTCTAAAAGTCCTGTTGACATGCAGTAAGAATAAAAAGCTATAAAATTGATGTGGATAGAAGCTCAGATCATTTGATCTTGAAAGAATAGGATGAGCAATGTTTGATGTCATATTGAGAACTTCACTTTATCTTTTGAGATTGAAGTTCAACCTTTTCCCCCCTTTAAGACCATTTACTGAAACAAGTCTCCAAAAAATACTTTTACTGTTTTTGTCTCTTATGCAAACAGAGGCTGAATTTATTTCATCAAAAATACAGTAAAACAGTAATAATGTGAAAAAATTACAATTTAAATTATCTGTTTTTTATTTGAAAATGTAATTTATTCCTGTGATCAAAGCTGAATTTTCAGCATCATTACTCCAGTCTTCAGTGTCACATGATCCTTCAGAAATTATTCTAATATGATGATTTGATGCTCAAGAAACATTTCTGATAATTATCAATGTTGAAAACAGTTTGTGGAAACTGATACATATTTTCAGGGTTCTTTGATGAATAAAAAGTTCAAAATAACAGCATATATTTGAAACAGAAATCTTATTGCAACATTGTAAATGTTTTTTTCTGTCACTTTTGATCAATTTAATGTTGTTAACCATGTTGAATAAGTATTAATTTCACTCAACAAAAAAACTCTTAATCACCAAAAACGTTTTGAAAGGTAGTGTCTGGTCTACTGAAGAAAAAAAAATAGAAATCAGGGAAATTTGCTCTCCATTTCATTTCATTGCTATATATAATGGTGATTTTTCCTTCCTCTCCTTCAACGAGCATGACAGGTGTATTAAACTGAGAGGACATACAGAAAAGAAAGAAGGTATAAGTGTAACACAGCCAGGAAACAGCCAAAAGGAACAAGATGTGAAGAGGAAACAGATATTAATCTAGAGAGGAACTAGAGAGGGCAGAGGGGACGGACAGTGTAATACAGAAGAGAGACGGCAGCTCAAGCGATGTCTCTGTTGAATGTGAAATGAGGTGGTACAGACACCATTTCAAATCACATCCCTGGGATCTGATCTACCATAACAGGGCAAAGTGAATACTGCCTTTCTTCTATCAGAGAGCAATCAGGCCCGTCTTGATTATAGTGTGATGGCTCTGGTGATGTACTCGCGGAAATTGAGCGCAAATTGGACGGGACAAACCAGAACGGACCCAAATGATGTTGTTTTTGCACGTCAGCGGATGTGTGGTGTGTTCGTGTGGATGTTTACCGTCGTTCAGGTCGTGTAACAGGTTCTCCTGACCAGAGAAGTCCAGTTTGGTGGATATGTTGACAGGGATGGAGACAGACTGGCCGGGTTTCAGAGGCAGGTGGGACAGGGCGTCCTGCAGGTCCCAGCTCACAAACTCACCAAACAGCTTCTCTGTAATACAGAACAAAGGGAAATATTTGTTTACAGCACTTTGGTCAGGGACAAACAGGAATTATTTTAAATAATAGTAAAAAAGGAGAAGAAGAAGAAGAAGAAATAAGAAATAAACAAGTACTAAAATGGATATTATTATTATTATTTTATATTTTTCAAGTTATTATTTATAATATTTTTTCTTCTGTTGCAAGACTTCAACATTTGTTTTAATTTAATAAAAAATTATAAAACATAATCGTTATAGAAGTGGTGTATTTGAAACAGCAAACATAAATCTTTGTTTTTAATGTTCTTTAAATTATGTTTTAATATAAAATAGTTATAATATACAGTCGTGCTCAGAATTAATGGTACCCCTGGTAAATATGATAAAAAATGGCTGGAAAAAATAAATCTGCATCATTTATCCTTTTGATCTTTCATTCAAAATATTGGCAAAAATCTAAACTTTCATTGAAGTAAAAGAAAAGAAAGTGGGGGGGAAATCACATTATGAAATAAATGTTTATCTCCAAAACACGTTGGCCACAATTATTGGTACCCTTTTATTAAATACTTTTTGCAATCTCCTTTTGCCAAGATAACAGCTCTGAGTTTTATCCTATGATGCCTGATGAGTTCGGAGAACACCTGACAAGAGATCAGAGACCATTCTTACAGAATCTCTCCAGATCCTTCAGATTCCCAGATCCATGTTGGTGCTTCTTCTCTTCAGTTCACTCCACTCATCAGGTCTGGGACGGTCATGGCAGAAGCTTCATTATTTGTGCTACTTAATACATTTTTGTGTTGATTTTGATGTTTGTTTTGTATCGTTGTCCTGATGGAAGATCCAACCACGGCCCATTATACGATTTCTAGCAGAGGCTGTCAGGTTTAGATTTTTTATCTGTTGGTATTTGATAGAATCCACGATGCCATGCATGTATCTGAACAAGAAGTCCAGGACCTCCAGCAGAAAAATATGACCACAACATTAAAGATGGTATATTAAATTGTACACATGGGGTACTTTTTATCCTTGTGTGCACCAAACCCATCTTGCATGTTTGCTGCCAAAAAGCTATTTTTTAGTTTCATCTGACCACAGAACCCTGTGCTGTTTGAAGGTCCAGTCATGTCTGACAACTGAATTTGCTGGGGTTTGTTTTTGGATGAGCAAGGAGGATTTTTCTTGAAAACCTCCCAAACAACATGTGGTGATGTAGGGGTTGTTTAATTTTTTTTAATAGGCTTTCTGAACCCAAGACTCAACTAATCTCTGCAATTCTCCATCTGTGATCTTTGGAGAGTCTTTGGCCACTCAAACTTTCCGCCTCACCATGCATTAAGACAATATAGACACACGTCCACTTCCTGGCAGATTTGTAACATCTTTAGTTGATTGGAAGTGCTTAATTATTGCCCTGATGGTCAAAATGGGGATTTTCAATGCTTTAGCTATTTTCTTACAGCCACTTTCTATTTTGTGATGCTCAACAATCTTTTGATGCACATCAGAACTATATTCTTTGGTTTTACTCATTGTAATGGATGATTAAGGGAATTTGGCCTTTGTGTTTCCTCATATTTAAACTCTTGTAAAACAAGAAGTCATGGCTGGACAATTTCATGTTCCTAGTCACCCTGGTGTGCAAAAAAAAAGGTAAATATGAATGGGAATATACTTAAGAGATATTTTACTCGTAAACAATTCTAGGGGTACCAATAATTGTGGCCAACTTGTTTTGGAGAAAAACATTTATTTCATAATGTGATTTCCCCTCCACTGTCAATTATTTTACTTCAATGAAAGGTTTGATTTTTGCCAATTTTTTGAATGAAATATCAAAAGGATAAACGATGCAGAATTATTTTTTACAGCCATTTTTCATCATATTTACCAGGGGTACCATTAATTCTGAGCACGACTGTACAGGTGAAATTAGAATATCGTGCAAAAGTTATAATTTTGATGATTATGGGTTGCAGATTATGAAAACCCCAAATTCAAAATCTCAGAAAATTAGAATATTACATGAAATCAATAAAAAAAAAGGATTTTAAATACATAAATGTTGGCCCTCTGAATAGTATGATCATGCATATGTATATAGTTCTATATACTAAATATATTAGTTTCACCTTTTTATTTGAATTACTCAAATACACAAACTTTTGCATGATATTCAATGTTTTTGAGTTTCACCTGTACCATAATATATTTTCATAGATAGATTCTGACACAAAAACATGGGATTCACATTACTTATTCTTCATTTGTTGCATATCCATTTATCTACAGCTGTACAAAGAGAGCAAACCGGTAAAAGTGTCATCCAAGCTCTACAAAAAGTAAATGTCTCGACAAGCTTTACAAAAGTAGCATGTAACCAACAACATCTACAAAGGCATTGCATATACTAGAAAAACAAAATCGCATATTAATATAATATTTTAGTTTAAGCCTATTTTTCACACAAAATGAAGATGAATTAATGAATGGAGCCCCTGCAGTACAGCCACAGACCCCTATTGAAGACCCCTGCTGTATGAGAATCTATTCAGTTCATCTCTAAAATTCTCTATTATGTGAGTTAAGATTTTTTTTTTTTTTATGACACACCCTGGGAAACTACATATTTATAAACTGTTGGTGATGCAAGCTGGAGGAGAAATCAAAACTCAAAATATCTCTGAAAAATACTTAACACCCGAACATCTGGACTGAGAGAAACTTCTCGTTCTCTGCACCTGGCCAATAGTTTCTATCATGTTATTCCTTACAGTGTCTAACTCCAAACCTCACTACTAATCCAAACACTGACCTTATAAACAAATAAAAATAAAATAATATTAAAATAAACATTTGATATGAAAATTACATTAAAAATTAACAAATAAAATAATGTTAAAACTACACTAAACAACATAAAAAAAAATTAACTACACTAAAATAAAATAAAATACACAAATAAAATAAATAAAAAAAACACAGATGAGGTGAGAAAATGTGAATAAATCCCCTGCAGGCATGTGGATGATTTAGCAAAAGGAAACCAACCTAGAAATGCAAAAAAAAAAAAAAAAAAAAAACTACTTCTATGTTTTCGGACATATACAGTGGAGTACCATGGTATTCACTAAAGTACAGTGTCAATAACAATGCATACCTATATTAATCATTCAATACCTGTACTGCCACTGTACTATGTTGTCCAGGTTCTGTTTACTTGTTTTCAATGTTTTGCCTAAACTTGCCACCTAAAGAGAAGCACAATCGAGAGTTTGATCCTGGAGCGTAACAAGAATCTTACAGACTCGCTCTGTTCTTGTGTGTGAAGACACACGAAGCCCCTGTTCAAAGCTTTATTCAGATGCTAAGAGCTCCCAAACCTCACTGTGGATGAATAATAGACGGAGGCCAAATAACAAAGTCAAATTACTGCTGCACAACACGTCTGTGAGCGTTTAAATGAGGCGTCTGCCCTACAGACACATGATCCTTACGAATCAAAGCTTTGATTTTCATTTCCACATCAAAGACACAAAAACGCATGGATTAGGGGCTACATTACAATGCCGGTCATCAGAGATTCAATGGGAAAACACTTCAGAATCAATGCACTGACTCTTGTATTAACACCTGCCACCTGTTTGTCTGAGGCCTGATGAAGGGTTTGACCAGGTCACAGTGAGCGCTAACAAACCAGATGTGTGTTTTAGCATAAACAGACTGAAAGTTATACTCTAGTGTCTATGAGCAGTGGAAGAACTGATCCATAATAACTCCAGCCTCAGGTCTACAAACACAAAGCCTTGATTCTAGTCACAAAAGAGTCTATTGAAGATTGACTTTCAGTATGACATTCAGGAGGAGTTTGTGTGATTGACATGCAAACCAACCAACCACAGCTTATCTTACATATCTCTGAAAACATATAGCATATAAAGGTGAGTAAAATTTACATTTTAACATTCACCCGCAGTCCAACATAACCGGCATGAGCTTCTACTTAAACATTAACTGCATATTTCAATTATTCTTTTTTGGTTGAACGCTTTATTTCTATGCATTATAGAATGCATCAGATTCATGATGCGACACAATCAGCATTGTGCTTTTATGCCAAATAGAAAGCTGTAGGTCAACGAGATTTAAATAAAAAGATATACATTTTGCAACGATCATGGAACAATTCATGCTTTGCCTAATGTATTTAGAGAATCAGGTGCTAAAGCAAAAGGGTGCAAATAAAAGATAGAATTCATTATTAGTGAATTACTAAGGTATATACACTACCGTTCAAAAGTTTAAGGTCGGTACAATTTTTTATTGTAATTTAAATAATATTTTTATTCAGCAATGATGCATTCAATTGATCAAAACTGACAGACAAGTAAAGACATTTATAATTTTACAAAATATTTATATTTCAAATAAAGGCTGTTGTTTTGAACTTTCTATTCATCAGAGAATTTTGAACAAAATGTATCACCACAAAAACTGTTTTCAATATTGATAATAATAATAAATGTTTCTTGTGCAGCAAATCATCATATTAGAATGATTTCTGAAGGATCATGTGACACTGAAGACTGGAGTAATGATGCTGAAAATTCAGCTTTGATCACAGGAATAAATTACAATTTAAAATATATCAAACTAGAAAATGGTTATTTTAAATTGCAATATTATTTCACAATATTAATTGATCACATAAATGCAGCATTGTTGAGCAGAAGAAACTTCTTTTAAAAACATTGAAAAATCTTACCATCTCTAAACTTGAACGGTGTGTATGAGTACATTTAAAGATTTCGGCTAAATCAAACAACCATTTACACTGGACTTATCTTCACTGCTTTGTCTGTTAAAAATAGCCACAAAAAAACACTAATTATGGTAACAGTTACATTGACAAGTACACAAATAATAAACTAGACTGCTCTATCAAGAGTTTCAGCATTTGAATTCTCAGAGTCTGCTCTTCCTCTAGCGGTTATCTATTCCAGCTGTCTCTCGAGAGCCATGATCCTCTCCTCAGAACAACACGGATGGAAATAAACAACCCAGACAGATGTTAAACCCTGTTCCACAACACCGCGCTGAGGGGCCTGTGAGGCGTCATCCTGCAGGGCTTCTTCCTGGCAGCGGTCCTGGACGGATCAGGACAGCAGACTGCATCATCTCGAACCACACGGATGCCAACGCCACAATCTGTTTCTGGGAGCCTGGGGATCTCGAACCATGAGCTTAACCGCTGAAGTCTCCGCAAAAAGGCAAAATTCACAATTAGCGTGCGGCTAATGAGGATACAGAACCTGTGGAACTAAGTTAAGAACACAAAAATAAGGCATTTTATCTTGATTTAATTTCCCAAATTAAACCAAATTAAATTGGATTTCACAAACATATTAGCATATAAACAGCCATTGCATACAGTGTCGGGTTTCAGGCGGCACGCTGACAGACCGCTCATGGATCATCTGTAGCATATTGTGGATAATAATAGAGCTTTCCAAAATCATAATCTGAGATTGGCCAGCTTTACGTGATTTACGGGAATCTTTTTCAACCCTTTATTATGTTTATCTCACAATTTCTGTGAGTCACCAAACAGAAAAAACAGTCACGCTTACTTTATATTCCCAAGCTGCCAACAGAAGAGCTTCCAGGGCATGGGATCTTTGAAAGATATTCAAAGGTTGAGACTTTCAATGGCAAAAAATGTGAAACTAATTTCCATATATACAGTCTGAAAATAGCCTCTGCGTACAAGTAAATTATTCAAAATGAGTTAATTGCCATAAAACTCAAGCCCAAAAGCCAAGGAGAGGAAGAAAAGGAGTGAGACCCACAGCTCAAGCTCTCCACACTCATTTGTTGGGGACGCAAATATTAAATCATTCATAATTCTGTGCGAGTGAATGCTAAAAACAGCGTGTAGATGGGCGAGTCGGCTTTATAAACAGCTGAGCAGTGACCATAATTCACCACGGTACAGCCGTTGCTAGGAGACAGAGTTGAGAAACATGACTCTAGCCAGCACATTTCTGGGGGATTTTAACATTTGTTTGTGTTTGTGAACTAAAAACTTTGTGAACAAGTTTGTGAACTGAAAAGAAACAGTATGGAAAACTTTGTGCAATACTTAGCACATTTTTATTCAACTGGAATTGGTGGCATAAAAACTGGATGGATGGATGGATGGATGGATGGATGGATGGATGGATGGATGGATGGATGGATGGATGGATGGATGGATGGATGGATGGATGGATGGATGGATGGATGGATGGATGGATGGATGGATGGATGGATGGATGGATGGATGGATGGATGGATGGATGGATGGATGGATGGATGGATGGATGGATGGATGGATGGATGGATGGATGGATGGATGGATGGATGGATGGATGGATGGATGGATGGATGGATGGATGGATGGATGGATGGATGGATGGATGGATGGATGGATGGATGGATGGATGGATGGATGGATGGATGGATGGATGGATGGATGGATGGATGGATGGATGGATGGATGGATGGATGGATGGATGGATGGATGGATGGATGGATGGATGGATGGATGGATGGATGGATGGATGGATGGATGGATGGATGGATGGATGGATGGATGGATGGATGGATGGATGGATGGATGGATGGATGGATGGATGGATGGATGGATGGATGGATGGATGGATGGATGGATGGATGGATGGATGGATGGATGGATGGATGGATGGATGGATGGATGGATGGATGGATGGATGGATGGATGGATGGATGGATGGATGGATGGATGGATGGATGGATGGATGGATGGATGGATGGATGGATGGATGGATGGATGGATGGATGGATGGATGGATGGATGGATGGATGGATGGATGGATGGATGGATGGATGGATGGATGGATGGATGGATGGATGGATGGATGGATGGATGGATGGATGGATGGATGGATGGATGGATGGATGGATGGATGGATGGATGGATGGATGGATGGATGGATGGATGGATGGATGGATGGATGGATGGATGGATGGATGGATGGATGGATGGATGGATGGATGGATGGATGGATGGATGGATGGATGGATGGATGGATGGATGGATGGATGGATGGATGGATGGATGGATGGATGGATGGATGGATGGATGGATGGATGGATGGATGGATGGATGGATGGATGGATGGATGGATGGATGGATGGATGGATGGATGGATGGATGGATGGATGGATGGATGGATGGATGGATGGATGGATGGATGGATGGATGGATGGATGGATGGATGGATGGATGGATGGATGGATGGATGGATGGATGGATGGATGGATGGATGGATGGATGGATGGATGGATGGATGGATGGATGGATGGATGGATGGATGGATGGATGGATGGATGGATGGATGGATGGATGGATGGATGGATGGATGGATGGATGGATGGATGGATGGATGGATGGATGGATGGATGGATGGATGGATGGATGGATGGATGGATGGATGGATGGATGGATGGATGGATGGATGGATGGATGGATGGATGGATGGATGGATGGATGGATGGATGGATGGATGGATGGATGGATGGATGGATGGATGGATGGATGGATGGATGGATGGATGGATGGATGGATGGATGGATGGATGGATGGATGGATGGATGGATGGATGGATGGATGGATGGATGGATGGATGGATGGATGGATGGATGGATGGATGGATGGATGGATGGATGGATGGATGGATGGATGGATGGATGGATGGATGGATGGAATAACATGTTATGCTTGTTCATGAATATCATTTGATGCAAATTCATGATAAAAGCTGCTTGTGTCGATCAACAGCCTCCATCACAAACACAGAACTACAGACGTATGAATCTGAAGAAACTGACGGGCTTTAAATAAAGTTCTGGAGTGAAACATTTATGGAGACAGTGTTCCTCTAGGAGTGATACATGGAAGGAGAGGAGAAGAGAAACCCTTACAAACAAAAGATGATTTCACAAATTATTAACATGCCTCTACACTGTCAGGCTGAAGTAAAACTTTGATAATCCTTCTGACTATAGGAAGAATCAGATATAAAACACAGCAGGAAAAGAGCAGGAGAGTGTGTGAGAGGCACACGGATGATGATGATGATGATGATGATGATGATATCCGCATCTTCTCTCTCATACACGACCTGTATATGCCTTACTCTTCCAGCATCAGGATTACTCTATTCAAATTCCTCCTTTTCTCATTCATCTTCCTCTCCAAACACTGAAATGAATTCAGCCCAAACCACTTCCACAGACTTCATTCAATTGTTGCGTCATCATTTCAGCCTTAAGTATAAACTTTATAATACATTTAAGATTAGACTGTGAAAATCTCAGATTGGACTGACAATGTTTGCCATTTAAAAATGATGCTGTTCATATTTATATTTCTCGTGACACCGTTTATTCAGCCACAAAGTAGAAGCTCATTTCAAATCCAACTGCACTTAAAAGAGAAAGAATCAAATTCTCAATAAAACTCGGCAGAAAATGTAAAGAAATAAGAAGGAACTGTGTTGACTGGACTATCGAGATGCAAAAAACAAAGCATAAATTGTTGGCTGTTTTAAAGACACAATACATAGACATTTGCAGCACTTGAAAAGCTCTTTTAGTAGGACAATCTTGCAAACTTTGAGAAATTTTTGTACTATTTGCAGAACTGCTTTATAGATGAAATGAACTAATTTAATAATTGATAATCTTTACAACAGAACTGAATCAACACTAAACTGACTTCAGATAAACAGCTGAATTGCATCATTGTCTTGTTATCTCTGTAAAGCTGCTCTGAAACAATCTGGATTGTATAAAGCACCATATAAATAAAGGTGACGACTTGACTATATTTATTTTTTTAACAAGCACTCACTTTAATCAACTTTAAGGTTGCAATGCAAACCAGATGGTGGAAAATCTAGACTTATGATCTGTGTGTGTGCTTTAGTTGTAGAAATATTTAAAAATGTAACCCTGTAAAAAAAAAATGAAAAAAAAATGCCAAAAGTATTAATAATAATAAATAATAATAAAACAATTATAATAATTATAATTAATATAATAATGTTTTAGTTCTAGTCATATTTTTAAATAATGATAACAACAACAATAATGTTTTAACTGGTAATATTTATAAAAAATATGAAAATGAAATATTCTTGTTAAATAAATTATATCAATTACTTGAAGATGTAACATTTCAGCGATGAACTCTAACAGTTCTATGGAGGGGAGAAATATATATAAAGAGGTCTGAGCCCACAACATCCACTACCTTACTTAAAAAAATGATCTAAAACATTATTATTTTTGCTTCTTTTGCAAGGTCATTTCCTTCAAAACATGCAAATCCAGAGTCATGCTGTGAGTGCAAGTGAAAGCAACACAGTCCTAATCATTTGATCATCTCCCACTGTACCAGAGAGAACTCCTCTCCGGTCTAGAAAAAAGACACGCGCACACACACACACACACACACACACACACACACACACACACACACACACACACACACACACACACACACACACACACACACACACACACACACAGTCTAGACCCCTGAGCTAAACGTGTGTCCGCCTGGTTAGACAGAGAAAGGTCATTGCTTCAGCCATGAGATTCTCACGGAGAGCTGGACACAGTTTCACGTGCTGTGATCCATACAACATCGATATCTGTCGACTCATTCACCTACAAACCCAAAGCTCATTACCTACATTTTGACTTTAAAAAAAAAACAAGTAAATGTGAGTGGGGTTTGCCAGTGCAAAAGTCATTAACACAATTTCTAAGTGGCTCAACTGGATCTGAGTGGTTGCTATGGTGTTCCACATGGTTGCTAGGGTGTTCAAAAGAGCCCACCAGACTTGTTCATCTCTAGCTCAAGTACCTCTCTAAATTTTAGTCTAGATTTATTTCTCCATCAGGTGAAAGTCATAAGTCTATAATCAAGTCTAATCAGAATGCCCTTATGCTTGGGGTGAGGGTTTCAGCAAATTTAGTTATTAAACAGTTTCATTGCCTGATCTTGCACCATATTGTTATACACGGCAAATGTCACTGTCAAAGGGAGAAGCATCATCGCTAATTTCAAAAATGTCTGACAGATGATGTAATCTGACATCCATCAATCACAGCTTGATATCAAACAGACTGCGACTACCAAGGTCATAAATTATACATCTAAAAAAAAAAAAGCCTAACAGCCAGGCCAACACTTAATACCATATGGAGTCAGAAAGAAAGACGGGTAGAACGACTGATCCATCCCTTTATTAGTTTATCTGATATGTCCATCTGTCTATTCATCAATCTATCAATCCATTTCTTAAAATCTTGTGAAGTTTGAAGGTTTTATAGACCATGGATGGATGGATATATAGATGGATAGATAGATAGATGAATTGGTTTTAAACTTTCAAGGTCTTTTTGCAGTTGCATTCAATTCAATTCCTTTCCCTGTTAACTTATAATAACAAGAAAAAAAATCTGTTTAAAGTAGTAAGGTTGAAGTTGCTAAAACAGTTTTTAGATGTATTAACCTAAAAGAGAAGAAATAAAATATTGTAGGGTCACAACTTTCCTAGAATACAGTCAAAAGTATGAACCTTTTCATTGCAAGTAAATAATAATACAATTCTAGTGCAAAGTATAAACATGCAAGTTTAAGAATGCATCATTTGCCCACTGGTCTCGCTGTCCTCTTTTGGCTGAGGGAGAAACTGTATTGTGCAAGTGTTGTGTGTGTTTGTACACAGATGTCTCATCAGAGCTTTCTTTGCTCATATTTTATTCATTGTTTGCTTGTGCGGGCTACAGGAGACCATGCTGCAGACAAGCCAAAACAACCGCTGTGTGTTTGTGTGTGTGTGTGTGTGTGTGTGTGTGTGTGTGTGTGTGTGTGTGTGTGTGTGTGTGTGTGTGTGTGTGTGTGTGTGTGTGTGTGTGTGTGTGTGTGTGAGAGTGAGAGTGAAAGAGAGAGAAAGGGTTTCAAAGGTGCTGCAGCCAACACCCACCAATCTAAACCCTAACGCCTCAGTCTGTGAGATTCAGAGTTCATGGTGACCTTGGCTGCTCCTTGTGGGCCTCCATCCTTTAGTTCAGACATGCAGCCATCTGCTATTTCTACATCCATCACTGGCCTTTATCCAAAACCACCCACATAGATAGGACATCAGAAATCCAAATCTTCTCCATCCAGAACCTCGCACGACTCTGGACACCAACACAATCTTTCCAAGATTTCCAAAAGCTTGTACAAATATTCAAGATCTTCTCTGTATGTTTGAAAATCTCCCACTGACTCAAAGTTATCTTGGGAAGTTCAGACATTTCAAATAAATAGGACATGTTGGGCAGGATTTTTCATGTTTCTTTTTCTTTTTCACTTCCAGCAAAGACATGAAGCTTTTGGTTTCAAAATAAAGAGTAAAATAATTTAAATTAGGTGTAGAATCAATGCTTTATCACTGGATTTATTATTGTGTTGCCACAGAGCAACAGAAATATAGTATTTAATATGTTAGCTAGCAAGCAACTAAAAAATAAATAAAATAAATTAAATAAAAATAAAATAAAGAAAAATAAAATACAGAAAATAGATAAAATAAAAAAAAATTAAAAAAAAATAAATAAATAAATAAAATAAATACTTAAAAACGACTGCTAAAAAATATAATTTTTTTTTCACCACAGAAACTGGCTAAATGAGTGGTATTTTCTAGTAAGCTTATTGCTTATTCTTTATCAACACCACACAATGTATCATTTTACAAAACACTATTCTTCTGCTGCATTGTATTAGCAGTATTTCTTTCAGGAAATGCAAATTAATTTTGTGATTATACTCCTCTATTTCATAGTCATCTCACCAAAAAAAAAAAAAAAAAAAAGAAAGAAAGAAAAAGAAGAAAAAGTGCTAGACCAAGATATGAGACACAATGTCATCATAATAAAACTAAGAACTGAAACCTGTGTAAAATAACTTTTATTGGTCTGTGAGACTAAAGCAAGAGGTATCAAAAATATCAGGGGTGACATTTAAAACATGAACGTCATTGATCCAGAACACATTCATTCTTACGTATCCCTGTGGTAAAAATAGCCTGAACTAGACGCAGAAGCATAAAATACACGTTACACAACTCATTTAGCAAAGGTCTACACCTCAGGGGTCACAATTTGATGATAAATGTGTTTTATCCTCGGATGAATATGAAACACGGATGAATATGAACCAAAAGCGATATCCTGACTGAGTTGTGACTTTAATGGCTTCTGTCAATTCGGCTAAGATTATGAAAGCACTTACATCACAACAACAGTAAGAGCAGCGAGAGCTTTTTCTCCTAACAGTGCTCTGTACCCAGTATTACAGTACCGCTGGGTAATTAGAGGCCCTAATTGGACCATCCACCGCTGCATGCTGGTTGAGCCCCTGAAGGCAGCGCGTGCATTGCACACAAGAGTTATTACAAGCAAATCTGTGTATGCACATGGATGGAGAGCGCACAGGAGTTTCTGGAATCCTTTTAGTCTTTTGAAACACTCCAGAGTCTTTTAAAGCCTTTACCAAGCTTCGTACCAATTCTGTTGTGCACTGTGGGGCGGTGTAGAGGTTAGAGGATTAGTCTAGGCAACAATGAAAACTCTCATTCGTTAGACATGGCATATTGCAATTAGCGATGAGACATGCGAGAACCAATAATAGCAAGCTTGACACAATGAGAAGAGAGTTAAACATTTCCATTCTTGGTTGGTATCAAAGCTGGTAAGGTAATGTGCTATTTGCGCTCTTGAGAAAGACATTTAACCCCAGGTTATGTGAAAGTCCTGATTGTGTGCTAATATATAAAGACAAGAACTTCAGATATCCTTGAATCATTAGTCAGCATCTTAACGCTGCAGAGTATTTAGGCTAGGCAGAATAGTACTAGTGTTTAAGCTAACTGAAGCGTCAGGCAATCTGTTTTAATTAAGAGTGCTGGCAGGAGTGACTGGGGCATGCGGCGTTCAAAGCTTCCTTCAGCACACTGAGCTGCTGATCTACTGCTCCATCATGACCCAGCATTTCACCAGCACAAGCACAACCTGGGTCAGGTCTGGAGTATTTGTGGCGGTCAGAATGAGGTCCAATCGGAAAGTGGATGATACCACACACAAAAACAATGTGGAACAATACACAACTGGTTGATGACAAAAGAAATGAAGTACAGACTACAGACACAACTAAAGGAAAAAAAAAGGGGGAGGGGGGGTTGTTGTTGTATTGTGTTTTGAGTTGCACTACCATTTAAAAATTAGCTTTTAAAAGAAGCTTCTTATGCTCATGAAGGCTTAAATTATTTGATCAAAAATACAGTAAAAACAGTAATACTGTCAAATATTATTACAATTTAAAATAGCTGTTTTCTATTTGAATATATTTTAAAATGTAATTTAATCCTGTGATGCATCATTCATCCGGTCTTCAGTGTCACATGATCCTCCAGAAATCATTCTAATATGCGGATTAAATGCTCAAGAAACATTTATTTTTGTTATCAACGTTGAAAACAGTTATGCTGCTTAATATTTTTGTGGAAACCATGATGCATCTTTTAATGCATTTTATTATTTTTATCATCAAAGAGAGAGAGAGTCTTAAATAGATCTCTTTTAGCATGTATTAATGTTGGTTAATGTTAATTTCTACATATATTAATACATTTTAACATTTTTAAATTGCATTAATTAACATAAGTTGATGCATTGTGAACAAACATGAATTAACAATGCATAGTAGAATATAAATTAACAGTAGCCAAGATCATTTATGCTTGTAACAAATAAAATATGCATGACTATATACATAAATATATACATGCATCAACAAATAAATTAAAGTGTAAATGCATAAAGAAATGCATGCATGCATAAATGCCTAAATAAATAAATGGATAAATAAATACATTTTAGTTAATGATTCCTAATGCATTCATTAATGTTGACTGACTGAACTAAAGCGTTACTGTGCATACTCTCTTTGCCTGGCTTGAAAAAAATACGATTCCACTCTGAAAAAGAAGCAAAGGTTAAGATGAAGCCTCAAACTTACTGAGTACTGAAGCATTCCCAAAGGAAGAGCGTAGAAGACACCTGAAAACAAAATCAACAGGAAGCTATAAAACAAGCAACTACCAAAAGTGAAGCGACATGCTTGAACATCATCGAGATGGCAAGAGTCAAAACTGCAGGTGATTCACAGATCTGCTCACCGAAGCCAGGTCGAGAGCAGTACCAGCGGGTCATGACCCGTACCAGCGCAAGTGTGCGTGTTTTGACAGCGTGACATTACGCCAATCATAACGGGGACGGCTAAAAAAGGGAAGTGAAGTGCATGTCCTTGTGTCTCCACCGGACTGGAATGAACTTCAGTCAAGCTGCATCACATCACACTGCAGAAACGTCTGTCCCAAAGAGACTGACTCCATGCTGAGCTTATAGAAAATAAAGTTTGACAGTGGGAGTTATGCTTGCGTCATTTGTTGCTGGTTTTAATGCACGTAGGAAGGCATGACAATGTAGAAAGCTAAATCAGGTTATGAGTTTTGAGGCCAGGGCTCAGTTGAAAGAGGAAAACTCCAGCCAAAGTAATTACTCAAGTTAACTAACAAAAGAAAATGCTGGTGCAATCCTCACAAAGACGGGGGGAAATGTTTTCTTCCAACACCACAAAGACCTGAGAAATCTCATTTTTCATTTGGAACATGCTGTCAAGGGTGAAATATGGCGGCATATGGGTGCAGGTATGGAGGTTTCTGTATCAGGTGGCATAAATAAAGACTGCTGTGGGCGACACAGGATGCCGTCCATCCCCATATCTCATTCCTCAGCTTTCTGTTCAGTCATATTCAATGACAAAAACAACTCCGGTTTCTGGCTCTACCAGCGATGGAGGAAAGCGACTATGTGTGTGTGTTCCTTTGCCTTTAGGCTGCCTGAAAAACAAGCTTGGGTTGCAGTTGAGCGCTCAATAACCTGTAGAGACTCACTAGAGGACGGAGAAACAAGAAAGAAGGTGCGAAGAAAAGACATGTGGTAAAGACATGTCCAGCAGCTGACGGTTTCTGCCACAGTGGCTCTTTCTTAAGCAGCGAGAACATGGACAGATCCTCTCACTAAAGATGTCAGGTGAAAGACAGACACTAAGGGGATTTTCACACCGCAATTTACCTGGAAATACTTTAGAAATCAGATCTGGTGGACCTTTGGATAGTTCACTCATTCACAAATTTTAGAACACAGGCAAAAAAAAATTGCACTGCATGAAGTAAATATTTACATACAATTAATCCAAATCAAACCTGGAAATACATCTTACCATCTATCAGCACTGAATATCTTCTTCATTAAGTTCAACACCAGCATGTGAACGACTGTAGTGCAAACACAGCAACAATAATAACGGTGTACCATACCATGGTTACACAAAAACGAAACAAAAAAAAACAGGAAAAGTCTTTATGCGCTCCCACTGGAGAGGTTTTCTGTAATGAGACGGTCCAAAAGGCAGACAGGATAAGATAATTGTGGATGTTTGGTGGGTGTTGAGGAAAGGAAGAAAACATCATTAGCTTCATGCCGCAATAAAGAACCACTTTGATTTCTATATGAGGGTCATTTGCCACGGGGACAATTCACTTGAGCAATACGGGAAGAAGAGAGATAAAAAAGAAAGACAGAGAGAAACAATAAGAAAAAAGGACCAAAAGAAATACTACAGTAAATGCATGTAGAGAGTAAATGGCCTGATGAGAATTCAATCATTGTTGTCCAGAAATACCTTCTTCAATTAAACCGCAGCAGCTTCTGGCTAATTATTTCCTGTTTAAATGCACTTCCTGTTCCTCATCCCTCTACTACTAAACTTACTTTTGATTGAAATATGTCTCTGAGTCCCTTAAGATGTTGTTAAGCCATTAAAGCCAATGAAATTATAAGATAATTAGCATTCAGCAAACACACACACAGGGTAAAATAAAGTCAATTTATAATGATATTAGACTATCTTTGTCAATGCATTTCAGTATTAAATGTACTACTCTACTACTACTATATATCCAAATAAACAAATTAAATAAAATATTTACTACATTTTATTGAACAACATTCAAATTTCTATTTTAGGATGAGGCATTTGGTACCTCTTTATTTGTATGGATATTAATTTGTATGAATAGTAATAATAATTTAATAACTTTAACTGAAGCACTCTTAGTAGCCTAAGAGATTAGGTTTTTCTCAAGTTTAGAATTGGTTAGTTATAAAAACATAAACATATTGTGAAACAGACAGGTGAGCTAGTTAGTGTCTGGAGATCCTGGTTTATGCACAGCAGGGACGGCAAGCGCTTTGACATTTCCAGATCCGAATAGGACACGATTCATGGATATATTTTCTCTCTCCTGGTTTCTTTTCCATTGGCCATGTCAACTGTTAGTAGGAAACTAGACATGATATTTATAGTCCCACTGCAGCCTTCAGGAGATATATACACTCACTCACACTCACTCTCACTCTCACTCTCACTCTCTCTCTCTCTCTCTCTCTCTCTCTCTCTCTCTCTCTCTCTCTCTCTCTCTCTCTCTCTCTCACACTCTCACTCTCACTCTCTCTCTCTCACTCTCACTCACTCTCTCTCTCTCTCTCACTCTCACTCTCTCTCACTCTCACTCTCACTCTCACTCTCTCTCTCTCTTTCTCTCTCTCACTCTCACTCTCTCTTTCTCTCTCTCACTCTCACTCTCTCTCTCTCACTCTCACTCTCACTCTCACTCTCACTCTCACTCTCACTCTCACTCTCACTCTCACTCTCACTCTCTCTTTTTTTTTTCAACTCCCAAAAGGAAAAAAAAATGACATACAAAAAAAATGTGTGTAAACTCACCCCAAGGATGTTTTGAAAAGTCATGCCATAAAAATATTCAATTGAGTAGGTAAAGCTCTACTGGGATGCATTTAATCCATATCTTTCAGCATTAATAACCAACAAAATGCAGTTCAAATCCAGTTTCTTGGCTGCTTGCAGGGGCTTTGCCAGGTGTGACCCAAACAAATTTGATTTAAGCAATTAAAAACAATTCTTCCAGTCATAGTGGGCGATTCTTGGCCAGTATAACCAGCAAAGTGGACCAGACCTGCCAATAGTCAAAAGATGGGCTCTTTGAGACTTGACATGACAATGCAATTATTTAGACTACATTTATTAAGAAATTCTGTCTAAATTTCAACAGCAAACTTCTCTCTTTTTCGTGTCCTGAATGTAGAGAAACACATCAAGGTGCTGCCCAAAAAATCCTGAGATGTGTGAAAAGACATTGGTTATTTTCTTATTTCTGAAATCATGTCCCATCAGATAGAGCCGCTGAAGCTTAACAGACCTTCTTACATAAAACATAACAGTAAAACTAAAAATGATTCCTCTCGGAAAATACATATTTTTCAACATTCACCCTCCGATTCATTTCTTCCATTGTGAAGAAATTCAAGTAATTCCAAGTAATTCATACTTGGGTGCTTTTATTTATTTATTTGTTTGTTTGTTTATTTGTAGTGTTTACCAAGTCATGCATCACTACTATTGCTCATATTTCAGGTCAGTCATTTGAACTTTAATTATTAAACTTCGGAGTGAAACTCTGCAATGTTTGATTGCCAGACAATAAATATGGCAGAAAACTCCCACAAACTACACTACAGCAAGATCCAGAGTCATATCTAGAGACAAGAATATGACAGAGACTTGAGGGTGAACCACCTAGCAACTACACACAACACCATGCCAACATGCTTAAAACCACTAACAACCTAGCAACAACAAAACAGCACACTGGAAAGCACTCACAAAATGAGTATATTATTATGGGCATGTGCAAAACGGCTTCAAAAAGCAACTCAGTGGGTTGCATAAACCACTGGTTGACTATGTCATAAGGATGCCATGGTATAATTAAGTTTCAAGTTGAAGCATAAAATTGATTTCTCTGGGGGAGTTTGCATGTAAAAACAACGTATTTTGGAGTATTTTTAGTTGTCCTACAAGTGGTGGGTCACTAAAAATAGCATTAACTTCTAAATTAAAACACTTGGTTGAAATTATCCAAACTAAAAACATATAATACTATTCAAAGTTTTGTTTTTTTTAAGAAGCCTCTTATGCTCACCAAGAATGCATTTACAATATTTGATCAAAAATACAGTAAAAACAGTAATTTGTGAAATATTACCATCTAAAATAACTCTTTTCTAAGAATTTATTTTAAATGTAATATTTTCCTGTGATCCAAAGCTGAATTGTATGCAGTCTTTTAAGCAGCCATTACTCCAGTCTTCACTGCTCATATTTGGTGATTAAGAAAAAAAAAATTGGTAGGACTTTATTTAACAGTCCTGTTCCCTATACCAGTGTTTCCCAACCCTGTTCCTGGAGGCACACCAACACTACACATTTTCCAACTCTTCCTAATCAATCACACCTGAATCAGCTCATCAGCTCATTAGTAAAGACTCCAAGACCAGAAATATATGGGTCAGATAAGGGAGACATCCAAAATGTGCACTGTTGGTGTGCCTCCAGGAGCAGGGTTGGGAAACACTGCCTTATACTATATACATATAATAGTAATTGCAATAACTGGATAATAACGAGGTACTAACCCTGAACCTATACCTAAACCTAACTTTAACCCATGTAGTTAAATTATATTACCAGTAATTTCTAAGTCAACCACACTGTAAGTACACGACACGTATTGTAAAATAAAGTGTAACCCATTTCTTTTTATTATCAATGATGAACACATAATTGAATTATCAATGCTGATATTATTGTGGAAACCGTGATCATTTTTTTCAGGATTCTTTCAGCAATTATTTGAAATAGAAATCTTTTGTGACATCAAAAATGTCTCTTCTGTCACTTTTGATGAATTTGCTGAATCATCTTTGCTGAATACAAATGTCAAACCAACATAAACCTCACTAATAGTGTAGAGTAGATGATTGTTGGCCGACTTGTTCATCTACTGGTGATTATCCATTTGCGTTTTTCCAATTAAAGACATTCACAAATGCTCCCATAGGTAGGTTTTGTCAGATTTAGCTCTTACTGGGGCCAAATCGATCAAAGTACAGCTAAGTACATCCACACACACACACACACACACACACGCACACACACACACGGCTCATTCAAAGGACAGCTCCACAACAACTTCAAAGAAGAGAGAGAGTGTGTGCGTGTGCGTGTGCGTGTGTGTGTGTGTGCGTGTGCGTGTGCGTGTGTGTGTGTGTGTGTGTGTGTGTGTGTCTGTGTCTGTCTGTCTATCTGTAGAGGCCACCTGCTCAGTCACCGATGCTGAAAGCTGTCTGGGATTAGAGGACCCACACACACACACACACACACACACACCGAGAAATAGAGTCCAAAGACAACGCTTTTCATGTTCGCATGTGTGTGGAATACCACTAAGACCATCATGTGGTCATATTTTCCATCCTCAAAGACAGAGGCGAAGGTGAGTAAAATCAGACGTCTTTATTCAAAGAGCGAGCACATCAAAACAGTGGAGTCACGGGGAAACTCAGATGGGCTCGAGTGATCAGACTAATGCACAGACTCTATTACGAACTCAGAACAATCAGCAAAGCCTTTGAACCGCCATCCCATTACAGCGGTATCGAAACCGCCGGAGCATTTCCAGCCCGATAAAGAGCGAGATGGTGTTTAGACTGTATGTTTTGTGTACCTTTAGTGCTGAGAGTTTTGGACGTCAGCTCCAGCGTGTTCAGCGTCTCTGTGCCGATGTTCTCCAGGGTGATGGTCAACTGCTGGGTCTCTCCATTAAACAGCTGCAGGGACACACTAGTGGACAGGTCTTCACTAGACAGATGAGCCGACCTGGACAGAGACAAAAAAATACAAAGACTAAAATCATTACTAAAATCATGTTCATTGGGGGTGTAAATAATTGCTTTGACAACAACTCATTTGTGATTCTTTATTAAAGTATGTGAGGAATCATGAATTGTCACAATTTGATTATTTTACATTTTTTTATACGATTGTAAATGCTAAATGTAAAAACTTCCATTGACGTTCTGAAGACACAAATGTAAATGCAGGGACAATTTACAACAGTGAAAAAAATTACAAATAAATTTGACTTTAAAAAGGCTTTAACTTTTAGTTTTACTTAATAAAGTTTTACTTTTTACTATAGACAAGCTCTTTTGATTGCTTTGTATAATAAACCAAGAATCTCAGAGTGCACCTGTGGAGAAAAGTGTCTGCTGAATAAATTTATATAAAACACTTAGTATTATTATAGCTATTATAAGCAATTATCCATTTGCATATTAATTGCATTGAAATTAGATGTATCCATTTACATCTCTAATGTTCCTAAACAAATAGAAAGATAGCTAGACACAGACAGACAGACAGACAGACAGACAGATAGACAGACACAGACAGACAGACAGACAGACAGACAGACAGATAGACAGAGACAGACACAGACAGACAGACAGACAGACACAGACAGACAGACAGACAGAGAGACAGACACAGACAGACAGACAGACAGACAGACAGACAGACAGAGAGACACAGAGACACAGACAGACAGACAGACAGACACAGACAGACAGACAGAGAGACACAGACAGACAGACAGACAGACAGACACGGACAGACAGACAGACAGACAGACAGACAGACACAGACAGACAGACAGACAGACAGACAGACACAGACAGACAGACACAGACAGACATACAGACACAGACAGACAGGCAGACAGACAGACAGACACAGACAGATAGACAGACACAGACAGACAGACAGTCAGATAGACAGACAGACAGACACAGACAGACAGACACAGACAGATAGACAGACAGACAGACAGACAGACAGACAGACACAGACAGACAGACAGACAGACACAGACAGATAGACAGACAGACACAGACAGATAGACAGACACAGACAGACAGACAGACAGACAGTCAGATAGACAGACAGACAGACACAGACAGACAGACAGATAGAGAGACAGACAGACAGACAGATAGAGAGACAGACAGATAGATAGATCAGACAGACAGATACTGACAGACAGACAGACAGATAGACAGACAGACAGACAGACACAGACAGACAGACAGACAGACACAGACAGATAGACAGACAGACACAGACAGACAGACAGACAGACACAGACAGACACAGACAGACAGACAGACAGACACAGACAGACACAGACAGATAGACAGACAGACACAGACAGATAGACAGACACAGACAGACACAGACAGACAGACAGACAGACACAGACAGATAGACAGACACAGACAGACAGACAGACAGACAGACGGTCAGATAGACAGACAGACAGACATAGACAGACAGACAGACAGATAGAGAGACAGACAGACAGACAGACAGACAGACAGACAGACAGACAGACAGACAGACAGACAGACAGACAGACAGACAGACAGACAGACAGACAGACAGACAGACAGATAGATAGATAGATAGATAGATAGATAGATAGATAGATAGATAGATAGATAGATAGATAGATAGATAGATAGATAGATTTTATTTACCAAGCTTAAATTTCGATTGCATGTCACCATAACATGTTACCCAAAAAAAAAAAATTGCTTCTTTAGATCAAAATCTTGCTAAATGTGTTTTTCACGTGGGTCCAGATAGCGCACACCCTAGAGGACGATTGTAAAGTCCAGCCAATGACAATGTCAATAAGTTCAATGACTCTTTTAATTGAAAGGTGGAACCCTCTTTCCTACAGCCGCTGTTCAATTAAACGAGTCAATCGCCTTATTAGGGCTTCGTCTCAGTGATTTCTCATGTGGCTTGTCCCCTTATATCACCTCTAATTTAGCAATGCCACACACGCTTCTAGTTGAATGAGAAAAAAAAACAGATCATGAGGATGTGGAAAAGCATGCTGCAAAAATTCAGAATCACCTTTGTGCATTAAAAATCTAAAGTCTTTAAAATGAGGGAACACCCTGAGGCAGGGTCCATTTAAAAACTGTTCTGTCCCATCAGTTTCCACTTAGAGTGTCTAAACAACCTTTATCATTTAAAAGTTTTAATCCATTTTTCATGTCTTCAACCCATCTTTTTTGTCAAAAAGCATTTGCACTGAAGTTTGACTCTAAGTGCCCCTTCAAGAAGCTCAAAAGAAAGTGAAAATGAGTGTAGATGGATTCAAATGTCCAGATCAAAATTAAGGCCTCAATGTTTTGTTTTCTGAAACATATTTCCATGAATTAATTAAGTTGCTTGTCATAAAAAAGACTAAAACAACAGTTCAGTTCACTTGAACAGGAAAAGCCGAAATCAACAAAACTCTTTGTGATGTGCATTTTTGCTTAAAAACTGTATAGTTATAGGAGGCTAAACTTAATTCAACTGCACATTCTCGAGTAAATAAACTATGATAACAGGTACTTTTAACTAGAAGGTGGGATTTATTCAGCTGCCATATTTACAGTTACAAATTCATTTTTATATATCTCCTCTCCCTTATAATGTCTCTGACCAAACCTTTATTCCAGCAGAGCCACACTAAATCAACTAATTTCATTTCATTCTGAATGTCATTTCAGACTGATTCGTTTAAGTTTGAAGAATAATATTTTGAATGTACTTGAGAATAAATGTTTCCAGGAGCTTTTCCTGCAGAGCTAAATGTGATTAAAATGACTGACAATCCTGTCAAATGGAGTATAATGCTGTGCGTGCGTGCGTGCGTGCGTGCGTGCGTGCGTGCGTGCGTGCGTGTGTCTATAAGGAATTACTGTAATTAGCTCTGGGTGCTTTGGGAGTCTACAGCCTGCCAAAATCTTCTCAAACAAGCCATATTAAAGAAGAAGTGAAAGAAGAGGGTGAAAGAGTTTATCGTTGTAATAACTGCATAAAAGTACGTAATACGGTTCTCATGTAAAGATTTAAACAGACCCAAAACACGTGCCATGATAAATGTTTCTAATGTTGTTGAATTCAGAAATCGTAACTCAATATGGTGTCTGTAGTGACGCCTTCAAATTAAAAGAGGCAATTTTTCACTTTGATAATTTGCTGATTAATACTAGAGCATGATTGACCATTAGCTGGACAAGCCTGAAAAACAAATTTTCCCAACATAATTCGAGCAATGCAGCACAAAATAATAATAATAATAATAAAATAAACAGCATAAAGCAGTGTAAAAGTAGCTATTTTCAAAGTGTTCTGAAGTTTCCACTATAGTTTTCTGAGGAGCAGACAGAACATCACCTGTGTATCCTCTACTGTACACATGTAAGAACGTGAGGAGAACTGACTTCATCCACCAAAAAAACCCAAAACACCAGTTGATTAAGAAAACATTATTGCCTGCAGGTTTTGAGAATCGAGAATCCCCTGCTCGCCTCAAACACACACACACACACACACACACACACACACACACACACACACACACACAAAGAGTGTTCTGCATCATTTTTATTCTCTTTCCTCCTCTCTTTCCTTATTATTAAAAAATAAATTATTTTATTATCAGATTTTTTCATTATTATAAAGAATAATTTACATTATATATATAAATAAATAAATAAATAAAGTATGATTCCTACTAGCATCAAATAGTGTGGTATTTTAGTCAAACAATCACCTTAATATTCTTTTTCAACCAATAATATATTATATGATTCAAAGAATCAACGACATCAATTTTGCGGCAAAACTTTGTTATCTGGTAGGCTGATAAAAACCGCTGCAATCCTGACTCCCAAAACCTACGGACAGCAGCCAGCCAATCACAACAGATTTCCTGCCAGCACTTAATTTCTGTGTTCAATATGCATCAGGCGGTCCGTGGGCTTTCCATGAGCAATCGGGCATGCTGTCTGAGGCTGAGAATAACCACCTGAACGCTTCCGAAGCGATATTTGACAGCACTGAGCAAAGTGACATCTCTGTAAAACCGTGTTTTGAAAGCAGGCTGCAGCAACTAAAATATTATCCTTAGAGAACGTGATGTAATTAAATCACCTTGTAATTATTCTTATTGTATATTACGAAGAAGAAAAGCGTGAACCTCGGTAAGGACGTGCAGAGCTGCAGTCGTGGGAGTGACGGCACCACCTCCACCATACAGCCGCTGCTCTTCACCCCCACCAGACCCTCCAGAAGACAGTCACTGCTCACCCCGAACACCGACGTGTGATACCCTGCACGGCAAACCATATTAGTCAAAAGCAGATTGAAAAATCTTGCATAATCACAGGCCGCACTAAAGATCGATAGGAAATTAGAGCTCATTAAAGTCCTCCGAAACACGCTCATGATTTGTAGACATTAAAAACTGCTGGAATGGCCATAAAGCAGGGATCAATGAGTTTATCCCATTTTAATGAGAGGATATTTAGCTGGTTTATTCAAGCAGAGAAACACTTTACTTGGTTTTCAGTTTGAGGCAGACTTGATTTCTGCATTATTACACCATTATGAACCAGAATAAATGTTTAGTAAAAACTAATTTCTCATTTTCTTTTTTTTTTCTTTTTTTGCCTTCACTGGTCCGTTGATTTTGAAACACTAGAATACTGATGAATTAAAAAACAACCCCATTTAACAACTTTAATCTTTACTTAATGTACTCAATATATAAATAATATTTTCTGGCCATTATACTTAAGCAAAAAAAAAAAAAAACAGAATACATATTCACAAGCCAATCAATTCACAACAGATAAAGATCATTATTTCCTCCCTGAATATTCAGCTTCAGTTCTGATTAGACATGTTAAACTGCAGTGAATGCAGTTTTGTGGTGTTGTAAAACTCACCGTTGACGGTGATGTTCCCTGCGGTGCGTGGAACTCCAACCAGAGTCACCGGATACAGGCCAGACTCCGCTGGCAAAGACAGAGCGGCGGGAAGAGACTCAAAATCTACACCTGATGTCAACAGACCCTGAGGAACAGTCACACAGTATAGTGCTCAATACACATGGGTAAATATACAGTGGTAATGTTATATATATATATAGTTATACACACACACACACACAAACGAGTAAATAATGACTACATTTTCATTAATTTTATTGATCTCATTTTGATACCAATTAATAAATCAAACAAAATAAATAATAAATAAACAACAAAACAAAACACTATAAAAACTTATCAGAATGAACTCTTTGATAACATATAAATACAAAAAAAACACAAATAAATAAATAAATATATAAATACTAATAAATAAATACTAACAATATGAGAAAGAAAGCCTGTATTATATTCTTTCTTAGCTCAGTAGATAGTGTAAATATTAATGTATTGTTGCTGAGCACCTGAGGAATATAGTTAAATATGTTCTCTCTTTTGACTTATGGTTTTCTCACTAAAAGGAAAAATCATTCAATCGACAAAAAGGGGATGATTAACATAAACAGCACATGACAGCAATTAAATCCTTCAACTTCAACAGAAAACACCAAATTTACCAAATACAGCAAAAAAGCTAAACTAACAAACACAATAGCACATTTTTGGTCATTTTGTGAACCTCCTAATTGAGTTTTTTTATGGCAGAATACACACAGTCTTACTGTTTTACACTTGTTTACTCTAGCTTTTGTCTTTGCGTTAGAGATAATAACACTAGAATGAAGAGATAAGACACAAATGCAGAAGCCAAAAGCAGAATGAAAAGACAGAAATAGATCAATGAAAAAAAAACATGGGTGACAGACCAAGGTTTTAGTTGTTGTTTTTTTTCTTTCTCTGCTCCTTTCCCTTTTTCTTTACTCCAAACATCATATAATCAATCATCCCGATATCAATCTGATATTGAGGAGATGAAATCACTCCCAGCATGCTCTGCCCATTACCCATGGAGAAAATTGCTCTTGTTCACAGAACTACAAAGAAAGGAACCAGCGTTCCCAGAATCACAGCGGCAGATGAGAGCGAGAGACAGAGACAGATTGAAAACCAGCCGTTTACTCCTCCGTCGTGGAGGTGAGGGCTGACTATTACTACACCTCCAGAAGTCAAGCTGCTCTCCGAGGAGAGTTTTCCCGCTTTCTATTCGTACACAAGACACCACTCAGACTCCATCAAATGTGCTTTATGGGGTTTTTAATCATATTAGCCTGAATGAATCAATTCAACTCTGAACTCAACGGGAAAAGAATCAAGAAAGAGGATTCGGTCCGCTCAGTGTCCACCGTCTCTGTGACATGAAACTTTTCTATCTATCCAAAGAGAACTTTAAAGTCAAGCCATTTGGAATTACATTTCCCACCCAAAATATTACAGAGTCAAACTAAATATTTAATGGGAAAAAAAGAAAGATGCTGCATTTTATTTATCATCAGCTAATTTCCAGATCAAAGAGTGCAATAGGAGAGAGAGCAGCACCAGCACTGGTACGATCATTGAGTCTCATTACTATTAATGGAGATGATTGAGCGTCTGCGAGTTTCCACTTCAGTTTCATTTGCTGCAGTTTGTGCTTTCTGAAGAGATACTCAGCTACTCATCTGCAGAGATGCATGTTTAAGTAGCGCTGTCATATCTGGCCATAACATGTCATATAGCCTATAACACGCTCTCGTACGTTTATTTTTTAACATTTTGGGAGGAATAAAATGTACATAGGCTATGTGGTTTCAACAACCAGATGCATTTACACTTGTACAGTTTCATCTATCGGATTTAAATCTGGCCTTTTTACGCTTAGACAGCTATCCGATCAGAGAAAACACATGAACTGACCAGGTATAAACCGGCCCACTGACATATCATATATATCATAAGCATCTCAGAACTATGAAAATCTCAAAAAGAGTCGGGAGAGCAACCCATGCTTTTAAGTCAATCAAAAAAACAGAGCATTTGGCTTTGTTGGCATGTTTTTTGGATGGCGAGGTTGAAGAGATTGTGGCGGTCAGTTGAGCAGCTTTGTAATGAAGACGCATAATAAGGCTTTTATGTAGTCAAACGTTAATTAGCCATAGGCTACAGTGACATGTTCATAGTTGTAAGAGCCTAACCTGTAAAACAGTTTACTATGCAAAACCTGCAGCTCATATTATATGGAGGTATTCACTATTGTATAAGCCGTATTTTGAAATAACTCATTTGCATTTCCTTCCTGAAAAGGTTAATTAGCTTGACAACTAATGCTAACGATCTGTTCTTTTCTGACCTGGATGTCTAACGGCAGACTTTCTTCAGCTGCTACAAAGACCCCGTGGAAATATTTGCTCATTGTGTGTCTTTTTTCCCCTGTTCCACCTGACAAAAATTATAAAACCCATTTTCAAAAGCACCGTACCATAATCATACACTTAACTTAACAGAGAGCAGTTAAGAAATATTTTCAAAGCAGTTTCATGAACTGAAGACATTTGCAATTAATAATTTATATGTAGCAAAACAGTTTTTAATGCCTATATAAATAAATTAAATTACAAAATGATTAAATAAATGAATTAAAAATGAAACACCTTAGGCTTAGTAGTAACAAAGATCAAATACAATATATATAAAATACAATTTTGTCATATATTATCACTGTCAAGTAGAAACCAAGTATGTCCACAATCTCTACTTTTCAGGAAAGTGAAAAACACTATAAATAAGAAAATGTGTTGATATTGTGTCTTTATGTATACACTTGCATGTGTCATTATATTAACAACATTAATGTGAACAACATTGTTTTGTCCGTTATTAAAACGGCCGCATTCAACGCACAGGCTATAAAGTTTATTGTAGCAACAGTATGTGGGTGTTCATTTTTTTCTGTAATTGGACAAAATCTCATGGTATAAAGGATGAAGTGGTACACAAAAGCTATTAAAGACAGTATTGGCAATAACTCAATAACAAACGCTAGACTAAGAATGCTGTACTCACTCAAAGAACCAGTTCTTTATTTACCTTTGCTTTGCAAACAAGCAGAGACGGTCCAAAATGTGTGCGTCTTCATCTAAGACTGAGCAGAGTGGAGTTATGAGGTTTTACCGACAGTTTGAGGTTAAATATTTGCAAAAGCCACAGACAGACGCACATAGTAAGATGCTGAAAGAACAGACAGCATTGCAGTAGATTGAATTCATTCTGTGCGGCCACTGTAAGGTCAGCAGTAGGTCACACTGGTTCATACTGGCACCATCGACGGTGCCATCTGACACTGGTCGTGAGTTTTATAGGGCATCATGCTGATTCCATCTGGGGGCAGATCTGGGCATGTATGGAACAACACAACTCACCTACAGAGTCATTTTCCTTTTCACACATCTACACTAAAGGCCATGCCTGGTGGGAAAGGACATAAAAAAGCTTTGGATTGGCGTTTAACCTCTAGCTGGAGCGCACACCTGTGCCCTGAGTCTGTGGGGTGTCTATGGTCTAATGGTTATGGATCCGGGCCGCTAACATAAAGACAGTAGATTTAATCCAACAGTCACTGCAATCACAGACCTGTTCCATCACTATTGTGCCCTTGAGAAAAGTGGGTATCAGTTCCTTTGGGGAATACAAATATAGCTCTGTTCCTAACCTCGGTGAGCTGCCTACCTAGACAGCGTTAGGCATCACAGGTGTGAAATTTTACAAAAATCCTAAGAATGCATTGCAGCAAGCTATGTAATTCACTCTCTCCTTGGGTCATTTTGTCCCGAAACTCATTTTCTTTTCTGTTTTTTTTTTTTTAAATTAAGTGTTCATCGTAGTGGTCCAGGACCTTAGGACTTTTGTCGCACTTGAACCATGAACACACACACAAAAAAATTTGATTGGATTCGAGGAGTTTATGTGGTTGTAATATATATATTTTTTTTAATCCTTCCCTTGCAGGTCAATTTGACCCCCTTAGGAATAATTGGAATGCTTCAGTATACATAGAAAAACATACAAAAATCATGAACTCATGAAGAGTCATGAAATATCATGTTATTGTTTTTATTTTATTTTTTTCAAAAGAGGTCAGCATAGACATCCAAATTGACCCAATGTGAGATATTTTGAGCTGATTTGAGCTTGTTATTGCATGATTCTCCAATATATTTTTAATTTAAGTTGAAAGCATGAGAAGAATGTGCTTACATTATATTATTTATTGATAAAATATAGAAATTTAAAGGTACATAAAATAAAACAATAATAAAAAACAAATATTATAAAAATGAAATTATATAAACTTTCTGGACAAAAAAGAAGTATAAATTTAGGGATTCATGTCATTTTGACCCGTGAGGGAAGGATTTGTTACAGGATGCGAGGGAAGGATGAAGGTTCAAATACAACATTTGAATAACATAAAAAATAGAATATTTCATAAAAATAACTACAGTAGACCTATATAAAGTAAATACAAGCAATTACAAACAAAAATGAAAAACAAAATTAAAATAAATAAACATACAAACTGAGTAGTACAAGTACAACAGTAGTAGTACAAACGTACAAACTCAATAGTTAGAATAATTGCTAAAATTTTAAGATGCCTTATTATGCCCTAAAAAAAATAGCTGCGATGGAACACAAGAATGTGTTCTCCGTGAACCGCCTCTTAAAAGCCAGTTGTCTGTGTAGGGAACGGACAGAACTAGGAGAGCAACATTTGATACACAATTACCTTGGTTTCTTAGAACATCTCCACATGGCTGGATTCTGGTAATTGGGTCTTCTATGAGTGGCCCATTATAGTGTCAGGAAGACACCGTAACCCCTCTCCCACATTCACACAAACTGTCTTAATCTCTTCAGAGTGATTCTGCCTCTATTCCCCTGTCATTATGATCAGGTCTTAGTGACCACAATGGCCCTCGAGCCACCGATAAGCAGCACCATCTCGTTTCGGCTTTAACTCTAAAGTGCAGATAATATGTAGAGTGGAAAACACAAAAGATTTTTGGCAATGACATTTGCAAACACAATGAAAACATCATGTCCCCAACCACAGCCTTGTCAAAAAAACACCATGTTCTGAGTAGCGGCAATGTACATTTCCAGCACAATTTTTCAATTTTTATACACTTCAAAAAGAAGTATTCACAAATAAAATCTGCGTTTTCTCTGACAGTGATGATGTAAAATCTTGTTTTCTACCGTGATTACGACTGTAGAATGTCAGCCACAGGTTTTCTGAATCTTTACAAAAGCAATTAAACTAAAGAGCACATGCACTTAGCAAGCTAAATGTCTTTTCCATACGAAGACGAAGAAGAGAGTGTGTATAAGGGACTCCTTTTCTCTTTTATTACCTTTCTCTCATTTCTAATCACAAAAAAATAATATTTAAAATAGTACAATAAAAAAACAATATAAAACACTTTGGTTTTTTGTCTTAACATGGATGAATTATGTTTCACACTTTGGATGGATGGATGGATAGATGGATGGACGGATAGATGGATGGACGGATAGATCTTACCATGTTCTCGACACGCAGCTCAAATGGCATCGGATTATAGACCATTAACTGCACCTCACAGACGTCGCCCTGAACCCACTGGAAATCTGGAACACACACACACAAACATTTATGAAAAGCTGCATGCTATATCAATGCATAAAGACAGAAAAACATTTAGCTTCTAAACATAAGAAGATTCATTGATGTTGACAGGCCTGATCAATACGTTGCATGAACTGCTCTATAAATCTATATAACTGAATAGGCAGCGGCAATTGTAAATATTTAATTTCACTTGAGGGTGCAATAAGATGACCTGATATGACATTTACATTTATGCTTTTATCCATCTGCATTGAAGGTATAAAATACGGGAATCATACACCTGAATGTTGCTCTGCATAAATCCTTCAGAACTGAAAGTTAGCAGACTACATTTCACTGCTGAGCTTTCCCATTAATCCAGAGACGGAGTCTTATACCGATTAAGCTTTTCCAAACAATGGCCCGTCGTTCCCTCGGGAGGAGATATATTCACTGTATTATCTACAGTATGCTCGCAGATTTCACGCTCAAATTAACCAGAGCCCCATCTCACACTAATAATCATCCACCGCTGAAGGCCATGTGGAGTTTAGAACGCATGAATTATTATCAAAGAATGAAAACCAACAGTATCTATTCTTGTCGGTTGCCTCTGCAATTTTGTTATTGTTGACATTTCTCATGAATTCCAATCTGAACATTCACACCTTAAAAAACATTTGTCGTTGTGAGATCCCTAAACATGCTGGAGAGTTTCAAACTGCACAAATTACATTAATAAAATGAGGCATAATATATAGAAAGTTCAAATCATTTTGAGGTTGAATTAAAAAATAACTACACAAGGGATAAATAATGTACATGGCACTTGCACAAAAAAAAACAGATAGGGTAATCCAGATTTTTATATAGCTACTGAATAAGTAAATTATAGACATGAAATACTAATTTGAGTTTAAATTATTTATGTGAAAGAAAGTGAAATGTGATGTATATTAAAAAATAAACTAATTAAAATTAAACTAAATATGTAAATACAAATAAATTAGTTAATTAACAAACACACAAGTAAATTTAAGAAAATAAATATGAATACTTAAAATAAATGTGAATAATTAAATTTAAAAAATAAAATGTAAAATGTAAATTAATAAATAAATACTTTTACAAATAAGTTTATAAATAAATAAATGTATACATAAATAAAATGCATATATTCATACATAAATAGCCTCAGTGTGTGAGAAATAATGGGCACCCCTTTGTTATAAAATATAAAATGTATGAACTCAGGGCAGAGAGTTCAAAGTCTCCCCAAACCCAAGTCATCCTGTATGTTTCCACTTCCAGGAATCTAATAATCCATTCCAAACGGGTGCATAAATCCAGTGTGAACACACAGTTGTGCAACACTGAATTGACGCCAGGCTTCACTCCTGAGGGAAATTAAAGCCAGGTTGAAAAGGAGGTTCTTTAGATGCAGGGAAGCCCGGTGTGGGAGATGGTTTTCCTTAAGATGAATGCATCAGGAGACAGCACAGACCTCTGAAATGATGAGAAGGGGACAGGCCGGGCCAGGCCAATTAAACATAATATCCTACTCAAGGGAGAAGCCCATGGGGCGGATTAAGCATTTGATTTGAGTTGGATGGCACAGAAAAGCCCTGTGAACTGCTGAGGAGGGGAGGAGCATTATGGGTGGCTTATGGAGACCAGAGGCTCTGAGGATGTGAACGGAGCCAAAGCAATGAGAGACGGACAAATCCACCTGTCGAGTCCAACATCCACAGCTTTAGGACAACACGAAACACCAACCGCATTTCATTTTATCTCTGTAATGTGACGTAAAAAGAAAAGGCTAAATACTTTCTCAACGTTGGTTAATATTAACATGATAGCTTGTTCGACTGTGGTGAAATAAACTGAAAAGGAAAATCATTGTTTTGATTAGTGTTCAGTTTAATCAATAAATATTTCCTTTTGTTTCTCTTTTATGCCATGCAGAGAGAAGTGGGCAGTGAATAGGAAATAAAGACGCCCTCCGAACTCAACTTTCCACCTCAGTTACTAGATCTCTGTCTTCACAGGAGGATCTTAAGGAGACACTGACCTGAAGCTCTACCACACATTATACATGCTCCAACTATGCATGAAACTTACATAGAAAAGGAGTGGAACGGAGATGGATGAGAGAGAGAGATACATATATTTACACAAAATTACTTTTTGTTTCGTCTCTTATGCTCACCAACAAACAAAAGTAAAAAAAAAAAAAAAAGTATTTATTTGAAAAGAAATCTTATAAATGTCTTTACTGCTACTTTTTATCAATTTAATGCATCATTGCTTAATAGAAGTATTATTTTATTTTGTTTTATTTTTTTATTTTTTTTACTGACACCAAACTTTTGAACGGTGCTATATAAATAAATCAAAATATACAAAACAACAAATTCATAAAAATAAATAAATTTGGGATTTTATAAAAAAGAAAGAAAGAATAGAATATCGTAAGGAATATCGGGTGGACTCTTGGCTTGGGCCAGTAAGAAACAACATTGCAAATCACCTAGCAACGCCCTAGCAACCATCTAAAACACATTAGGGATTCTGCATAGCAATGCCCTGGCAACCAAAAACAACATGATTATGGAGAGCTCTGCATGGAAAAACACCTCAAGAACATCTTCAGAACACAATTAAAAAGTTCATGATTTTATTCATCAGAAATGTATTGAATTGTGAAAAGCAGCCCTACCATACTAAATGATGACAATGATATCCATTTTCATTTTTTATCCCTTTAACATTATCCATATAGCATGTACGCTCTAAGCAATCCATTACGTATGATGAAAGACTACCAAAACAAAATATGCAGACGCACAAGCATACTCTGCATTAATGTTTCTCCGCAGTGACTCACACACTCGAGGATGACAGGGAACCCTGCTCGAGTGAAGCTGACTCACCTCTTCAAATGAAACCTCCACAGAGATCTCTGCTGTTCTGCATGTGTGAGGAGCTCTCCTGAGTGACTCACACCATGTTCTTCAAACCTCTGCAGCCGCACAAAAGCAGTTTACTATTTACTATAAGTGTACAAGCGCATGCTGCCAGTGGAGTCAAATATATTTTTATTTGTAAAATATAAGCTGTTAGTGATGTTTTAACACTCAGAAGCCAACAGTGAGATTTTTTTTTACACTGCACTCTGTTGTTAATAATAAAATACTTGCTTACTGAATAATGTACAGTAAATACTGTACTCTACCTACTAAAAATAAAAACGTAAAAAAAACTAAAATGCCAGCCGCTTCACCAGTTAAACAAAGTCATGGAGACGCTGCTACACATAATACCATAAGCTGATGTTATCAGGCACATTTTCTTATATATTTCAAAAGAGAATATGGATGAATCTGAGGTAAGCTGTCAAGAAAGCTCAAGATCACATTTCACCGCAAAAACAAATAGGATTTTTTATATATATATTATTATGCATTAATGCAATAAAGTCTTTAGAATTCTTGGAATTGCATTGTGACATTTTCAAGATATTTAAGCATTTTACTGCCCAATTATCATTGCAAAAATTGGTCTAATTTTAAATGATAAATCTCATTACATTCTCCTAATTATTTGTTTTACTGTATTACATTTATAACACTGTTAAAATATTTTGAATTATAATAATGACAAATGGGGAGACAAACTAGTTTAATTGTCGTGTAAATATCACACCGCAAATAAAATATATATATTTTTCTAAATGCACAATATAATTTCTTTAGGTTTTTAGGTGTAAAATGTGACCTGGTAAGCACTTTAAGAAATCCACCTTTTGCAAATTAACATAGTGGTTAAGTATTTTCATGTCAACAACAACAAAGCCACTAATGGATTGACTTCGGCAATGATACAAATATTATTTGTAATTATGGTAATTTCAATTAAATGTGAATAGCATAATTTAAACACTATTCTTTTTTTTTTAAGTAGTTTGATATTCCCAACATGCCTAAGGTCATTCAATCGTAAATGTTAGATCAAACTAATTAGGAGGCCCACATTAGATGTTTCTGTGCTAAAATCTCTTTTTATAACAACCTGTGGTTTTTAAGTGTTTGTCTCCAGAAGGACAGCAGTCATTACATCCCCACAGTGTCCTCGTCCAATACAGCTTGGCAAACAGGGATTGTGGGTCTGCTGTGGACATACGCTGGTGTGAGAGCTAGTCCCACATACCCACGTCTAATATTTGGCCCTTTGAGCCTGGCTTCGCGATAAACCGCCCTAAGTGCTGTTGAGACCTGGCAGGTGAAGAAATACAGACCGAGCCACGAACACAGACGGTGTCGTCAGGACAGGATGGATGCACCTGTCAGTGTCTCTGAATCCCATCTGCAGGGGTCAGGAAGCTTCCAGGGCTTTTACAGTGTGTGGGGAGAGCAAGGAAAGCTTTAAAAAGCTGCTCCATCTGTTCACTAACAAGCACCTTTTTCACACGGGTATCGAGGCTGGCTGGCCACTCCAGCTACGACCACAGATCTGGGGAAGCGAGAGTTTTGTAAACCCTGAAAACCAGGGGGGAGTGAGAAGTCCCCGTGTGGGAACTCCTACAGGTCATAACAAATGTTAACGAGAGATGAATTGGCTCGTTATGAGTGCCGATTATCAGCACAAGCACAGCGTGTGAGCAGCTGTTTTAAATAAATAAAATCTCAGTTGAAGCATTGTGTGCATGGTGAACATTGTAGAGAAAATGGCCTGAGCAACATATCGAAATGATCAAAATATAGCAAATTTACATATTGCAATATGCATATCCCAGCGGCTCACAATAACTGGGGTCATGAACAAAAGACAAAAAGAAAATCACGCACTGCTCTTGACTGAAAAACGTTTGTAACTGATAAGAATCAGTATTTATTTAATTTATACAGTGAAGACTAAGCAGTGTTTTATTTTTACATTTGATTATTCAGTTTCTGTTGTTTAATAAACCTATAGGCCTTCCTGAAACCCTAAAGCCCCTGGTTTACACTGATGTCAAAATAACAATTCTTATGCTACAGTAAAACACTTTCAGAAGTTATAGGGATGCTTTCTTCTGACAAAAAAAAAGATGTAGGTTATATCATTTTAAATATATTTTAAATATAATTTAAGTTTATTTTACACACTAAGCATTGTCATATCGCATATAAAATATGCCATTATTTAATGAGTTATTGCATATTGCTTTTTACTTCAATATTGTGCCGCCCTATAGAGCATATCTAGCACAACAATCTTCAAAAGAGTATGAAAAATCCTGTTTCCAGCACAGATACGGCCTCTTTAATTTGTCAATCTTCCTGAAGCCGGACTGCTTTTACAAACCACTGAAACACCATCAGGCCGGGAGGCCGCCTGAGACAAAGTCCTGATAAAGATGTTAAAAAGTGTTTAATGCCTCATTATGTACATAATGGAGGAGGAGAGATCCCCCTCTCCCTGCAATAGCCACCCGTTCAGGAGCCAGGATGAAGCGCTCTCCTCCTGCTGTTCTGCTGGAAGACAAACAAGACACCTGCACCGCTTTAAGATCCTTCTGAAAGCCACTTCTACACCACAAAAACTCAATTCTGCAAAACGTTTTAAATAAAGGTGCCACCTCAACAGCTCAGCTTCTAGTTAATAGTACAAATATGTACATCTGTACAGTGGCCTCAAAGTATTTAAACACTTGAACCTGAAGTTCATTGCAGTAGATAATTATAAAGAAAATGTAAAGAAACATAACACATGCAAAGCTTTTTCAGCAAAGCATTTCTGTATTATGTTACAGAATGATGTTTGCTATAGGTTTTAAATGATAAAACAATAGATGTAGTGTGAACATAGTCTGGGTTTCCCCATGCTGCCTTCCCGCAGAGCGATTTTATTCACACTGAAAGGCAGTATGGATACCATGGTCCAGATTTTCGCCTCATTTAGGGAACCAATCACAGAATGGGGAGGGAGCAGCAAGACGATGACGACATCTATGCGACACACCGAAGCAGTTTGTTTATTTCTATGGATTCAACATGGCAGCAGACGCGAAGCTACCGCATATTTATCTTGCACAAACGGCAATAGTCGCTGAACGTCATTGTTTACAAAAAAATATCTTACCCATCGTCTTCTTCCTTGTCTAATTTCTGTCGCTCTAAATACGTCATCTGGTATAATTGAAACGATTGCCTATGAGCTACGCACAGGCGCATTTGACAGACATTCTTAGCACCCAATAAACGGCGCCGGGCAAACGTAAACCACGCCTCAAATACGAGAAAATGTACATGTGGTTCCCAGACCCAAGTCTCAACGAAAATTGGGTCTGGCGTTAGCCAGGCTAGTGTGAACATGAGGAGAATTCACTTCATACATCCACCAATTATCATCAAAACCCCAGCTGATTAAAAAATATTGAGCAAAAATTACGAAGAGAATGAAGTTAGTGAAGATCTAGAATTTAGTTTGCAGATGACTTTTTGATATCTTATATCTAATGAAATGACAGTCATGTTCAAATACTTTTTGGGCACACTGTATCTATTTCCTGAAAGTTCCACCAGGCGTATACGCAGCACGGCTGATTGAGTTCATGAACTGATAGTGGCGACAGCTGATAAACAATCATCTCACTCGAAGGAAACCTGCACAAAATGCTAGATTAAACACTAACACTTTTAATTAAAAGGAACCTATAATGCAAAATTCACTTTTAAGTGGTGTCGACAGTGTGTACACAACCACCCCCATAAGGGTAAAAATCCACCCACTCCTTTTTTTTATTCCCATAAACCATAAGCAGTGTCTCAGAATAAGCCGTTTGCAGTTTCTATGCAATGTGACATCAAATTGCACAGGCTCCGCCCACGACTGGAATGGAATCAACCCAATTAGCACAGCTCCGCCCCTCAGTGAGCTGTACACAGTCCGCCATGTTTATCTCTTCACCAGAGCATTTAACAGCAGCATTCAAGTAAGAAATGTGTTCTTATTAAAGCTACTACAGTTATTCAATCAAGAGCAGTGAGTGATTTTCTGTTTTTCTTTTGTTGTTTGGTGAACTTTGAGTGTTTTTGACAATCTTGTGTGTATTTAACCGTTTAAGAGCAATAAGACATGAAGGAAGGAAGGGTGGGTGGATGGATGGGTGGATGGAGGATGGATGGGTGGATGGGTGGGTGGATGGGTGGATGGATGGATGGATGGGTGGATGGATGGATGGGTGGGTGGATGGATGGATGGATGGATGGGTGGGTGGATGGATGGATGGATGGGTGGGTAGGTGGATGGGTGGATGGGTGGGTGGATGGAGGATGGGTGGATGGGTGGATGGAGGATGGGTGGATGGATGGATGGGTGGATGGATGGTTGGATGGGTGGGTAGGTGGATGGGTGGATGGGTGGGTGGATGGGTGGGTGGATGGAGGATGGGTGGATGGGTGGATGGAGGATGGGTGGATGGATGGATGGGTGGATGGATGGATGGATGGGTGGATGGGAGGATGGGTGGATGGGTGGATGGGTGGATGGATGGATGGGTGGATGGATGGATGGATGGGTGGATGGGAGGATGGGTGGATGGGTGGATGGATGGGTGGATGGGTGGGTAGGTGGATGGGTGGATGGGTGGGTGGATGGGTGGGTGGATGGAGGATGGGTGGATGGGTGGATGGGTGGATGGGTGGATGGGTGGATGGGTGGATGGAGGATGGGTGGATGGATGGATGGGTGGATGGATGGGTGGATGGGTGGATGGGAGGATGGGTGGATGGGTGGATGGATGGATGGATGGATGGATGGATGGATGGATGGATGGATGGATGGATGGGGCATTTATATAGCGCTTTCATATGTACAACTGTACACCCAAAGCGCCCAAAGATTCGGACATCAGATTAAAGCTTTACCACAGAAACAGTTCCGATCAGATAGTACAGAATAACTCAGAAAAGAACACGGGGTCATAGATGTCACAGAGATAATTACACAGCCCTGCTGTACTTTAAATAGTAGTTTATGCTGCCACTATGTTTTAATGCGGATGAGATTTTCTTTATTAAATACCTTCTCAAATCCAGTTTAATGTGCAAATATAAGCAATTCATAGGATCAATTAGGCATCCTGAAGAGTGTAAACATCCCCACATCTGAACGTGCATATTCCCCTACTATATAATATGCAAAAAGCAGGATGATACATGAGTTGAATGTCCAAATACACAGAATTCATAAGTAGTAGACCCAGATCACCTGATGATGGGCTGAAATGCACAAATACCTTATTCCATTTGCACTTCATATTATAGCCTCTGGTTCGATGTGAAAATAGAGACTCATAACCATCTCTTCAAAGCCATTAATAATTAAGGAAAATTTCCATATGTACTTTTTTTATTTTTTTCAAATGATGAGGCCCTTAGATGAACAAACTATATTTTTACTTCGTCAGGGAATCTTTAAATGCAGCTTGCTTGTTTTCATCTCTGAATGTGCCATTTAAAATTGCAGTGGGGAGTTTTGTTAATAGCAGCCTTGAGGTGAGAGAAGAATTGTTTGGCTCATAACCAGCAGTTTTACAGCCATTGCATACAAAGAAGCTCCTTTTGGGCAGAATATTAAATATTCAGATGTGCTGGCTTGCATCAGAGGGGAGATCTCTGCGGTATAATCAAAGACTCACAATCAAAATTATGTTACCGACAGTTCGGATGGGTCATGATGGTAGACAAATGTGTTTACAAACAAATAAAATAATAAATCTATCTATCTATCTATCTATCTATCTATCTATCTATCTATCTATCTCTCTCTCTCTCTCTCTCTCTCTCTCTCTCTCTCTCTCTCTCTCTCTCTCTCTCTCTCTCTCTCTCTCTCTCTCTCTCTCTCTCTCTCTCATTTGTGACTCAAGAGACATTTTTGATTATTATCAAAATCAACAGTTGTGCTGCTTAATATTAAAACCATGCCATTTTTCTGAATACTTTGATGAATAGAAAGTTTTAAAAAAACAGCATTCACTTGAAATTGAAAACTTTTTGTAACATTTACGGCCACTTTTGATCAATTTAATGTGTCCAATTGCTGGAAAAAAAGGACATTTCTTTCACAAAATAAAATGTAAACTTTGTAACTTTGTACTTTGTAACATTTGAGCGGCACTGTATGTATTTTTGAAAATCTTTACCAGACAGGCGAGAGTTTTAAGACAGAATCCCGACAGTTTAATGAAGTCCGAATCTTGATCAAAGCCGAGAGTCTCATAACGGCTATGAGTGAAAACTCTCTGCATCTGGGAGAAGTAGTCAATCCAATCGTAAATATCCAGCATGGGCTTCTCTATCTCACACACACCTGAAGGATGCTGGTCTCTTCTCTGGGAATAAGAGCACATATATTCACTGTATGAAAGACAGCTTGAAGGCAGATGGTTCCTCCACATGCACAGGGACGACAACAAGTCATACATTTAGAAAATGAGTTTTGGCTCAGTCGATCGGGCTGAGATTGAACAGCGTTTGGGGTTTTCCATCGGCTGCGGGGGCGGTTTGCTCTGATATGGCTGAAGTCTGATTCTCTGCTCTGGAGGGAGTCGACCGGTACGCATCCCTTCCTGATCGAATAATGAATATTTCATCTGTATCAAAACAGCCAACAGCCATGTGAGGTTTTAAGCCTCAAATTAAACAGCCATCAACATAAGCAAGAGCGTTTAATACAACAAATAAACACCCTGATGTGACACCTGGGTCTACTTGAAAAGTCTGTTTTCAGATCTATCATAAGAGCAAAATGATCCCGGAATATCTATTATAAAAACCTCTGGTAACGTACGCGCAAAACCTTCCTTTGAAAAGCAAAGTGTTATTGAAAAGGAACAGTTCACCAAGAAACTTAATGTATTACCGATTACTTATTAAATAAGTATTACCATTATATTTAACCAAAATTTAGAATATATAAACTACAGTTCAATAGTTTTTGGACCATTTTTTTTTATAAAGATATTAATATTAATATAAGTGACTTTTTTCATTGTTAAAAAAATATTTATATTTAAAATGAATGCAGTTCTTTTGAAATCTCTACTCAAAGAACTCTGAAAGAAATGTATCAGCTGACAAAATATTAAGCAGCACAAAGGTTTTCAGCATTGATAATAATAAGAAAGCATTTCTTGAGCATGTGACACTGAAGACTGGAGGAATGATGCTGAAAATTCAGCTTTGATCACAGGAATAAATTACAATTTAAAACAATCAAATAGAAAACAGTTATTTTAAACTCTAATAATATTTCACAATATTACTGTTTTACAGTCTTTTTGATCAAATAAATGCAGCCTTGGTGAGCATAACAGACTTTCAAACACTTACCAACCCCAAAGTTTTGAATGCTAGTGTATGTAACTGAATTCTGCTTTACAGGTAAACGTCATAACCCTAAAAGAAGTCTAACTGTATATGTTTTATTATAAATAAAAGAAGCCTGCTTACGTTTAGTGGTTTCATCTGACATATTTTCTGCAGAAATAATGATTTAATATGGATGGTATTTCGAGGAGACATTCACATGGCGGCTTTGACCACTAGCCTTACAAAACCCCACACACGCCATAAGATAAAGAAATTAACTTTACGTCAAGAGAGACCTAATCTTCCCTCCCTCCATTGGCAAGACTTTGCTACGTAGACAAGAAAGACATTGCTCTCTTTTTATGATTCAAAATGCAAACAGGATCAGGCAGAACTTGGCGGCCACAAAACCCTTTCTCCGCCTGTGCAATTATAGTAAACCCATCCTGTTATATAACCCCCCTTTATTTTACAGCAAACATCAATCTCGGTTATAGAATCTGACATGGAAGGCAAAGCACAACATAGAGCATTAAATATTCTGTAAGTCTGCAGCCACGGCACTGGACAGATGAGCAGAGGCGGCTGTTATCTCTGATATCTGATCACAGGAAGAAATGAGAGAGGAAGAGGAGAAGACAAAAAGGCTGAAACACTAAATGCCCCTCAGAGCTGACAATTCACTCTCGGCTCTGCCCCGAGAACCAAGGCGCACGACAATTAACCGAAGCGTTTGCGAGCTGCGAGGGCGGCTGTCAAACTTTCTAAAAAGGAAGGCACTAGAGAGGCAAAGCTTGAGAAGATTCCAATGGAACTTCCTGTAATTCAATTTGGATGAAGGTGCAAGATTCGTGTTGCCTTCGGCTCCAGAGAACCGCAGGCTGTCTGAAAGATTGAATCACTGGTGTGTAAACAGGGGTTACGGTTTAAACGCTACTAGAAAATAATATAGTACAAGCAATACTGCTGAGATATGGATGAAAGTGTCTGCTAAATGCATACATGTAAATGTAAATGAGATATACAGGCAGAGACGACTGTGTAAAACACTAAATAATCATCTCAATAATCCGAACGAACCCTGGAGTGTAAATAAAGGAGTGTATTTGGTATACGCCCAACTTGTTTTTTTGAAACTTTGGCCATGTTTAGCATTAGAATCTAACTCTTTAACCATGTAAATTAAGCTGCGTTTCCACCGCAGGAACTTTCCCCAGGAACTAGGGACTTTGGGGTGGTACTCTGTGTGTTTCCACTGCAGGAACTAGGGACTCTGGGGTGGTACTCTGTGTGTTTCCACCGCAGGAACTAGGGACTTTGGGGTGGTACTCTGTGTGTTTCCACCGCAGGAACTAGGGACTTTGGGGTGGTACTATGTGTGTTTCCACCGCAGGAACTAGGGACTTTGGGGTGGTACTATGTGTGTTTCCACCGCAGGAACTAGGGACTTTGAGGTGGTACTCTGTGTGTTTCCACCGCAGGAACTAGGAACTTTGGGGTGGTACTATGTGTGTTTCCACCGCAGGAACTAGGGACTTTGGGGTGGTACTCTGTGTGTTTCCACCGCAGGAACTAGGGACTTTGGGGTGGTACTCTGTGTGTTTCCACCGCAGGAACTAGGGACTTTGGGGTGGTACTCTGTGTTTCCACCGCAGGAACTAGGGACTTTGGGGTGGTACTCTGTGTTTCCACCGCAGGAACCAGGGTCTAAATGAAGTTCCGGGTAAATATTCTCCCATCTAAAAGTCCCTGCTAACGAAGTAGTACTTTTTCAAAGTTAAGGGACTTTCAGGGGTGGGACTTGGGCGCTGAACATACTGATTGGTTGAGTTAGAGTTCATGCTGCATTTTAGTTGGTTGACTCCAAGCAGCATTTTATTTCAACCACCATCTGCTACGGTGCGTGCAGTAACAGTTGTTTGCTATTCGAATCAACAATGGAGTTGAAAAAAATACGCCCGATGACCGACGATGAGGTTCAAGCTTTATTAAGCTTAAATTCAGAGGATGAAATCCAGCGGGAACTGTAAAGTAGCACACATTCCTACGTCACCGGACTATTTGCCTAATTCTCAGGGTACTTTAGACCGCGGTGGAAACGCAGACAGCAACAGGTCTGGGGGGAGAAAAAGTTCCTGGGACAAATTGTTCCGGGTATTTCAGTGGAAATGCGGCTTTAGTCAGAATGCATGAAATAGAATTAGACATCCACTTTAAAAACCTTTCAGAATGAATTATTCCTTTGAGCAGTTCCTTTTATGGAATCAAAAATATTAACTAACAAATTATTCTGATAAGCCAGGTCTTAATGAATCAAATGTACAAAAAATGTTTTTTCAAATTCCAGAATGAATGATTCTTATAAGTTCATTTTAACCATTTAAAAACAACTGATTCTTATGAGCCGTCTGTGCTTTTTACTAAATTAAAATCATTCCAGATTCCCAAACAAATTATTCTGATGAGCTGGATCAAATGTTCAAGATAGCATTATACCCCATTTATAAAAAAAAGTTTAAAAAAAAAGCTGAACATTGTTTTCAAAATATCTTCTATGTTCCGCAGAAGGCCAATTATTGGATTACACTTAAAAAGTGTAATCCAATAATCCACCCCTAAAAAGACAATGAAAAATCTGCAGAACACACTATCTGCCAGAATTTTTAAACTTACAAAGCGTTATAAAAATGTATACAAATTTTCTCATAACTTGGCAAAAGGAATTGCATTTTTATAATATTTATTCCTCAAAAGTAGAATCATTAACAAAATCAGAATCAATCATTCCTTTCTAACTCACATCATTTCTATTTAAGAGGCACATGAAAACTCCTCAGAATACGGTAAATGCTTAAATAAACATTTGCTACTTGATAAAAGTAAAATCAGATCCAAAGCACGCACATCCACAGCAAAGCAATATGTTGCTCAAATTGGGTGCTCAACAAAGAAATGAATAAAAAAAAAACTTAATAAAAGTATGTGTGTCTCATCAGTGAAGTCAAACACAATTATGCACGTATACCTCGTTGAGTTAGTTAATGCACGACTCAGGCAACTCCTGCCTCAGTCACTCAGTGTGTGTGTGTTTGTGGAGGTAGCTTGCTTTGATAAAGGTCTTCTCTCCAGAGACATCTGGTGTGTGTGAGTGTGTGAGTCAGACTGCTTTCTGGCAAGACCGAGAGAGCAACAGAAAAGCAAAGAAAACACCATCTATAGTTGTTTCCGAACAAACACACACACTAACTAGCTTACATATCAACACCACAGAGTTAGAAACAGACGCACAATACAAAATCAATCCAAACACGCTCTTTTCAGTTCGCAAATCAAACCGAGGAGTGTTTACCCGGTTGCTCATTACATTCAGCCTGGACTATTTTAGAGCCGTGCGGGGCGGCAGCGCGTCATCGCCACGTAAAATATTCAAACCAATGGAGCCTTGACGGCAAAACAACAAACAAGTGACATTTTTCATCGGCCCAAAGATTTTTCTGTCAGCGAAAGAGTGTGACTCAGAGACGTTAGCTTTGGGTGCTCGCCTTACCCCGAGACAGGCGTGACACATCCCCTCGTTCCTGTGGCATTCTGGGAAGTTATTAAGCGGGCTCATACCAACCAAACAAGAAGAAGAATCGTATAATGGAGCTTGTTTACAATCCACGTTTGACACCGTAAAGTGTATAGGTTCTGTTAAACAAAAATCGAATGAATAATTAAAACTATAAAACGTGGAGAACAGGAGGGTACGTTTCGATAAACTCGAGAATTTCAGACACGACCGCCTGTGCATGAGGAATATGAGAGCAGGGACGTCCTGTCACGTCTGTGAGGTGAAGGGATTTGGTGGTTACTAGGCGGCCGTGCAAATGGAGAGCGAATAAATGGCTATTGGACACAGATGTCAGATTTGGCATCAGTCTCTAGGCCCTGGAAAGGCTCGAAATAGACTTTTTGGAGAGTAAAGTCCCGTCTGTGTCATTTCCTACAGAAAAAGAATTCAAATGTGTATCTTTAACAACACTTTTGTATACGAATACAGTAATAAATCTAGGTTTTAAGAACCTTAACAGGACAGTTCACCCGAAAAATAACGCTCATGCTGATCCAAACCCGTAAGAGCATTGAAAACTTGCAGATGTTGTTTCAGTGAGTTAATTCAGTAAAAGATGCGTCAGACTGATTAAAACTAGTATCTTGTCAGTATTTCTGAACAAATGATTAAAGAATAAGATTATAAAAGTCATTTGCAGAGCATCGCCATTGAAAACACTGTGGTGTCGTACAATCAGGGCTTGATATTACCACCCGCCAAATGCGGGTGTATTTCAGCAGTGGCCTGTAACGCAATCACTCCTACTAGCCATCGTGGCGGGTTGAAATTTATATACAATATATACATTTTTGTCACAAGTGTTGTCAAAAATATCGATTTTGTTGGTGTTACAGGGCTTAAATTTCGGCGTGCGTGCACATAAACCACTCAGCACTACATTGTTTAAACAATAAGCAGCAAAAAATAACTCAGTCAAACACACACAAAATAATGTCAAAATGCCATTCTTGGTGAGAACACAGTCAGCTATGTTTTAAGTGAATGTTAAAAGTTGAGAAAGAAAATGTGTAACAGTATAATGGATCAGTGCGTCAGGTCTTAAAGTGACAGCAGCCAAATACGCCTGCTGCCAAATTATGAGAAAATATTAAAAAAAATATCTATATGGCAGTTTTCCCCCATGTTATTGATGTCAAAATTGATGCCAGTGAAAATGCTGAGTGGCTAGTAACTTTGGAAAACCACTAGCCACAGTGGCTGATGAGCAAAAAAGTTAATGCCATGCTCTGCTTACAATACATGCCGCCATGATTATAGGGGTCCTTAGAGTGGTTACTAGGGCGTTGCTATGCTTTTTCTAAGGTGTTGTGGGAGGTTGCTTAGTGACCCAATTAAAAATAACCAACAAACAAGTCTCTAAAATAAAGAAAAAAGTCAAGTGACCCACTAATTCATAAGGATTTTTTTTTCACCTGTTTTATTCCCTGCAAAGCAAAAATAAATCATAAGTTCAAATCACTAATAATAAGCATAAGAAATAGAAATAGAACTGCTTGGCTAAGCAAACACCATAAAAATGGCAAAAGGTCAACATTTTTAAAAGAACATTTTAGGATCTGACTGGTTTAATTGAAGCCAAAGCCAAACAAGTCCAAGTGGCATTTCAGTGAGGCCGCACTCGAAACCGTCCCTTCTGAAGTATGTCCCACTAATTTAACCCTGATTGGAAATGATTCAATTATGTAAACGACCAGAGTGAATCGGTTTTGATTGTGAATCTCCTCATCCTTCATTCTCTTGCTCCCTGCATCCCTCTTGGGTAAACTATCTCTTGAAGTCTCTGTGCTTGTGTAATTAACCGGAAATTGAGGCAACTCTAAACCTCGCCTCAACAGCAGAAAGACGAAGTCTTCAGGAATAGTGCCCACTTGTGTCGATTCTCCCCGCCCACCTGTGACTAATCACGACCCGTGACAGTGGCGGTTGACTAACCATTCAAACGTAATTGAGAGTGAAATCGGGACCAATGGGAGTATCCAAGTGGTCATGGGATTGCACAAGGAAAAAAATAAAAAAGAGAGAAAACAGGCATGCAGCAGACGTTGGTGGGTTTTGGCAGAATGAAATAAGACAGGCTGGAAACAGCCATCTGACTCTTATACAACATGATTTGTTTGAAAAGTCGGGGCAACCTCACACTGAACAGCCATCTGTCTTCATTAGATTCTTGCCAGTTCCTCAGGGCCCCAAAGATCCAAAAATACACCCAAAAAATCCACAATCAAACAATAGAACTCAGGAAAGTTACACCCAGAGTAAGATTAGATACAGTCCAGAAATTCAAAATGAGTCTGGAGGAGCTTGAACTACAAATAGACATTATACTGACGTAAGACTACGACTATTACAGTGATATGTCTTTTACATCAAAGCTGAATGAAAATCATTTTCAAAAAAAGTATCAAAAAGAACTATAACATTTCTGGATATGTACCATGACAATGCCAAAACTCTAAACTGAAATATGAATATAATACAAGATTACAATGATATAAAATATATATTATATAATAATATACTATATTGCATTATAAAACAATATAATGTAATGTAATATAATATAATATAATAACAAACAGTACTGTGGTAAAAACAAAATATATGACAAAATATATATCATCAATATACCATGATACTTTGATGTGTCTACACCAGGGCTATTCAATTAGCTTCATTCGAGGGCCGGATTATCAAGTCGAAAAGTTGAGGTGGGCCGGTGGGTTGGTTTGGGGTTTAGCTTATTTATTGAAACATAACAGTTTCAATACATAAATTAAAGTAACCCTAAAAAAGTACGGTATTTACTTGGAAATGTGGTACCTAACAGTATGCAGATATATAAAACCAAAATAAATAAAAACTTGATAATTTACAGCTGTCTACAACTATTTTTTAAAAAAAAATGCCTAAACACAAGTTAAAAACTATTCGCACCTTTACAAAGAAACTGACATAATTTCATAACAAACATTAATTATATATTCCTCTACCCACCTAATAAATCTAATGCAATGTAAATCTCTATATTTACTAGGATAGCTTACTATATAATATTATAGTAAATATATATATTTACTATATTTATTTATTACTAGATAGTAGGGCTTTTCAATATAAATATTTCTGCCCAACCCATGGTAAATTACTACAGTACATTCATGGTAAATGTTTGTAAGGGTGATTAGGGGATTTAAAGTCTTCTAATTTCGTTCATGCCACAATGTTTCTCCTGCTTTCCTCATCAGTAAGTCTTGTATGGAATGTTAAGGCTGTTTCATCCGATTTAATACTAGTTAAATCATCGAGATTTGTGGTTTGTAACAGAGAGATTTCTGTCGAACTGAAACGCTTCCCACTGGTTGTCGCAACACTGTTTAATAATAGTGTCCAGGACCGGGAGTAAACGCAACTCTGCTGGGCCGTGTTGAAACAACTAGTGAAATAACTGAAAACAGCGCTATTTGTTGTTACTGTACTGGCCGAGAAACTGCTTCAGATGATTCAGTGACGGAGCTGAATCAATCCAAATAGTTTTCGACCCTTATGCAAGCGCGTTTAATAGAATCGAACCAAAAGAATGATTCACGAATGATTGGTATCGCTGGTTCAGTCGACATAAATTCGGGACACATAATAACTGCTGAAATATTCGCACGTAAAACGTTTCCCAGGTCAATCGGAGCGAGTGTCAAACTAAATTAGCTGCACCGCCAGGAAAAGAGGAGGAGGGAGGTTGGTGCCGTCGCGGGCCGGATGGAGATGATTGGCGCCAATTGAATAGCCCTGGTCTACACAGTATATCATGGCACATTTTGTCATTTATTTCATTTTTAAAGCCTTACACCACAGCACTGTTAATTAATTACATTATATTACATAATATATATCATGTTATATTATATTATATATTTACAATATTTTTGTCTTGGTACTTTATAAAACACCATAGTATATGAACTTATGAATCAATAGTACTATGGTATGAACTGTATCAAAGTACCATAGTTTGAGCATGTGATACCATCATTGTACCAACTAGTCGCAATGGTTTGAGTTTAAACAAGTCAGTAAGTGGACTACACTGTCATAGTATTTTTAATGTGGCAAAGTGTTCTGCTATTTGCCTTAACAAGTCTATAAATAACACAGCCTGTGCCGTGTGATGCTGCTTAAGAGTTCCAGAAAACACTTCAACTTCTTCCAACCGCCTCCGACTGCCAACAGGGAAAGAGACAACTTAATGACAGCTCCTGTCATAAACATGAATCAAACAGACCACGTGGAATCACAATGGTGTGTGTTTAGTTTCAAATCTTTTAAACAGTAATTAAGATCGCTGCGAAAGCCCATCAGAGCAATTCTACCCCGCATAAACAGTGTGTGAGGCTAAAACTCAAAGATCATGCTAATGTACCGTAATTAAAGTCTCAGAGAAAACAACACACACAAAGAAAGTTTAAGAGATTTCTGAGAGGAGAAACTCACCGATCTTCTTGGAGCGCTCGTCTCCTCTGCTGTGCATTGTGATTGGTGAGTAGATGAAAGGACTGGCGGTGGACATCCCCTGTCCCAGAAGACATTTCACCTTATGAGGACGGAGACTCACCGGCAGGTTTAGCAGAGACACAGATCTAAAACATCAGGCACAAAAACAGAGAGTTAGGCCTGTCTCACATGTTGAGCAAGTAGCATGATCCTGCATCCAGAAGCATATGTGCAAGTAGACTTTCTATAATCTAGAAGACTAGTCTCAGAAACTAAAAAAATGAATTAATGAACTGATTAAAAACTAATTTTAGCTATATGCATTATGGTTCAGGAGTTTGTCTGGATGAGGAGAGGTGTGCTGGTACTCTACTGTGTGATCAGACTTGAAACTGTCATCTGCCCGACAACAAAATGAGCTAAAATGCCATATCTAGAGATCAGAACAGAAGACTCTGGCTATTTTGCCTAAAGCCGGTAAGAAAACACCCACAACACCCAAGCAACCACCTAGCATACCATAAAAAACCCTAGTAACCACTCATAACACCCTAGCAACCACTTAGCTATATATAAGAAGCAAAAAACAGAAATATTAAAAACCAAAACTCAACCAAGACTAAAAAATCAAGCTCTCAACCTTTAACCAGTTTTCAACACTCTTCAGTTTACTTTCTGTTTCTATCCATCCTGTTCCCTGATATTCATAGAAAAGGACACAAGGAGTCACTCTGATCTTTATCTTGATTCTGAACAATGAGAAAAACATCTTTAGAGCTTAAAAGGCACATTATGTAAGTTTCGTAGTTAGAGGTCGCTTATTTAAAACAATAACAAAGGTGTCGCTTGATGAATGAGTGTGGAATCATGGGAGTTGTAGTCTTCACTTCCACAGCCGCTGGAAAGCAATCGGACGAGACTCAGGCAGAAATCATGTTCATGGATGAGATAATGTATTCAAGTTTTGTTAACGTTACAGTGGGATGAAGGGCGGGGCCCAAACACTGGGATACTGTGCGTTTCCTTTTTTTTGGAAGACGCTTCTGTTTGGGAACACAGTCGTGTAAGACGGTTCTGGAAGGTAATTATGCCGAAACCACTTTGACAACAGACTTCGCTCAGGCATTTCAGATGCTGCGCAAAAAGATCGGTCCGCATCGGTTTTTGATACGCATCAAGAAATGTATTGGATAAATGTGTTTCCATTGTAGTTTATGCACATTTACATTGTAGTTTATGCACATTTAAAAAAAAATCAGACTCAATTTTTTTTGCATTTATGCGCATCTTTGCATTTTAATCCAGCAGTTTTTTTATGCGATATCCAAATATGTGCATAAATGGACACATAGCTGGTGACACAGGCCTTTACACTGGTTAAAATTGCTGATTGTATTTAAACATTGTTGCAAACATTTGGGCTAATTTAGGTATATTTTAATCAAAATTGTACATAGTGTGCCTTTTAACGTCTCATAACACTGTTGTCAGAGCAACAACATCCCTGAACAGCAATCAGAGCAGTTTAATACTGACATTTACTCTTTCTGATAAGACAACGATCTCGGCAAGATTTCATGATGGAACTTTTTTAAAGATATGCCTAAATGATGTCCTCTGTGTAAATCCTGGCAGCAGGCAGTGAGCAAGATATTTTGTGTTAACAACATGTGGAGAGGGAGATAAATATCAGGAGAAACACGGCTCGTCCGAAGTTTTACAATTAAATATCCCTTTAAGAATAAATTAAGGAATTTTAACAACTCAAAAAATCTTGAGAGAGAAGCGCTCAGAGAAATGGAGACTTCAATCAAGCCAGCATGTTGAGCTATACCCACTGGTGGGATTATGAAATACATCCGTTAAACACATTTATAGGCCTTTCTTTCCTACGCGTACTGAACTTCAGCAGCTTCCTTGGGACAGATGAAAGGATGTGTGAAGTTTTGTGCTTCCTTTAAAAAAATTAATATGGGGAGAATAAAACAAATGAAGCTTTAATTTCATACAGCTTTCTACTGGTTCACAGGCCAACAAACTTCAAAAATGTTTTGAACAAAAGTTCGAGTTCAGAGGAGTAAACACCGTCAAAAGGCTGTGAGTGAGCGGACACTGAGATAAATGTGTTCAGATATACAATAAACCATTTAGTAAAGGACAAATTTCATGGAGAAAAAAAATAAAAACAAAGTTGTACAATATGTACATGATGTACAATAACATTGACAATGTGAAATCATCAACTGGATCTAAGCTGCATAACATGACCACCATGAGTTCATTAACATATGACCTTCCACATATACAGGTCCTTCTCAAAAAATTAGCATATTGTGATAAAGTTCATTATTTTCCATAATGTAATGATAAAAATTAAACGTTCAGATATTTTAGATTCATTGCACACCAACTGAAATATTTCAGGTCTTTTATTGTTTTAATACTGATGATTTGGGCATACAACTCATGAAAACCCCAAATTCCTGTCTCAAAAAATTAGCATATTTCATCCGACCAATAAAAGAAGTGTTTTTAATACAAAAAAAAAGTCAACCTTCAAATAATTATGTTCAGTTATGCAATTAATACTTGGTCGGGAATCCTTTTGCAGAAATGACTGCTTCAATGCGGCGTGGCATGAGGCAATCAGCCTGTGGCACTGCTGAGGTGTTATGGAGGCCCAGGATGCTTCGAGAGCGGCCTTAAGCTCATCCAGAGTGTTGGGTCTTGCGTCTCTCAACTTTCTCTTCACAATATCCCACAGATTCTCTATGGGGTTCAGGTAAAGAGAGTTGGCAGGCCAATTGAGCACAGTAATACCATGGTCAGTAAACCATTTACCAGTGGTTTTGGCACTGTGAGCAGGAGCCAGGTCATGCTGAAAAATGAAATCTTCATCTCCATAAAGCTTTTCAGCAGGTAGAAGCATGAAGAGCTCCAAAATCTCCTGATAGCTAGCTGCATTGACCCTGCCCTTGATAAAACAGTGGACCAACACCAGCAGCAGACATGGCACCCCAGACCATCACTGACTGTGGGTACTTGACACTGGACTTCAGGCATTTTGGCATTTCCTTCTCCCCAGTCTTCCTCCAGACTCTGGCACCTTGATTTCCGAATGACATGCAAAATTTGCTTTCATCCGAAAAAAGCTGCTTCTCTGTAGCCCAGGTCAGGCGCTTCTGCCGCTGTTTCTGGTTCAAAAGTGGCTTGACCTGGGGAATGCGGCACCTGTAGCCCATTTCCTGCACACGCCTGTGCACGGATGCTCTGGATGTTTCTACTCCAGACTCAGTCCACTGCTTCCGCAGGTCCCCCAAGGTCTGGAATCGGTCCTTCTCCACAATCTTCCTCAGGGTCCGGTCACCTCTTCTCGTTGTGCAGCGTTTTTTGCCACACTTTTTCCTTCCCACAGACTTCCCACTGAGGTGCCTTGATACAGCACTCTGGGAACAGCCTATTTGTTCAGAAATGTCTTTCTGTGTCTTACCCTCTTGCTTGAGGGTGTCAATGATGGCCTTCTGGACAGTTGGATGGAGTTGTATACCAAAATCATCAGTATTAAAACAATAAAAGACCTGAAATATTTCAGTTGGTGTGCAATGAATCTAAAATATATGAAAGTTAAATTTTTATCATTACATTATGGAAAATAATGAACTTTATCACAATATGCTAATTTTTTGAGAAGGAACTGTACATATGCATATCATCAACTTCATAAACAGAATCTTAAAGGGACAGAAAAACAATCAGCCTGTTTAATAATGATCAGAGTATGACTAGGAAATGAGAGTACAAATATATATGATTGTTTTTGGTGCAAGAAGGATGTATAATATGAGCCCTTTGAAATGATCCTGAACATGTAGGCTTTCTCACCTGACGATGGGCAGTTTGGTGAATGGAACAGGAGGAAGTTTGAGTCCGTCAGGGAGGTTGATCACTTCCATTCCACCCGGACACTTTGACGTGTAGTTCTCCAAACTCTGGGTCACTTCTTTCTTCTCTGTGGAGAGAAGAGGAGAATGTGTATTGGTCAAGGGCGGTTTCTTCATTAGGGCGATTGGGCGACGCACCACCAAAGTGTGAATGAAAGGGACTTTTTTAATTACATTAACAATCTCATTCAACCACAGAGTTATGCTAGCCGTCACTGTCTAGATATAGTCCAATCAGCGTCATGTCACGTTCTGTGGAGTACCGCCTCTTTTTGGGCGATTTCACTCTGGCTGAGAATCTCCCAGAGTGTTCCCATAGACTTACATTGAAAGATGTTTTTTTTTTTTCGAACTGGAGGCACTGCAATGCATTCTCTATGGGTTCCGGGAGGGCTCGCACTAACGTGCTTACTTCATCATACGTATCCTTAACTTGTGCAGCGATTGGTGGGAACAAACATTCACTATTAAAAATCTTTAAGATAAGTGACAAATAATATTTGAAAACAATTTTGAATTTGAACAACAAGAAAAAATGAAACACTACTTTAATATCTTTATCAAATGTGATCAAAAAATAAAAATAAAAATAAAAAAAAAGAGAACGAGAGCGAGAGAGACTGTTGGGACATCGCGCGAGAGGAGGCCAGTTGAACTTGAACAACGTCATGGCGAACGCAGTGTATTAAACGAGTAATGTGATGTAAGCAGTGTAATAATAGTGAGTAAACAAACAATGAGATTTATTGTAAGAGTCATTATTTTTCATTAATATTAAAGTAGTGAAGTTGCCTTTCCATGCTTAAGCTGTTAATTTATTCATTGCATGGGTGGACCTTATCCTTATCAATCATCCAAACATTTGCCCCCCCTGAGAGATTTTGCAGGAGCGCCACTGGTATTGGTGTATTTGTGTATACTGTTTCCAGCTAAATACATACTGCAAAAAAATTAAAAAAAAAATAAAAGGTAAAATATAAAAAAAGTAAAAAGTAGAAAAAGTAAAATATGTAAAAATTAAAATATATAAAAATATAAATATAAAACAAAATATGCAATTAAAACAAAAGGGTAATACTTTTTATGAAACCTCTGAATATGATACATTATAAGGTATTCTTAACACATTATGATGCAAGTATTGTGTCCTACAATCAGTTCTTGTACATTCCTCCTGACTCCTCAGTTTTTTTTAGAGCTAACACCATACCTCATAAATCAGTAGATCATCAATGTATCTAAAGTGAGCCGAGAGCCCCAAGGGTGAAATTACCCACAATCCTCACTCACAGGCCTCTAGCCCCAGAGCAAGATATAAATTTAACAAGGCAAATAATCGGAGCATCCGTACATCATGAGGGGAGACGTGCATGGCTACCGATCGGGTCTATTTTAAGCTCTGTTTCCACAGGTGAGCGTTGTATTGACTTACTGCTCTGTCTATAAAAATGTTTACGGCCTCACTCTGCCATCAATTCACACCTCTCAGTCTTTCCGATAAAACCAATGATCCCGGTGCAGTCTGAATCAGATCCAAATGCTCTGAAAGAATCCCTGCTGTACTGGGCAACAGGCATGCTACACATTAGAGACTAAAGAAATATAATGGACGGGCATATTGGTATCAGCCATGATCAGATTTTTATTTTATTTTTTATTATAATAATCCTATTATTAGTAGTAGTAGTAGTAGTAGTAGTAGTAGTAGTAGTAGTATGAGCATGATGATGGTGTTTTAATATTAATAATATTTTAAATGATTTATAACATTTTGTATTATATATATATATATATATATATATATATATATTTACAATAATGATAATAATACTTATAATAACAGACAAAACACTTTATAACATAAACATCTGTATGTACAGCACTTTGGTAAACACCTGTTGTTGTAAAAAGGTGCTCTATAAATAAACTTTGATTTGATTTGATTTGATATAAATCATTTTAAATGATTTATATTATATTATTATTGTTCATCTTTATTAATATAATATAATAATATAATAATATAATTTATATTATATTATTATTGTACATCTTTATTATTATATACATATTTTGTATGTAAAATAAAATGCTTTAATAAAATAAAATGACAAAATGTTGTAAGTAATTAAAAATATAATTTCAATATTATTATTATTGTCATTATTATTATTTTAAATTTTAATATTTTTTAAAAATATACATAAAAAAAGCCTTAAAAAAATAATAATAATAATAAAATGTTATATATAATCTAAAATATTATTACTATTATTGTTAAAAATATTTCATATTTAAAATAAAGCTTTAAAAATAATAATGAAGAATACGATATTTTAAAAATTGCTTAAATTATTATTATTTTTATTATTATTATTATTATTATTATTACCGTTATTATTATCAAGTTAAATACTAATTTTTCAACTAACAAAAGGAATCCTTTAAACCCTGAACAGATGGGAATTGAAGGCTTCATAAAACAGTAGCTGGCAGACTGCCGGCCCCTGTGGAGGATGGGAAGGTGCGACTAACTTATATCCGCAGTAATGATTTAACACGACCTAAAGTAAGATCAGCCCCATTGATATTTCTCATTCCTCACACAGGGATGCAGCGGCTCTGCTCTGCAGTGAAGTGTCATCTGAGAAGATGAGAGGATGAGGAGGGGTGTGATAGACATCCTTCACAACTCATTCTCATGTTGAGGGAATTATAGACCAGAAAGCCTCATATGACTCTGAAACCAGGGTACAAAAAATGGATTTCAAATCAAATACATCCTCTGTGATCTTAGCACATCGAAATGAGGTTAAAGGTGGTTCATTCATCTGAAGAATGAGTGTGATGCAGCTAATGATATGAAATGCCATTAAATGTCAAAAAAAAATTGTAAAGAATATAACAAAGTGGTTTGAAACATGAAGTCAAAATGCAGGGTTTTCTTTGTCTTTAAATTGCCCACTAACAGAGACATTTTGCTCTTACATACTGCCAAACCGCACAGTTCAGATCTAAAAACACAATTTAATAGATGTTCTCTCTGTGTGCATTGTTCGTTTGACAGCGCTGAAAGACACCCGTGTGCATCTCTGGGTCTCTGTTGGACAGGATCTCTGCCCACAATTGGGTTATATAACGCTAATCTCAAATAACAACAGGAAAAACCAAAGTGAATATTTTGGAGAATTTTCAAACTGACTGGATCTATTTACAAAAAGCTAGAAGTCAAATGATAAAAAGAAAGAATATAAACTCCAGCTTACATTTGATCCATTGAGCCAATCTTCAAATATATATATATACAAAATATAAAATATAAATATATATACATACATATACATATACATATATGTATACACACACACTCTTCACTTCAATTTTGAATAATTGACAGGACTTAGGTCAAAGGTCAGTTTACTTTTTCTTATTTTTTCCTTTCTTTTTTACACTTTTTTCTGTTTCAAAATGGCCAATGCAGAAATTGGAGGTTTCTTTAATTTTTTTTCTCCGTTGAACAGATGATCTTGAAAAGATAAATGAGAAGTACGGGAATTAGATTAAAAAGCCGTCAGTCAGTGTCAAAGTGAATTATATTCTTACTAATGGACACTAAAAGGTCTGCAAGACACAGAGTAAGTGGGTCGTGAATATATTTTTCTTAGTATATGATGAGGAGAGTCTGGCTATAGATAATCTCAGACTCAGACCTGCATGTATCACATTTATATCCCCAAAATGCATGAAGGCAGAGTTTTTCCATTTTAAAATGCGCTTTCAGTTCATGTAATTTTCATAGTACTTCCTTTAATCGGTTCTCAGCATTAATCAAAAACATTACAACAAAAGGAGTCCAACATATAAGGTATTTTTGCATGTGACCCCAATTAACAGGGTGTGGAAAAATGTTAATCGCTAATTGAGATTTCCTTATCCGACGTCACTGATAATCAAATGTTTTCTTTTGTGTGAAGTGATTAATTAAGCAGGAAATACCACGCATAGATGTTCGCCAGCTCTCACTGAACAGAGGAAACCAAACCTCACAGACGATATTTGTGTCACTAATGTACTTAAAACACACAATCAAAATGAATGCTCAAAATTCATGCAAATTCAGTGGAACACTTGGACAAAAAGCTGTTAAAACCAGTCTAAACTAAACACAAGAGTTGAGTGCAATACGACTACTTAAACCTTAATATGTGCAGTCTACGGCTGGTGTCCGTCACCAATCAACAGTAAATGTAAGATGAGCCACGAATGTCAAGGGCGGGCCGAGTGTGTTAAATGCATTCAGAATTTTAACACGTTACTTTTCCTCATAACTCATTAATTCAATAAAGCGTGAAATCGACAGCCCTAAGATAAATAAAACAAATATTGAACTAAACTTTTACTCGAAATTCATCATAACGCCTCAGAACTCATTGATTTCGCATGCTGAAAGAACAAACAATATTCTTCCTATCAGAACTAAGACTTTCTGATGGGTCAGGGCAGGGAAAAAGAGAACGAGAAAGTGTGCAATGCAAAAACGTTCTCGACTCTAACCTCTAAACTCTTGAAACATGACTGAGGGGTAAAAAGCCTGCAGCTGTCTGAAGAGATGAGCTCGGCTGCTCAGGTTGATGCGAGGACTGCTGACCGGATATAAGCAGAGATGACTGTCACATAAATTATGAATAATGTATAAGCAGGGCGCTAAAGTCCACTGCAATGAAATTACTGACTGCAGATGCACAACAAACACACAACATGCTGACAAATGTGTCAAACTTCTCAATCGGAGAGAGAAATGCAGGCCAAAAAAAAGGTGTGTTGTAAATTGTGAGCCACTAGAATGACTGACTCAGAAAATTGCTGTTTACAGCAGTGCAGTGAGAAGGAATGGATTGGACGTTACAGTCCATCGCAAAGGTATGCAGAACGCCGCCCGAGAGGAAGGGCTTGTTGTTATGGAAACCATCATGCTTCGAGAGCGAAGGACAGGGTCAGTGAGGGAAAAGTGACTCGCTAAACAATTTATGTTTAAAGATGTTAAGATGAGGGGTTTATGTCCCGTTTCTCTCGTCTGTAACTGATGAAGAGTCTAAAAAGACATCAGAACATGGTTACAATGAATGTAATTGCATGCCGTCTGATCAGGGTGTAATTACCGACTTCGAGCAAGTCACTAACTTGATACACTGCGAAAATTCGAGTCAAGTATGAAATGAGAGGGTTCGGCCCCTGAGGGAGAGACTTTATATGACAGAAGGCCAGGAAAGAGAAATAAGAAACATACAATCACAAGCATTTACACCATTATATGTCACTCTTAAGATATAATGAAAAACAAACTCTTATCACCATAAATAACAGCAAGTGTCGTTATCGTTCCCTAAAGTGAAAAAAAAATGTTATCAGTAACTGAAAATAAAATAAAATATAAATATTAGATGAAAACTAACTATTAATATTAGGTTACTAACTGAAATCAAAAAAGTTGAAGTACTAAAATAAAAATAAAATAAAAAAAAGGGTATTTCCATGCAGTTGCTAAGGAGTTCTGGTTGCTTTTGTGCATTTTAGTGCATTTCTATGCTGTAGCTAGTGTGTTTTGGGTGATTGTTAAACATCGTATAAATGGTTTTTAGTACATTGCTATGTAGTTGTTAGCAATCCTAATGATTGGCTTAGCAAAGAGCACTAAATATTCTGAATGTGTGCACCAGGTTCATCCCTAAAATCCATTTAAAATTGCTTGTCCGTGTTTCTGTCACAAACGTCTCTTTCTCTCAGTCTCCACAGACTCGCACTTAATATTTCAGGGACAAGGGTGCTTTTAGCAAGAGCCTAAAAGTGAGAAAGAGGTTGTTTAGTGAAGTACACACAGTGAGGTAGGTGTGTGTGTGTGTGTGTGTGTGTGTGTGTGTGTGTGTGTGTGTGTGTGTGTGTGTGTGTGTGTGTGTGTGTGTGTGTGTGTGTGTGTGTGTGTGTGTGTGTGTGTGTGTTGGGGGGGGGGGGGGGGGGGCAAGTGTCTTTTTTTTTTATTCAGTTCAAAGAGTCTAAAAACACTTCCATTCACACAAACACACAACCTTTCAGTCCATGTACCTGACAGCAAATATGGGTGAACGTCACAGAGCATGCAAAAAAATTAAATAAAACATTTCTGGATAACATTTCACCACAAAATTAAATCACATATTTTATTTATTTATTGTATATCATTTTATTTTTATAAGAAAATATAGTCTAAGGATTTATTTATATATTTTTTCAGAATTCAGAAGTCTGAAATAAAAAGTATGATATTATATTTTGCATAAAAGAAAATAATTGCTGCTCCTAGGATTGTTGATTTAATTACAGTGTGACTATTTCAATAATAGAGACATGTAAGCATGTTTTCCTCCTAATTTCTCATTAACATAATACCAATATCTAAAAAAAATTTTTAAAGGCAATCACTACGGAAGCAAGGAAGGACAGACGGATGGATGGATGGATGGATGGATGGATGGATGGATGGATGGATGGATGGATGGATGGATGGATGGATGGATGGATGGATGGATGGATGGATGGATGGATGGATGGATGGATGGATGGATGGATGGATGGATGGATGGATGGATGGACGGACGGACGGACGGACGGACGGACGGACGGACGGACGGACGGACGGACGGACGGACGGACGGACGGACGGACGGACGGACGGACGGACGGACGGACGGACGGACGGACGGACGGACGGACGGACGGACGGACGGACGGACGGACGGACGGACGGACGGACGGACGGACGGACGGACGGACGGACGGACGGACGGACGGACGGACGGACGGACGGACGGACGGACGGACGGACGGACGGACGGACGGACGGACGGACGGACGGACGGACGGACGGACGGACGGACGGACGGACGGACGGACGGACGGACGGATGGATGTGCATCTTGCACATGTATAAATAAAAAGTGTCTCTATAGTAAAGTCTTCTTTTTTTCAAAGCAACTTACATAAAATGATGATGTTAATGTTTATAATATCTTAATATTTTCAAGGCCTCATAGTTTCATTTAGCACATTAGAGCAGGACAATAATACATTTATAGAGTGCTGCTATAACAGTTTCCTGCAGGTAAAGCCTTGGCAGGTCATTTGGACATATCCATTCACAAAATGTGCTACTAACTTCTAAATAAAACTAAATTAACACCGCAGACATCAGAGCGGAGCTGAAAATGAATGTCTGTGTTGCAATTTACACCTTTCATCCGGTGAGAATTTCTCAAGTGCCTTCGCCAGCTCTCTAAATGAAAGCGCTTTATTTGGCTTTCTTGATTTGTCAGAAATAGCCACAGAACACATACCTCAAATAGCTCATCTCACACTGCTCCGTTCAGACAACACAACCCCTGCTGACATGTGAGCTCTGGCAAATGAAACTCGACAAAATACTAATTAACCAAAAACATCACTTTCTTTTCCTTACTGTCTCTCTCAGCCGGTTTCAGTCTCATAATTTCTCTCTGTAGATTTCCTCTAAGATCCTATCAATAAAAACAATTATTCACAAAAACAGAGGCATTGATTAAGAAGCCTGCACATACTCTGATTTGCTTGACCTTAAACCTTTTTCTTTTTCTGGTTACATTTTTAAATGTTTTTGAAAGAAGTCTCGGGTGCATATATTTGTTCAAAAATACAGTAAAAAAAACAGTAATATTGTGAAATATTACTACAATTAAAAATACCTGCTAATATGTTAATATATTATAAAATGCAATTTATTCCTGTGATCAAAGCTGAATTTTCAGCATCATTCCTCCAGTCTTCAGAGTCACATGATCCTTCAAGTGAAGGATGCTGGTTGAGGAGAGATCCCCTGACTGGATGGTCAAGTTATGAAAGCGCTATTATAAATGCCTCATTCATTCTTCAGAAATCATTCTAATATGATGATTTGCTGCTTAAGAAACATTTCTTATTATTATCAATATTGTGCTGCTTAAGATTTTTGTGGAAACCATAAAACATTTTTTTTCAAGATCCTTTGATGAATAGAACATTCAAAAGAACAGAATTTATTTTAAATAGGAATCTTTTGTGTACAGTATAAATGCCTTTAATGTCATTTCTAATAAATTTTAATGCATTAAGTAAAAAGTCATACTGACCCAAAACTGCCAAAAAGTACCAAAAAGTATACTGTATGTTAAAAAAATAACACATTTAAATCTATGCACGTCACTGAAGTAAACACATTAATTATCAGCTTATTTTAATTATCAAAAATGTATATGTGTTAAAGCTACTAAAGAGTCAAATAAACATTTTTTTGAATTTATGCAAAGTTTATCAAGATCTATAAACCAACGATTAGTTTCCTGCAACAGCTAATATAATATTTAAGTTGGTCTCCTGTCTTATTCATGGAAAGTGTGTGTAAAAGTACAGGAACGGGAAGTATCCTGTAAAAAAAAAATGTATATATATATATATATATATATATATATATATATATATATATATATATATATATATATATATATATATATATATATATATAATCCTGGTATTTCATTCATGTTTAGAAAAGAAAAATGACTATCACTTAAATTTTTCTCTCTATCCAGCATCTCTTTATTTCTATATTTCATCTAGTTTTTGGGAGCATGTATTCTGCCACATGTAAATGTTTCTCTCTCTATCTGCATTATTCACTTCATAACACAAGCATCCACCTGTTATCTGTAGGCAGAGCAATTGTTCACAACAAAGCTCTGCCTTGAAAAAAACATCCCCATCTTTTCTTCTAATATCATTCTGTCAGGAACTGAAAAAGACGGTACCCCTCATATGCTAACTTAAAAGAATCTGGGAATCTCAGCTCTGTTATCCCGTCAAGAGTCCAGATTGGCACTGATCAATGTCAAGCAGACGTGTTTAAATCAGACGCCTCCATTCTGTGAAGTGTCTTTGTGCTGAGGGTGTTCCTAACAACTGCAGCTAATCATTACTCGTGTATAACAGGGCGGGCGGCGATCTGACTGTACTCTCTGTTCTTTTCTTTTTTCCGACATGATTTAAGTGATAAAATCAAGAAAAGCATCAGTAGGCCGGCTGTAACTGTAAGTCTCTTCACCTCTCAGATGGGACACTTTAATTCAGTTGGACTGAGAAGCTCCTCCTAATCAAAAAGCTGCAAAATCAATCGCTAAATGATCGTGATCTCGATTTGAACACCCACGCACCCTTATTCCTAAATGACAGCGATTCTGTTATATGTCTATTAAACTTTTGAGTTCGATCACAGTGAAGATTCAGATCTGCTAGAGCTGTATTGTATTGGTATGAAGCAGCTTCACAAAGTCTTTTCAACCACACAGTATCATTGTTTCTGTGTTACAATCATTCAGATGAACACAGAAGTACTGGGATAAAAGTTTATAACTTGCATATAAACACTGATGTCTACGGTAGCGATCAAAATAGAGTAAATCATGCAAGACTGTATGAATTACACCGTTACACCAGTAGGTGGAGACAAGTGACTGTTAAAATGTATTTGTCATTGAATCATTCATACAAAAATGCTGGTAATGAAACAAGTGAAATATTTATGAGTTATGAGAACTATTCATTCAACCTTTATTTTAAATAGTTAGATTTAATAAAATATTTTTAATAGACTGCAGCAATTAACATTTATTCAGAACCTCTTGTAAATCACATGTTATTTTGTTTAGTTGTCTATTCAGAATCATGATCTCCAACAACATTTTCCTGCAACTCTTTACAGACAATGAGTGGAAGTAGAATTTCAGAATGACACGGCAGTCATTTATGACACTGATTTCAACAACAACAGCTTGTTTCGTGCTTCATACATCAGTGCGGTATTCCTGCATCATTGCACATGCGCAGAACTTTCCAGTTTCGGTGTTCAATCCGATCAAGTGTTTACATGACCTATTAGGATTATAACAGGTTTTAACCTTCCCTTACGGTCCGAATCAAATTTCAATCAGATTAAGCCTACTCATTCCAATAGACGTGGTTACATGAGACTTTTTTATTCCAACTGTGCAACCAGTCCGATTACACTCCGATTATTAGGGTCCAGGTGAACTCAGCTAGTCAATCAAAATCTATGTAACGAGCATCATTCAACTAATACTGAAAAAAAATATCAAAAATGTGAGTAAATGTTTGAGTGATGACTAAAAACTGTTTTTTTTCTTTAGCTGGTTGACTGAAACAAACACTATACAAACAAACAAACTGGTTTGCTAAAAATGAATCGAATTTATCAACTCGGTACAAGTGTGCATTCCCATAGGATGCGATTTGAGCTTAAAAAGAGGACTAAAGTTGAGCTGTAAGCCAATTAGAAATGGCAACTTTCAGCAATATGAGATATAGAGACAGGATGTGTTTGTAGCCAACGACTTCAAAAAGTTGGGAAAAGTTTGACTTTAAGCAACTAACAATGATAATGAAGATATTGATATGTTGTCCATCTTCTTTCAGACAATGCTAAAAATTAAATAAAATATAAAACAAGTATGCAAATAAAAATAAATACATTTGTACGCAATGTATACCTAAACTGAAAAATTATTATTAATATTATACATTAAGTCATGAGCAAGCGAACATACTAATGCCAAATTACAACATGTAAGATATCTACTATAAGACTTCAACTGAAAGCGTTCAAGCTTCTGTTTAAACTAGAAAAGGCGGCCCAAAATTCCATTAAAGTCCCAAAAACAGATCACTTCGCTCATTAGACAGAATAAGAGTGATTGGTTTGGCTCTCAGGGAAGTGTAGAAATGGGGTTTATCAGAACATAGGGAGCCATTGTTCCTCAGACACTGTTGAAAACAGCGTTCGACCAATGCCTGAGCTCAGCCGAGGGAACTCTGGATTTGTTCTGTCTGGTAGGAAATGATAAGCTTGACAGAGCTCAATACCCAAGAGCTGCAGGCCCAACCGAGTGTGTGTGTGAGAGAAAGAGAAGCAGGATTACAGCACACCTCTGTGGGGACAGGATGCTGTGAAGTGGACCATGGCTGAACAACAAAAACGCAACATCAATCTCTTTTCAAAGACACAGAGGCTTTCAGGAAAATCCAGGTAACACGCACACACACACACACACACACATGCAGACACACAGACACACACAAAAGCACATACATGTTTGAACTTAACCAGTGTTTGGGACACTGAAAGTAGTAACACTATTACCAAAAAACAGTTGCTCGGTGGTTGTCAAATTCAACACAATCTAGCTGTTCTTTTAAAAGCAATTTGTTTTTTAACATTACAGTTTTACAGGACAATACGAAAATTTGCTAAATAAAGATTTATAATAATAATTTTGATTCAGACACATTCGCTAATGAAGCACTGAACCCAGTTCGAAAAATTAAGATCAACTAGTGCTAGTATTAAAAAAAAATAAAAATATAAATGTCCAGGGCATTTCCATTATTTAATATTTTATTAAATATCAGGCCTGTAAAATAGTTTTAAAATGAATCAATAATCAAATGTGCCTCTCTGAAGTAGCACTGAAAAATCTGAATCATTCAAAATCAAGCAAAAATAAAACTCAATACTGTTTCTAAAACAGTGAACATCTTGTGTAAATTGTTTTTTTTACTTCATTCGTTGCAGTTTATTATTTATTATTATTTGAATTAATAATGATCAATTTAATTCACTATAAATAATATAAACTATAATACATTAATATAAATTATATGCTGTGATGAATATATAGTAAAATAAATTATATATTTGTATATTATAATATAATAATATAAGTGTGGTAAAATTAAACATTTCACTCTTAAGGAGCTTCAATATTGTACGTTGTGTTAGCAACTGCGTTACTATTTAGTAACAGAGTTAACAGTTGTTTTCTGTTTTTGTTTTTTAAAAAGAACAACTTGCCTGTAATTTAACTTCTTTACTTTGATTACCCTGATGAACTGCACTTTTAAAATATCTTCCCCAACCCTGCATTCAGCATTCACACACAGGCTTCTGAAGGAAGAAAGAAAATAAGTCATTGTGCAGAGAGAAAGTGATGACCCTCTAAAAAGAGCATGATTGAAAGTATAATATGACGATTCCATAAAATACAGGCCTGAAAATACAAGTCATCATCGCAGCAGAATCCATCTACATAAATGCACTCCAGTGAACATTTCATCTTTACGGTCTCTTTCTTTTCATCTCTTGTCTTTTAGATGAGCACCGTCTGTTTGTCAGAATCTCTCTGAATAGGCTGACAGCATCTTCTGCACTATGAGTGCTTGTTTTAATACGTTTGAGGGCTACATTTATGAAAATATCTGGTACAAAAAAAATGTATTCAATTAAAGTACACCTATTATGCCTTTTCAAATATTACCTAATATTAATATTCCAATATTAATATAATTGTGTGTGAATGTAAAAGCTCTGCAAAGTTTTAAAGATTAAAGTGTACAACAAATAAAGTTATTGAGTCCTAAAAAAAGAATCGATTCTGAACTGCTGAAACGAGTCGGCAGCAATTCAGTGTCACTTCCTGTTACATACCCATGTAACAATGTAACTAATTTGCACAATGCCAGCCTTTGGTCTTCATTGGCATTTTGACCCGCCCTCAAACACAGTAGTTGTACCTGAGGCCTGAAAGAGTTTGGTTTGTGTTTGTCGACATGTCAAGAAGACAGTGTGTTCAGCGCCGTACTTTTCATGCACTTCAAAAGCATGAGGACTCAGGCTCAAATTGAGTAAAACTAACGCCATAGTTACTGTTCGTATCACTGTGTATGAAGTGCTGAGGGAGATACGGAGCTGAAATTGAGATATGGTAATATGTGTTTCGCTTACGACGGGAGACCAATCACAACAGACTGAGCCATCTGCCCAATCAGAGCAGAGTAGGCTCATGGAAAGGAGGGGTTGAAAGAAACTGAGTCTTCAAAAACTGTTTTCAGACTTTAAGATATTGAGGTGATGTGCAATGTATATTATGAGAAAATTAAAGTGTTTTTTCTTTTTTTACTTTGGATGCATGTGTCAAAAAGACCTACAAAACAAAATTAGGCTTTTAAATTAGCATAATTGAGGCATTTAAAAAAAAAAACATCCCAAATGAGCCCAAAACCTCAATAGAAGGTCTTTAAAACTTCTGTGTAAAGGTTTGAGGACATTTAAACATGAGTGCCATGTCTTACCCTGGTCCGAGAGGAAGTCCAGCATGGTCTGTAGCAGGAAAGATAGATGTCTGACAGACAGACCTGGATTCCCCATACGACGAGATGCATAAACCAGCTCATGAAGCAACCGTAACTGCACCGCCGCCCATCCACGATGGGTCCCTACAAACAGACAGAAGGAAAAGCATTTAAACACACAAAACAACACTTTTGATGGATTTAGAGTCACATAAGCCTTCGCGTTTCCACCTTCTGATTTTTGCCCAATAGTACACAAAGTTAAAAAGGCCCTTTTCAACACTCTTGCAGCATTTTATTTACCTTTCCCCTCCTAAAGTTCATGGTGGTCCTTGCGACAAGATCAAAAAAATTCTTCTCTACACCCTCTTCAACTGATGAAATATAATGTGACAGGAAGGTCAAACTCGGGTAAGTTTTGTTTGTACATACAGCATCTTTTTCTGCTCAAACTGTCAGAGAGGCATAATAAAATTTACTAAATTTCCTAAATAACATGATAAAACAGCTGAGTTACAAAACTCATCCATCAGGCGACTGACACGGCCGTCACAGTAAAGAGAGAGAGAGAGAGGTGAAGCTGATCCATGCTGCTCTGGAACGATTGTGAGGATCTGGAACGACTGTGGAGTTTATCACTCCACAGTTCTGCCGCTCACATGACCGTCTGTTTCACAACTCACCTTTCACTCAATTCATGCAAATCCACAATAAGCTTTAGAGTAGTGAGAGTGTGTCTGCTAAAAGCAACAAGAAACTGCAACATTTCTGCTGTCTGGTGCTTGTTCAAGAAACAGAAGTCAATAGTCTCCAGCAAACTGTTTAGAACGGCACACTACAATACTACAAAAGTGTATCTGTGTGTGTCAAAATGTGAAGTATAGACACTATATTCCACAACGCAATGTGCTCAAACAAAGCAGCAATCATAATTCTTAACTTCTCATTGTTCACTAAAAATGAAAGACATATTTACATATGTAGAAATTTACAGTTTTAAGTAAATGCATGTTTATTTCCAAGATGAGAACTGGGCACAACTCGAATAATTAAACATGCAATTTAATAAGATCTCCTGCCGAACATCCAAAATTACAGATGCATCCTTATTTGCATAACACCTATGTCCTAAATGGTATCTGAGATTATAGTGTGTCCCAAATCAGAGAAGTTAACAAAAAAAAAAGGTATGCAAGGATTTGCCCAGGTCTCTGGGTTATAATTACCCACAGATTCTGTGCATGCACATGTTTGGGTCAAAAAAATTAAAATCTTATCCTATCTTCCTTACTCTGAGGTGCACTGTTCCTACACAAATTGTTAGCTAGTACATTTTATGTTGTCTTGAGATACTTATAGTGTGTTATTGAAAATCAAAGAAGAAAATTATTTAAAATATATATATATATAATAATAATTAAAGCCCTCCAAAGACCAGATTCTATCCAAATCCTAGTTAGCGAAATATTATGTACATGCATAAGCTCTATTCCCCATGCCCTCTCCTCCTGGAGTCAACCTTAAATGGATCTCATGCCTTTTTATTATGCACAACCTTATCTGCATATAATTTCCATATGCATTTTCCATCCAGACACCCATTAACAGATACTACAGCATATTAGCAACAACCGAAACACATTAGGCGACGATAAAGACCATAAATATAATTTTTGCAGAAAAGAAAAAAACTACTCTCTGACATCAGCCTATTGCTGAAATATCTTTTGTAAAAAAAATCATACAACATGTATACAGATTACAGTTACCTTTACATCAAAGTACTACAGTTAATATAAATTATAAAATAAAACCAACATTTATTATAAAATACATCTGATTCACTCATGAGGAAGCACTTTATTTCAAATGTGGTATATTAAAAGAAAAGTGTACTATGGATTTTAATAATTTAATGCAGTTCATTATTTGGACCAGTAAAAGTGTGTACTTTCCAATTGTGCGCATACCCAATATTTATTCAATAGGTCCGTGATCTTTAACCATTGCACCCCATAAAATTAGACGATTTACAAACAGCTGCTGCACATTTAGCAGCCAATTATTAAAAGCAGCCACTTCACTCCCTCATCAACCAGACATAAGACATCCCGCTGCAGTTCAGGGCTCATAACAGGCTGTTGAGTCTCTAGGAAGCGCTTTACGGCACTCCAGGGTCTGCTGTAGGTCTGTGTTCAGCCTTTGTGTTTTCACTGGACTTTCCGAATCCCTGCGCACAACGGTTGAGCTAAACGCAATCAATCAGAGGTTGAGGAGATTCTCTCTCTCTCTCTGTGCCTAAAGAGAGCTGAGCTGGAGAATCCCAGGCCAATTAAAAACCCATTTTCTCTTCTCTCTCTCTGCACTCCATGGTGTCTCTATTGACCCTTCTCTCTTTCACTTAAAGCTTCAGTAAGCCAGGATCACCCCCAGCTTCAGCCTACACATGTGATGGGGTCTCCATGCCCTCCTGCTCTCAATGACATCACAGATTCAACACATCATCAACTGCTTTAAATATATCTGAATGAGGGAACGGCTGGGTCCGCATTCAGACGGCATGCGTAAATCTAGCTTAAAGTCAGCGTGAAATCAAAACTGACTCTCAAATCTTTGATCAAAATGTAATAGCATTCTCCTGCCTCTCAAAACAATGTTTCTGCTGACAGTACCAACACTTTGAGAGAAGTGAAAAATAATAAAACTAACTTACCAACCAACCACAACCTTGAAAACTATTGCTATGCACTTGCTACGGTGGTTTTTAGAGCATTGCTATGTGGTTGCAAGGGGTTTATGGGTGGTTACTTACTAAAGAGCTCTTTGCCAATTCTCTGATATTCTGGTCTCTAGACATGACGAGTCCCACCTTTTTCCATCCACAATGGAATGGAAGTTAAATGCGAATTCCATTCTGTGTCATTATAAAGAATGACAATGATTTTCTCTCTCCAATTTGCAGGACTCTGAACGATATAGACAGACCCTCAGGCAGTGTGTGTCTAAATCTAAACAGCTTTATTATTCCATGCATGTGTGCGCGAGTCGGCAGGAGGTTGAGAGGATTTCATATTAAAGAGAATATAGTTAAGGACCCTACAGTAATGCACCATAGAGTCTGACATCACAGCTCAGGGTCAGATCTCCTCTCTGCGCTGTTTTCCAACACAAAAGAGTAGACGGAATATATATCACCCCTGAGAGGAGCCCTTCAAAACACACAACGCTTTTCTGCAAGCATACAACGAGGGACAAGGTTACTTCAATGCTGCCTGGTCAGATTACAAATCAACCAAAGCCCGTTTATGAGTCAGAGGTATTTAGAGAAAAATGAGCAATTTCGAACTGTTCATATTCTGCTCATGCATTGCGAAAGACGTCAGTAAACAAGAGGTAAAATGGGTCGAGAGGACAACTATGAAATAAAACACAGTAATAGCATGCATTTATTAAACAAATGACAGCATTAAATTAATGAAAAGAGCAACCATGATGGAGGGAGGGGGGGATGATGTCATTATCCCGGTTCAAAAACCTTGAGACACTGGCAAGAACAACACTTGCGCCATAATGCATGCACTTTCTATTCCAGACTTGCATGCACATTACTTCTTTGTTTATTGTCAAAAGGAGTCTGCCTTAAATAGGCCTGAGGACATGGAGGTGGACAATGCCTTTCAAACAGGTGAAATAGATACTGAAACTTCTGGTCGACTGAAGTGGCTTTTTGAATGCCTGATGGTGATATACTGTATCTAGAGAGCAGGGTGGCAAATGCTAGAATGACAGAGACTTGTTGTCATGTGATTTTGATTCAGTTCTGTCATGATTTTGACAGAAAACAGTCTTAAGGTACTTGCACACTGAGTCCGAAATTCGAGTCTGAAATTTCCGCACGTTAAAAAATAAATACGACCTCACGTTGTGTCAATCACGTTTACACACTGCCTCTGGAACTTTCGTCAGTTGTTAAAAAATGTTTTTTTAAAACGGATCGGGTTCGATTGTCTGCGTTTTCCGCATCCGTAGCAAGCATTTGAGAGGTGTTTCAGAGCCGGATGACGAATACGAAGAAATGCATACGAAAATTTCAGACTGGAGTGTGCAGGGACCTTTAGTTTTATTCACAAACTGATTAATTTTAAATAAATATAGGACCATATAAATATTAAGTCAAGTCAAGTATATTTATATACCGCTTTTCACAATATAGATTGTATCAAAGCAGCTTCACAGTATCAATCAAAATAAAATAACAGTGTTTGTTTCTTAGTGGAAAAACATCCACGTTTGGTAGGGCTCATCAATTGGTATTAATGATTGGTTAATTAGTTTGAATATCCCCAATATATTAATAATATATTACAAATATGAATTACAGTCTGACTGTTCTTTTGCACTGCAAAGTAAAAAAAAATGTATGCAAGATCTGTTAACTTACATAAAGACAGTCGCTGTTAATGATTGAATTAATAATATTGTTACGCCTTCATTTTTAACCTTGTGGTGTAAAGATATATATATATATATATATTATTTAATTATCTGCCTATGAATGGGACTGTGACTTCTAACATGAAAAAAAAAATTAGAAAACAACTCTAAGCAACTTGTAATCATAAGAAAACCACACACAAAAACAGACAGAAAAAAAATGACAGGGCTTTCGTACAGTCTTGTTGTTATTGTTAACTAAAACTATTCAAATTAATTTCCGTTAATAGAAATAAATCTGAAATTAAATAATTTATCTCTTATTAATAATCATTTTTTTCAAGGCAACATTTCTCTAAAGTTTAAGTAGGTGTACTAAAATGACTAAAACTGAAATAAAAAATAAAGCTAATTATTTTTTTTTATTTTTTTTTAAGATTACTCTGCTCGTGCTTTCAGTAACGGACAGTGTTTTTCACCCAGTGGTGGAACTTCAGACACATCATTCAAATCCACCATACAATGTCTGTGAATCACTATTTTTGATGAAGAAAATAATAATTCGCCACCATTTACTAATAAAAGGAAACCTGTCTTCAGAAACCACACAGAACACAATAAAATAAAACATTTGTAATATGTTTTAACAGCCTTAGAAACAATAATTCTGACAGTATAACTTTGACAGCCCTATAAAGAACCATCTTGTGTTACCTTTGCTGAAGTCTTTGGGGTCCAGAGAGAGGCTGTATCCCGGCAGGGTCTCCAGCAGGAGTTTGTAACAGGCCTTCCAGCCCGGCTCAGGGATGGTGGGAGCCACACACTGCATGGCGGCGACGCGTTTGAAGAACGCAGATTTACGGTGGAAGCCGATGAGCTCGTAGAGCTCTGACAGGACGCTGTAACGCTGGATCTTCTCCTCTTCTGACAGCTGAGCACAGATAGGACCATTCCTCATAGAGCAACTTGACTGACTCGTTGCGGTTTTACTGAACATTGTTGTACATGCGCTCACCTGGCCAAGGTTGATGTAAACAGCGTTCTGCAGAAACTCAGAAGCCTCCATAGCACGCTTCTGAATGGCCAACACTCTGACGGCCTTAATACAGGCCTCCAACTCAATCACTCCAGCACTCTTATACTGAAAGACAGACAACAACATTTTTATGACTTATGAGCTGTCAACTTTAAAGCGTTAATTTAGTGCCTTCATTTATTTATTTTTTTATTTTTTTTATAAAAAATAAATTAATGCAATTAATCATGGCTCAGCCCACAAATATATTCCATTAGAGCAATTTAAGCTTAATAAAAAAAAATATCTAATTTTTTTTTTAATAAAGATTTTATGTTTTTGTATTTATTCAATAAATGTACTGATTTAAAAGATATATATTATTAAATTATTAATTTTACTAAAAATTATTAAATAAATTAATAAAATTAAAAATTAAATTATATAATTAAATTATTAATTTGATTATAATAATAGTATTAAAATAATATTTTCAATACAACAATAAATAAATAGTGAATACATTTTTTTTTGCACATTTAATATAAATGGCCAGATCCTTCTGATATTTTTCAATCAAATTTCAGATTGTAAAAAGCACACACTGAGACCATAAAGGCAATAACTTGCAATATTAAGGTTCACTGATTAAAATATAAATGCAAAAAAACACTTGAGGCTCAAAAAAAGGTAATCTTGTGTGTGCCTATGTTCAGGAATTTTTTATTTCATTTAAGAATTAAATTATTAAATCAGTTAATACAATAAGAAATATGGTTTTGATTGCACAACAGTTTTGCACAAATGGCCATATCATGCTGACATTTCGCAGTGAAATATAATTTCAGACTGTAAAAACTGCACTCAGACCATCCGGATAATAAATTGCAATACTGAAACTCACTGACTAAAATATAAAGAAAAGACCTGAGGGTCAGAGAAAGGTCATGCTGTTGTGCCTCTTCAGGATGTGTCATCATATTTGAAAATCAAAGCTCAGCAGTGGTCAGAGGCACAAAGTGATGAGTTCAAATCGGAGTTTGCAAGGCTGCAGTGTCCCCTGCTGGATGCTGGCAGAACAGCTGATGTGGCAGAAATGAGCGGCTCCATTCACAAGACTGGGCTCAAATACTTGACTTTACATGAGCCAGGAACACTGAGTTTAAAATGCACCATACAAAGATATTTTAATTCCAGAATCTAGACCATCTCTAGGGGCTATTTGCTGTGATACGCACATCAGCAGAGCCATTTTGGGTAAAACACCTGCATAAAACATATGCCATCTCAGAGCGAGAGCTGATGAATAATGAAAAGCAACTTTGAGTGTTTAATAAAACAATGTCCCACAAAGAAGCTGCGTCTTAAAGTGTTTTTACCTCAGTTAAAGAGAGTTAGGCACGGAGTGGAGAAATGTGTGCTTAAAAATCCCTTAACTGGGGTAAAATCACTATAACACAAGGCTTTGAAAGACGTGTTACTTGTTATGGCCATGTTTAATAAAAAATTAGTTTAATTATTAAACGATTTTGCAAAAACAATTTTACAACGGCTTTAACCATGCCTGATTTTGGTAACATTTGATAAGGTCCCATTAGTTAACGTTAACATAAACTAACAATTAACAGTACATTTGTGGCAGTATTTATTCATCTTAGCTAACGTTAGTTAATAAAAAAAATACAACTGTTCATTGCTAGCTCAGGCCCTCTAAATAATACTAATTAATTAATTAAATAACTAATCAAGTTATGTATCAGTAAATGTTGCAATATTGTTAGTTTATTTTAACTAATGTAGTTAATGTTAACAAATGAATCCCAGTAATAAAATGTTACCCAAAGATTAGAGCCAAAACTATGTTTAAAAAAATATATGTGAAATTAAAGACATTTATAATATTATAAAAATATCCTGAAATATCCTCAAAGAATCATAAAAAAATACATCCACATGATTTCCACAAAAATATATAGCAGCACAACTGTTTTCAACATTGATAATAATAATAAGTATAAACTGCTTCTTGAGTATCAAATCATCATATTAGAGTGATTTCTGAAGGATCATGTGACACTGAAGACTGGAGGAATGATGCTGAAAATTCAGCTTCGATCACAGCAATAAATTACATTTTACAATATATTCACATAGAAATCAGTTAGTTTAAATGGAAATAATATTTCACAATAATACTGATTTTATTGTATTGTGAACATGGCTGCTTCTAGAAAACAAAACCGATCCTCCACAGCAGAGAATATCCTCTCAGACAAGCTCACATTTCTGTGCATGAGGTTACCTTGCCGTAGTAAGAGATGGCCTCCTTGTATTTGTCAATGATGTCCTCCTGACTCAGGCAGTTCTTGGCTCGGCCGATCTCAGTGCTCGTGTCTGCACTGATGCCATTGGTCGTCAGAGCACCTGGACAGGAAGACAAGAGAGAGAACCAACGTTAATGCACCATGATAAATGAAAAGAAAGTTAATTCTGTTCTCTGCATGCTAATGCAATGCTTGCATTCATGCTACCTTATTTTCAAATGTTATAAAGCCTAAGGTCTGTAATAATACTAAAGATTTTATTTAGCATTTAACAGCTCTGAGATATGAGATGCTGCAAATGAGCCCATTTGTCTGATGCAAGACATGGAACTCGACAAGCAATTTCTTGAATTAAATATGAAAGTCATCAAGAAACATGTTTAGAGGAATGAGAAAAATAATTACACACTCAAGACGTTTATTAAAAAAGAGAGAGAGAGAGAACAAATTCACCCTGTTTACTTAATCCAAATCCCTGGTCTTATCGGGAACGATTCATCAGTGCATAATCTTTCATTACAGTTTAATAACCTCCTGTACCTTTGGAATTTTTCATAAATAAAGTTCGGCGTCTGTACTGTTGGTTTTACCTTCCAAACTAGTAATGAGAAATCCATTTATCTTTTGATTTTCCTATGCAAATTAAATCTCTTAAGTGTAAAAAGCCTGTTTGTGATCATATAACTCAAATTTAAATGGCAAACAAACACTGACCTCTATTGTCAGCAAAGAGCAGATGTCGTAAAATTATATTAGAATAAACAAGTTAAGCCTGTGTGTATAACATCAATCAACTAAATCAATCATGAGGTAAACCCCATTGGTTACTAATAAGTTAGTTATTCTTAATAGCTAAGCATTATCATAAAAAGCACAAAACAATTTGATCAGTAAGTGTCTGCACTGCAGATTTTGTAATGGTGAATCAGTCATTGACCTGACAACTACTGCAAAAATCAGGCACAAACAACACAATCATCACATCTAATGATTGCAATAAAAGAGATATAAATCCTTTCAGCTGGATTGAAAAGTAAGGATTCACATCCATGCAGATATTGGCATCAGATCAGAAACACAAAACGCCACCAAAACACCTGCACACATACACAAGCACAGCAGAGGAACTAAAACTACATCACAAGAGCACAGACGGGCAGGAATAAAATCCTTATCTAGAGATACACGTGTGCTTTACTGTACCTGGATCAATGAGAACTTCTTGAGCGCCTGAAGACACAGACAGAGAGGGAGAAGCAGAGAGAGAGAGAGAGAGAGAGAGAGAGAGAGCCTGGTTCACTCTTGGCACAAGCTGCAGTTCATGGTAAGCAGTGTTAGTACAGCACACATCAGGGCACTAAATGGTCAGTTATGATCCTGACATTGTGAAAACGCCGTCAGTTCAACAGCGGTGACAAGCAGACATGCAGAACTGAGTGCTGGACTCTTTATATATAATGGCTGTTAACAGACATTAAGGAAGCATGCAAGCTTAAACATGATTCATTCTCTTAGTTCTGAATATGTTATCAAAGCCATAAAAAAAAGTATTTGGACACTTAAGCCACACTTAAAATCAAATCAAATGGCATCTGTACAAATCAAGAGCTTTTCTCTTTATTTTGAGCAGCATCTATTTGTATCATTTATCACAAATGTGCAATGTCATTTTTGTAAAATGTTTTACTTGGAAAGTTTATTACTCTTAAAATAAATGTCATTTAGTTTGACGAATTGTACGTTCACTTTAACTGTAACTTAAGTGTGCAAATACAGGCCTTTAGATATAAATCTGTAGAGCAAACCTCACCACAGTGGATTAATTAGCAAATGAAACGTGTGAATGAATGATACACCTGTTAATGAGTTCAAATATTATGTTATAGTGTTTTCAGGTTTATGTACTGTATGTGTAAATACATGCAAATGAATGTGGGAAAATCAATTAAATCCATTCAGAAAGAAAGAAATTCAGAAGGAAGGAAATTCATGAAAGGAAAGGAAATTAAATGAAAAAGAAAAGAAAAAAGACAAAAAATAAAGAAAAGACAAGAAAGGAAAGGAAATGAAAGGAAAAAAGAAACAAAAAGTAAAGAAAAAGGCAGAAAAGAAAAGAACTGACTCTGTTTCCCTCACGGATGAGAATGAGAGTTAATAATGACTGTCTCTGGTTTAGACTAAACACTTCTGCTGCTTTCTGCGTGACGATTCACTCCAGATGATGTTTTAGTCAAGAAACAAACATCAAACCAAGAGCAGTAAAAATCGTCTGAGACACAAGAGACATCCAACCTCATTCACTTATAATCTTATTCACACACATTCATTCATGACCTAAATAAAAACATATTGAGTTTCCATACGAGACCCTTGCTTTTCTTCCTTAAATACATGAGTGTGCGAAAAAGTTTTGCAAATCACACATAATTGTATCATTATGAATGAATCAAAGCAAAGATATGCAAAAGGTCTACAATAATTTTATCCTCCAGAATTAAATATGAACTTTAGAATCTCTCAAGCAACCAAAATGAAAATATGAAGCACAAAATCATGGATCATCTTGCTATTTTTAGTGTAGGGACGCTATAGATGTGTCTGACCGCACTGACCAGGTCTGTGTCTCTTCCCAGCGTCGGCGGCAGAGGAGACGCCAGGTTTACGGGCTCCGCTCTTCCCCGCAGTGCCTCCTGGGTAATGGAAGATGACAGACGCAGAGCACAGTCCCTCCAAAGCAGCTGAGGAACAAAACAGAAACCATTTGACTGTTCTAATTCATCACTGGAGAGAGTTCATCTGTCATGCAGGTCTTTGGGAAAGCAAAGGCAGAGAAAGCCACAGCTGCTTGGAGTTGAAGTGTTGGAGAAAGTGATGAAAGTGGCTGGGTTTACTTTGTTAGCTGGTCATCATGAGTTTAAAGATTGGATATAACTTGCTCAGGCATGTAAGTGATTCTATCACACCAGATTCATGCAGTAATGTTGAAGTGTTTTGGTTGTCCATGAGGTGATACTATAATGTGATAGTTACATTAATGCATGTAAAGTTCCTGTAATACTCGTCTTCTAAGAGCCAAGATGATGTAATACTGGTTCCTCATGCCATTCTTACATTCGAGGAAATGGCCACCTTTAGATTTGGGACAGGGTTATTATGGTTAACTAAATGATTTGGAAAAAAACATATATATACAGTACATATATAGAATATATATAAAGAATATATATATATATATATATATATATATATATATATATATATATATATATATATATATATAGTATTAGTATTACAGAGTAACTTTTTAGGTTATTTTTAACATGTGTTATGTAAAGCGATAAAAATAATATATATATATATTATTTTTAATTCAAACTAAAACAACTGTTAATAAGAACTATATAGACCTATTTTAACAAAAAAACAATTACAAAAACTTTACCTAAAATAAAAATAAAAACAGAACTTAAAAATTAAACAATTCAAAATACTAATAGCCTACTTATCTAAAATAGTATCTCAATAATACTAAAATACTGATTTAGGGTGAAACCAAATCTAAGGGTGCGTTTACACTTGTAGTTCAGTTCTCTTGGTTGTTTTGGTCTGGACCGAAAAAGAAAATATTACATTTAGTCCTTGTTCGCTTAGCATTCACACTGTCATTTTTACCATTGAACCTAAATATACGAAACAAAAAAGCTAAAATATACAGCTTTTATTACGTATATTTTGTGGCATATTTTGCAACAGAACTTGCCAAACATTAAAAACAGTGCTGTGTTTTGGGCTAAACGGGCTTGTTGTATGTGCGTACATATTATATATTTTTACCAGCAAAGAACTCACGAAAAGCTTAGAAAATATGTAAAGGAGTGAAAACAGCACCAGGCTCTCCTCTGTTACCGTCACACACACACAAACGAAGATCTGCTGCAAGGAGACGATGGTTCCGATGCCTGAACCGAACGGTGATGGGAAACGTAGCTCTTATGATGAGAAGAACCAGGTATGCTTGAGCATTCAGGTAATGACATTCATTTACGGTAATGACATCACATCCTGTTTTTGGTTCATTGTCTTTGGTCCATGTTGCGTTCATTTTCAGATATATCATCATAAATAAGATACATCATATACTCCCCTGAAAAAGGTGTGTTTGGGTACGCTTTTATGGTGCGCACCAGGGTTCGGATGACGGCGTTCACACTTATTCAAATGAACCGCACTAACAGAGCAATCGCACCTGGAAACAAACCTGGCAAGTGTGAACACACCCTATGATTCATTCATCTTACCTCCCAGCCACAGGAAGTCATTGACCGAGCGCAGCAGCTCCACGGCCATGTGATAATGCACCAGGGCGTCCTGCAGCATCCCGGCCTGCAGACACAGATCCCCCACGTGCTTCCTCATGCGGCCCTGACAGCGCTTCTTATAGTGCCTGAGGAAGAGCAGTCAGATAAACACTCAGCGTTTACACACACATTCAGTTCTTCATCAACGCTCGCAGCCAAGTGCAGGTGACGTCAGCCATGTTTAATTCAAGATCTTTTATGAGGTTTTGCATTAAGCGTTGTCATCTGTCTTAGCCCAGTATTTACAGACAGAGAGGGAAGCTGGAGGTGAAGAGATGGATGCAGAGGGAAGGGGATGCAAAGGCAGAACGCTGGGGATTTCAGCAACTAGACAGTCTATCCCATGGGAATGAAGGAACTAAAAAAAATAAAGGATTTATGATAATAAACATGAGGAGGTAAAACTGTGGTGGAAGGACCCCTATAGATGGTGTGCAAAAGGGTCAAGTGTTATTCAAGAGAGAGTTAGACAGAAGAGACATAGGAGAAACATGTTTTAAGACTTTCATAAATATATACTTTTACATGTAGGGATGAAGTATCAGTGACCATATAATAACATTAAATGATCAGCAACAGTGTGATTAAGCCAATGTTGGAATATTTTTATTTATTTATATATATATATTTTTTTCCCATTTATTTTTTGTCCTATGACTGATTATAAAACTGTTAAATAAATCTTTAAATATTTCAATGCCAGGTTGGAACTCTAGTGTGAATGCAAGATTATTATTTTAATTAATGATCAATTAGACCTAAACTTATATCTAGGAGTATAATACAAGTTGCAATTCTTATTTACAATGCATTATATTATATTATATATCATACTTTATTATATTAGCCAAAATATATATATATATATATCAATGAATCCCTAATAATGATAAATATCATATGAAGTATTAATTTAATATTAATTAGTATAAATAAAAATATATTTAAAAATAGAATTATAAATAGTATTGCTTTACATTAATTAATATAATATTTATAAACATACAATGTATTACATTATATGATATTATCCAGAATGTCTATATCAATGAATCTCTAATATTGATTAAATAATATATAAAGTAAATGAAATATTTAGTATTATATGTATTATAAATAAAAATATATATTTAAAAATAATATTAATAATTAATAATAATATTGATATGATTTATTTAATTAAAATTAATCGTCTTTTTAAACAATCTATATTTATAATATAAGTTTAACTGCAGATCAAGAACCTCCATCCTACAATGGAGCAAACACAACTAAACTCAGATTATATTTAGAAATGGATGCCATATTCAAATTCATGCTGCGACCGTAGATGAGATGAGCACAAAGCTTTGCGTGCAATCACTCATGAATTACTGAATGACATCCATGTTGAGCTTCTGCAGTTAAAGCAGACAGAGAGAGACGTATACTTGATCAAACACTTGACCCTGTCAGGCACCAGGACCCCGAGAATCTTGCCCATATTTCACCTTTAAACAATCGACTCAAAGACGACACAAATATTACACGCTGCTTAAAGCTCTTTTTGCTGTTCCTGCACATTTCCATCACAAAAATGAGTTCGACCTTTCTACTCTAAACGGAGACACAAGAGAATCGAGGTCCGAGCAGTGTGTCACTGAAGGGGAGAGGAGGAAGAGGCTGATCAGGAAAGAATGAACTAAAGCAGGACACAGAACTACCGGCTCACCTTTTCACACCCCATAATAAACTCACAGGACAGTATGAAAGAAAAGAAGAAAGACAAATAAAACAAGGCAAAACAAGAGAAGGGAAGAAAAAAAAATGGAAAAACTCATAAAACAGGATAGAAGATCATGCACGGTTGACCGACAGGCAAAACCATCCTATTGTGGGACTTTTGGGAATCCAGTATTTACCGCTGTGAAATTTAGGATTAACTACACACCAAAGTTTAAAACTTTTTTTTTTTATCTCTTAATTCCAAAAACTGCAAATATAAAACAACATAATGGTGATTAGGGATCCTTCAATAAGTCAGTTATTTTCATTGTTTTGGATAATAACTGATAAACGGCCGATGTGTATTTTTTTTACTATTTTGTCTAAATCAGAGTTTCCCAAAAAGGAATTTGTGAGGGAACAGCAGGCGGTTCCTGTGTTGATAAAAAGCTACAAATTAATTATATTATAAAAATTTGAATTAAATCAATTCAAAATAAAACACTTAAAACAATGTTTAAATATAAATAAATAAATGTGTGTGAGAGTGTTACTATTACATTATAACATTATTATATTATATATACACACACATTATATTTAAATATATTATGAATATATAAAACCATTAACAGAGACAGAGATCTGTGAATATATGTGTGTTTATAAATTATTAAAATATGAACTTAAAATACTTTGGGTATATATTTTAGGCCAAATGGGTTCAGCTGACAAAAAGGTTTGGGAAACCATAGTCAAAATAATAATGATAAATAAAACCCTAATTAAAACCAATCAATATAAATGCTACAAATAAATGTAGGCATCGCAACATTATAATGTACAGTACTAAAAATTTATATTTATATATATATATATATATATATATATATATATATATATATATATATATATATAGAGAGAGAGAGAGAGAGAGAGAGAGAGAGAGAGAGAGAGAGAGAGAGAGAGAGAGATTTGCAAAAGTTACATTTATTGTGATATTAAATTATTAATGTCTTTCAAGATTAACTTTAAGTGAGCATTCGATGATGGTGAAGGTCACCTAAATGGAACAAAAAACATCTTTAATATCAGCTGATAACTGATATGGTTATTTTATATTGTCCATCCCTAATAGTGATGCTTGCATTAGAGAGATAATAAATTAATTAAAGTAATGAATAAAGTAATTGAAGTATCATCAGCCACCCTTCTCTATATTTCAGCATCGACTATTGAAAATCAATATGGGTTGACTATTACACTGGTCACCAATGAAAAAAGTTGAATTTCTCAGTAGTTCATCAATTGACTTAACATTCCCAGAACCCAAACTCACCTGCTGTCTGTGTCCAGCCCCACAAAGTCCTTCTTCTCGAACGGCACACACAGCAGTGTTATCTTATCGCCGGATTTATCGGTTGCCCTGTCCAGCCTTTTCGACTCCAGGACGATAAATATGGACTCAACGAAATCCTCCACCCTCTTCTCCACATCAGGACAGTCGTCATAGCTGGGGTAGAAGGCCACATCTGTGCGCTGCTGTTCCGCCAGCTCCCCCTGCAGCCCGAACACCAGCAGCCGCGAGTCGTACAGCGTGGAGCCGAACACCTCCTTCTGTCCGTGGAAACGGTCTGACGTCTGGGGCCACTCTTTGGCCGTGGTGCAGCTGGTGACCGAGATGAGACCCACCACTTTGCGGTGAGTCTGAAAGTCGCCCCAGTCGTTGTTCTCAGGGGGGTAATGGTGCCGGTATCGGATGAAAAGGACGCGCTGGGAGTCTCGTATGCTGACCTGACTCACGCTGACGATGCGTTTGTAGATGCGGAAGAACTGGTCCTCTGGGACGATCCCCACGGGCTGGACCACCACCAGGACCGTCTGATGGTCCTCAGCACACTGCATGTAGTCTGGGACACTCATGTCTGCATACAGGGAATCTAGAGAAGGAAAACAATCCACAAAACCATGTATTCTATTACTATGGCAAGTTTCAAAAGAGTTCTAAAATATCTAATCTACAGCAGGTCTTTATATATGTATATATATACTGCCGTTCAAAAGTTTGGGATCTGTAAGATTTTTAATGTTTTCAAAAAATATATATTCTGCTCACCAAGAATGCATTTACTGCAATATTGTGAAATATTATTACAATTAAAAAAAAATACTGTTTTCTATTTGAATATATTTGTATAAAAATATTTGTACATATTTGACTAAAAATGTAATTTAGTCCTGTGACGCAAAGCTGAATTTTCAGCATCATTACTCCAGTCTCACGTGATCCTTCAGAAATCATTCTAATATGCTGATTTGATGCTAAAGAAACATTTATTATTATTATATCAATGTTGAAAAAAGTTGTTCACAAAAAATTCTTTTGAACTTTCTATTCATCAAAGAATCCAGAACAGCATTTATCGGAAATAGAAAGCATTTGTAACATTATACACTGCCGTTGAAAAGGTTGGGGTCAGTTTCTAATTTAACTGAAAACTCTCCAATAAAAACAACATCTGCAAAAGTAACCAAAGCCAGGACATGAGCATAACAGCTTAGTGAAATGATGGACAGGTCACAAACTCTAATTATTCATCAATTTTTCCCACTTGAAATTAACTGAAACGAATTACCTCCAGGTTCACATTAGACAGAAATTACTGTGTAATCTTTATTTAAAAACACTTGACACAACCAAGGACCTAATAACGTAAGTTGAGTAATCTTGTAAACAGCATAGATAAATGAAAACATTAGTCAAAATATGTAAGATATTCATGATCATAAATTGAATAAAACATGAATGCATTACATGCAGCATTATAAACAAACCAGCGGGACAAACAGCTAAATGTAAACCTTATTGAGTTCCTTATTGAATAAATTTGTTTCATGAAACAATCATCTGTTTTTATTCATTCAAAATGATATATTTTTGCAACATATTTGTTTTATTTTGGTCTGTTTTCAAAGGCGTGTATGAATGAAACATAAATTCACCAGCAGATATCAATGTGACAACAGCGCGATAAAACTAGGCTATAAACCCCACAACATAAAGTGTAAGATTTGTTCCAAAATAATGCTGTCAGAATAATCATATGCGATTAAAATACGTGTGTGTAAAGGCTTGTTTTTACTCACAAACGCTCTTCCTGTCAACACTGCTGCTGCTTCTTCTGCTACTGTCTTGTCTATGAGAGGCGTGTGACTCATACTCGTGTCTATAAGCGCCCCCTGTTGGATGAGCTCCAACATTCAGTACTAATAATATAATATAAAATAATATAATATAATATAATATAATATAATATAATATAATATAATATAATATAATATAATATAATAGTTTACCATCCGATAAAGGGACTGATCAATTAAATTGATTTGTATGGCTCTTTCTAAGGCAGCTTTGCAGAAATATACTTAAATATAAATATAAGTAACGCGGGAAAAGATATTATGAACTTACTAATATTTTATTTTATAATCCTAGTATATTAATATAATAAATATTAATATAATTTATGTATGTTTAGAGTAAAATGCTCTTGCCACTGGTGTTTTGTACATTAAATTTAACTAAACAAAATGTCCCAGTGCCTGTTCTAGCCTACATTACAAACAAATAAATGACGGAATTAAAAGTAAAAAAGAAAAGAAAAGAAAAGAAAAAACTTGTGAATAGCACATTTTATCGTATTTCACCTCTCGTTCACATTTTGGAAACATTTTCTGAATATATACGGGATGATAAACCGTTGATCATCTGAGAGACCGCTCCACGCAGAGACTGCTCACGCGTCAGACCTTTCCGCTCGTCTGCAGGCGTTCCTACTCTGCGCCTGTCATATGATCAGCTTCCCGTTTGTTTGTGTTCATGCAGAAAGCTAACCGCTTCCCACTATGAAACCTCCTCATCTGTATCCAAACTAAACATTTAATCTACACCGATCCCTCTTCAATTACTCAAACAGATCCTACAAAGTCAACATAGACAGATCAAAGGGATTTAAAGGTTAAAATCTACATTTATAATGTCGATGGAGTACGAGGAGCAGCTAGCCGGAAGCCTGGTGGACTCTTTCCCCAAAGATTTCGGCTACGGCGTGGAAAACATGGACATGATGCAGGAGAACATGGAAAACTCTCCCTCTGCAGACAATAAACCCAGAATCCTGCTGATGGGACTGAGGAGAAGCGGGAAATCCTCCATCCAGAAGGTCAGGTCCCATATGGATACAGCACTGCACTAACTAAAAAAGTACTATGGTAATGCCCTGGTTTTGGACACTAACACGATGATAATACCATGGTGTTCTTTGAAGTACACAAATATAAAAAGGTATATAATTTCTTGCAAAAAACGTACTGTGGCAGTTCCATGGTACAATCTTGCTAATCAGATGGTAGTACTTTTGTACTTTTATGTACCGTAGTGCCTTCGAGAATACCATGGTAACGTTATAGGTTCATAGTGCCTTATTTCTAAAAGTATGGTATTCTTGGAAGTAACTTGGAGTACAACGGTATATTTCAAAGTAGCATTATTACCATAATCATGACTGTACTCTTGTGCCCTCACAGTACTTGCTTGTGAGGTCAGTATGTTTATTATTATGATATATTGCGTTTAGTACTTTTTGTAAGTGTAACATTATAGTAGTGCACAAAATCATAGCATTACCAAAAGTACCATGGTTAAGTTACAACTATTTTGTAAAATGCAGATGAGACATTCTGATCAGACTCTCATTTATTTAATTGTCATATTAGATTTATATATGTTATAATTGTTACATAATAATATATAATTTATTTATATATTATATCATTATTGTTATATTTTATTCAAATATTATGTTTGTATTATCATATGGGCTTCCTGCAACAATATTCCAGCTAGTAATGCACTCAAGAATGTGTAATGAAAACAAAGCTTTCTGTGATGATACAAGCGCTTGTCATAATATTATTCTTCCCCTTTATATTTTTATTCCAGTTCAGATGAATGTTTTTTTTAACATTTGTTGACTGAAGTCAACATGAAATTAAAGTGAACGTTTACTTTATTAATACATTTCTATGATCATATCATGCATAATTTATCAGTGCATGTTATTGCAAAAGAAAAAAAATGCTTTGCTTTTTTATTTTTAATGGAACAACTGCTAGTTCTCCTGACATAACCAAGTGAAATGCTTTGCAAATGTTGTATGTATCTCTTGCCTCTGGAACACATTTTCTGTGTTCGGATGAAGGAATATTTTTGTCATTTGTGTATATTTAAGATGCTTTTATTACTGTGTGAAAAATTGACTACCGGTATATCAGTCAGTATATCACTTTTTTTTTCTCACTTCTCAGGTGGTGTTTCATAAGATGTCTCCCAATGAGACGCTCTTTCTCGAGAGCACCAACAAGATCTACAAGGACGACATCTCCGGCAGTTCCTTCGTGAACTTTCACATATGGGACTTTCCAGGGCAGGTGGACTTTTTCGACCCCACCTTCGATTACGAGATGATTTTCAGGGGCACCGGCGCGTTGATTTTTGTCATCGATGCTCAGGTAAGCCGACACCTGTGAGAGCGATTCTGAAGAGTGGTTGTCATTCAAACTTGTTCCTTGTTCCATTCCTGGCTGTTATTAACTTTATGTGTTTCTCTCTCTCGGTAGGATGACTATGTAGAAGCATTAGGGCGGCTACATCTCACAGTGTCGCGGGCGTTCAGGGTGAACCCGGAGATCAATTTTGAGGTGTTTATACATAAGGTGGACGGTTTATCAGACGATCATAAGATAGAGACGCAGAGAGACATTCATCAGAGAGCTAATGATGATCTAGCTGACGCCAGTCTGGAAAAGCTTCACCTCAGGTTGGTTGTCCTGATGGACTGATCAATTTGCCTTGATACAGTCTAATGACAGATACCGAGTGTTTGATAGGATTATGCTTATGATAGGCTACCGAGATATTCCATCAAGTAATGCATAAGAGATTGTGTAATTAACAGTGTTGTTATTGTTAAATAAAACTAAAACTTAAAATGGTAACATTTAATTTTACAGAGTCATTGGTACATATGTTACTATAGTAATTATAAATAAACTATAAATTATGCATAATTACATGCAACTAACTCTAAACAAAACCAAACTCTGATCCTAATCCTATAATAAGTACATGTAGTTACGTAATAGTACTTAAATGCATAATTACAGCGTAACAAAGGCACCTTAAAATAGAGTGCAACCCTTATAATTTGTTTTTGCGAATTCAAATAAATCTAAAATAAAATATACATTTTAGATAAAAAAAAACTTGAGAACTGTTTTGATACTGTAATAGTGTACAAAATAATACTCGATAATAGCATGATTCTGGATAAATTGAGAATCACAATTTTTTTAGTTTAAAATAGAGATCATGATTCTCCCACAATTCTAAACAGACAACTAAACAATAACATGTAATTTTCTAGAGTGTATGACAAAATTAAAATTCCATTTAAAAATATGGAATTAATTGAATTATTTAAAAAAAAAACTTGGATTCAATGACTCCCTCATAAAGACTTGCTTCATTACTGGATGAATCCGCATTTTTGAACGAATCTCTTGAATGATTCAATGACAAATTCATTTTTTATCAGTCACTTGTCGCCACCTACTGGTGTAATGATACAATCTTTATTTGAAGTGTCACGTCACTTTGTTCATCTTTACACTTTTATGTTGTTTATAATTTCAATAAAATATTTACTCTTATTATTAGGCAAATTGCTTACATTCATCCCCTTTTGAAGCTCATTTCCTGACATTCTGAATGTAATTTGTGCATTATGAATTAATCTGTTATGTCAATAACGATATTTCTCTTTTGTTTGTTTTCAGTTTCTATCTCACCAGCATCTATGATCACTCCATATTTGAGGCCTTCAGTAAAGTGGTCCAAAAGCTCATCCCTCAACTGCCAACGCTGGAAAACCTCCTCAACATATTCATTTCTGTATGTACTGTACACAGCTGCTTTACTCATAATGATTGCTTCTTGAATGCTTCCAGTATCCATTAATGTCTAATTTTACTTGGTCTAGATAAAATGTCTCTGCTCTAAATGCTTTTATTGGTGTGTATCGATGCACACAAGAGACAAATAACAGAACTGATAAGTGTATATTTGTAAATGCAGAATTCTGGGATTGAGAAAGCGTTCCTGTTCGATGTGGTCAGTAAGATCTACATCGCCACGGACAGCTCTCCAGTGGACATGCAGTCGTACGAGCTCTGCTGTGACATGATCGATGTCGTCATTGACGTCTCGTGTATTTATGGGTGAGAATCGGTGAACGTTACACAGCATAAAACGGATGAATATGTCCATCCTGAAGACCTTGAGCTTTATTTGTCTCACTACACAGCAATGCTATATATACAAATATACACTAGCCTTGAAAAGTCTGGGGTCTGTATGATGTTTTTAATGTTTTTGAAAGAAGTCGTCGTAACACTTTACAATAAGGTTCATTAGTTAACATTAGTTAATGTATTAACTAACATGAACTAACAATGAGCAATACATAGGTTAAAGTATTTATTAATCTTTGTTAATATAATATTAGTTATTAAAAATCCAGCTGTTCATTGTTTGTTCATGTTAGTTCACAGTGGGTTAACTAATGTTTACAAATGCAACCTTTGATTTTAATAATGTATTAGTAAATGTTGAAATTAATATTATCTAAGATTAATAAATGTTGTAGAAGTGTTGTTCATTCTTAGTTCATGTTAACTAAGGTAAGTCAACTAATGTTAACTAATGAACCTTATTGTAAAGAATCTTTTACGCTCACTAATGCTGCGTTTATTTAATCAAAAATACAGTAAAAACTGTAATATTGTGAAATATTGTGTTTTCTATTTGAATGTATTTATTGTAGAAACCGTGATAAAATATAGTTCAAAAGAACAGCATTTATTTGTAACATTATAAATGTCTTTACTGTCACTTTTGTTCAATTTAATGCATCCTTGCTGAAAAAAATTCATATATACTATTTTAAAATACTTATTATTTCGAACTTATATCCTTTTAAATGCTGCCACTGTAAGATGTAAGATGACTGTAATATATTGTATCCTTTTGTTTTGTCCATTTGTTGAATGTATAGTCTAAAAGACGACGGCAACGGTAACGCTTATGATAAAGAGTCTCTGGCCATCATAAAGTTGAACAACACCACAGTGCTTTACCTGAAGGAGGTCACCAAGTTCCTGGCTCTGGTCTGCATCCTGAGAGAGGAGAGCTTCGAGAGGAAAGGTACAGACACGACGCTCAGTCTAGAGCATCAGACTTGTGTGAAGTTGAAGTGTCATTTAGACTGCGGGGTCATTTATTATACACCCTAAATAAAGCAGGTAATGGACCAAAAAATGTGCGTAAATGTTTTCGTTCCTTCATAAAACTTTGCGATCATTATTGAGTTCTTTGCGAGAAAAATTTGCGAGCGATGGGGGGGTGCAAAAATTTCTGCAGTGGAACGCAAAAGTTTCTCAGGGGAATGCAAATGTTTTGCGAGTAAAGGTAAAGTTTCTTGGGGAACAAAAAAGTTTTCCGAGCAAAGGTTTTGAAATATATTTTTTCCTCCTGTCTCTTATTATTATTTTTTTCCACTACCATGTCCCTTTATGGGCTCCGTATCGTTTCTTACTTAAATATGTCTCTGCATATTAAATTCTGTAGTGTTAATATGCGATTCCGAACATATCTTATGTCTCTATCTTCCACAGGTTTGATAGACTACAACTTCCACTGCTTTCGAAAGGCCATCCACGAGGTGTTCGAGGTGAGCAGCTCCACCCAGAGGACGGGAGTGGCGGTGCAGTCCAGCCCACCCAGCAGCAGCGGTAACGGCCTGTCCCGGCTCAAATCAGCAGCGCTCAACGGTACACCCAGGAGCCTGGTTTAACCCAGGACACACGGACCTCTGAGAACACAGGCCTTCACACTAGTGCGCTGAACATGCGCTAAGGTACACGTGAGATTACTGGAGCGTTTCTCTAGTTATACCTGCAGTTCCAGGACCTGAGAGACACAACAGGACACTCATGCAGGAGAGACTACATTGCTGCTTTTTATGATATTTTGAAGTCTTTGTGTGTGTGTGTGTGTGTGTGTGTGTGTGTGTGTGTGTGTGTGTGTGTGTGTGAGAGAGAGAGAGAGAGAGATTGTGTGCAAACACAACATCAGCTGTAATAGAGGGAAATGGAAAACTTTAGTTTAGCCTACAGAATGAGGCACAATGAAATGGTGTTACACTGAGCAAATCTAGACTCAAAACAAGTGAGCTGCCTATAATTTGTGTTATATCCTTGTGTTTAAGGTGGCTAAAAGTTCTGTCTAGGTATGGCGCTCACTAGGTTTCGAGGCACATTCCACTTTTCAGTGGTTTGAGTGTGAATCTCAAACATGTTCAAGTGACATTTCACCAAAAAATGAGAAAATTGCTTTTGTAAAATTTAGCCCGTGTTTAGGTGCATTAAAATGTTAACAAAACACACTTTACCCAAATTCTCATAATTGCTGAAAAACGTGTAATTCTCAGTTTTTCATTACTTTAATGCAGTATTTTTATTGTAATAAATACTGTATTTAAGTCCGTATAAATGTTGTACGATAAATATGTAATGTATGAGTTCTTTACCATTCAAAATAATGTTTTTCACATTTTTAATGAGAAAATGGTTTAGTTTTTTTACAGTATTAAGAATTTGGTTAAAATGGTGCTTAATTTTCATCAAAATACTGTCACAATGTAACAACTAAATTAGAAATAGGCTTCATTTTCTTTAAGCAATATCTTTCCTATTCTATTCTTTTGATTTTGGGGTGAAAAATGACCTGGACATGTTAGATTCACCCATGAAACAGATCTGTTAATGCAGTTTCACTCCCTTCTGTAGCAAAATTCCCAGACCACCCCATCTTTAAGATTGCAGTTGTTAATATTGGCCAGTCCTGTGATTGTGTTGGCGGTCGCTGTTATTAACTCCTGACCTACACAAAGGGAAAATAAAGGGAGGAAAGGCTAAAGACGTATGTAAACGCCATCATGTTTCTGTGAACTTACAACAAAATGAATCACATACAGAGACTTTTTTAAGCATCAGCCCAGACTAACTGAAAGAGTGTGATTTGCCATTAAACGGTTTTCCACAGTTGTGATATACTGAGATACTTGGGGAACACTGAATAATAATACTCAAGTTTGTTGAATATGAGATAAAGGTATTATGTTTTCATATGTCAAGTCCCAGGGTCCAAAATAACCCTTTTTCCTTTTTTTACATGATTCATTGTTTTAGTCATATTCAAAAATTCCCCTTTCTTGAATTGATATAATGTGGGCTGTGCGTATCTATGTAAATGTGTGTACAAGAAACTCACTGCTGAATGTGATTGTAGAGTGTGTGCGTGTGCGTGTGTGTGTGTGTGCTCTTTTTTTTCTAATAAAGTGTAAAAGAATAAGATATTAATTTTGTGATTGAATTATAAAGATTATTACTTGTAAAATATCAAGAAAATGATATTTGTTTACTTATGGTATATTTTGTCTCAGAGCCCGCTGATAAATTAAAGCTATATTCATTTGAGCCCTGGTCTGAGTCGTCTGTACACGCGTGTGTGTGTGTGTGTGTGTGCGCGCGCGCGCGTTTGTGCGTGTGCGTGTTGCTCTTGTCGCCTCTAGATGTCACTGTCTGTTGAAATAAACAAATTGAAACGCATGAATGGAACTAATCTGAATATAATTCAGGAAAGACAACAGCAGTAGATAATTAATTTAGAGCCAAAACTGTTTGTTTTTAATGCGTTAATTTATTTTTTGTAAACGTGTCACGTTTAAAACAACTCAACTTTCTTTTGTTAACTCATTAACAAACTGTTATGCTGTCCCTGAGCAAGAGTGTGTGGGAGATTTTCCGTGAAGTTATTACATTTCTGAAGCTCATTCCATGTTGCCATGTTGGACAGGCTGAAGAATCAACTTAAAGCTGTTGAAGGTTTAAATGTCGTGGTGTGTGTCAGATGTGGGAGGGCTGAGAGTGCAAATGTCCCGCCCAGTGGGAGGATCAGCTGTGTGTGTGTGTGTGTGTGTGTGTGTGCGTGTGTGTGTGTGTGTGTGCGTGTGTTTCATGGGAAAAACTGCAGTAACACCACTGTGTGCCTCACTGACAGACTTGACAGGCTGTGCACAGGGACAGATCAGCTGGACAATTCAATACAACGGTAAGATGTCAACTAATTACTGTAGACACTATTAATATAAGTTTTATAAGATGAATAATAATAATAATGTCTTCTCGTAACGTCTTCTGTTCAGGAACTCTTTCTGTTGTTTCCTGATCTATCAGTTTAAATGGAAACAGATGTGATTGGTGTATTATGGATTAATTAGTCCCAGGAAACTGTGTGTGTCTGTTTGTGTGTTTATATTTTATTAATTTATATTCTTGATTATTTGTATTATTTATTAGGTCATAATAATCATTTTAATTTCAGTATATTTTGTTCTTGTGTTTTTTTAAACTGTGTGTGTATAGTATTAGTAGTATATTTTTTGTATTATTATTAATTAGAATTACTATTAATTGTATTAATGATTTGTCTTAGTTATTAGAGAGAGAGAAAGAGAGAGAGCAGTTGAGAGAGAGCCTGCTGTTCAGTTCAGCTGTGGTCCAGTAATTTTGGAATACACTCAAAGTTGTACAGTTTACATTTTCTGTAAAACAATGACAGTTTATTGTGTGTGTGTGTGTGTGTGTGTGTGTGTGTGTGTGTGTGTGTGTGTGTGTGTGTGTGTGTGTGTGTGTGTGTGTGTGTGTGTGTGTGTGTGTGTGTGTGTGTGTGTGGCACCCCAGGAGCTCGGCGACAAAGGCCGCAAGTTATTTGTGTCCAGAATGTAGGCAGTTCTCTCTCTCACACACACACACACACACACACACACACACACAGTGTATATCCCTCTGTTTCTCACCAGTATTAAGATGGAATTTGCCCACACTTCTCTATTCCCTAGTGTCTTTTATCCTTCCCAGATTTCCTTTTCAGTATCTACAAAAAGCATGGTTGTGATGCCATAGTGTATTTATATACAACATGATACTACTTGATAATTACCAGATTAATGTGCCAAGGTACATAGTACACTGTAAAAAAATGTTTGTTGACTTAACTCATTATTTTGTGTTATCTTATTGCATGGGTTTTTTTTAGTTTAACTAACTTATTTTGAAAAGTGTCCCTGACAAATTTGGAAAGGTTTACCTGACATATTATAAAGTACAATTAACTGATTTAATTTAGTTAAGTAAACTTTGAATCTAAGTTTGGCCAACTAAAGTTAAGTTTTCTAAACTACATCCAATAAGTTCGGCCAACTAAAGTTAAGTTTTCTAAACTACATCCAATAAGTTCGGCCAACTAAAGTTAAGTTTTCTAAACTACATCCAATAAGTTCAGCCAACTAAAGTGGTGTTTTGAAAATCAAATTTTTAGCCACCATTATAGTGATCAGTGTTTGCTTTAGTTGGGCTCGTGACCCTCAAACTGTTAACATTAGATTTTGTTTGGCAGTTGTATCTGAGTTATAACTGCCAGATGATCAAAGAGAAAAGGTGAATCTGATGGTGTTAGTTATGTTTTAACATACTCATTACTTGAGAGTTTTTTAGTGATTCTATAGCAGATGATATTCAAGCTTTTTTAATAAAGTCCAAAATATTTTTTACAAGTTTTTCTGATCAAAACACTCTGAAAAATGATTTTATTTAGACACACTGACATCAATAATCAGCCTGTGAATCTCAACTATGGTGACAATTATAAAGCATGTTGCAGTGCAATCTGGGTGCCACCAATCAAAACTCATTCATGGCTCCCACCATGCATTGCGGTGTGAATAAATTATGATCTGAAATGTCTTAGTAATATCCTTTTCCAAATTGAATATTCTGTTTGTCACCATTGTTGAGATTCATACACTGATTCTTTATGTCTGTGTATATTTAAAAAAAAAAAAAAAAATTTATCAGAACAACTTTTAAGTAATCTTTTGGATTATTTAGACATTTCTAGATCTTGTACTGTAGATTCACTGTGATGTTGTAATCAACAATATACATTTAAAGTCAGAGTTAAAGCTTTAAATGAGCTTTGTGATGCAAGTCAAGTGATGATTATGTCAAAACATAACCAACAGTGTCTGATCACCTTTTAACTTTGATTATCGGGCAGTTATAACTCAAATACAACAGCCGAAACAAAATGTAATGTTAACAATTTAAGGGTCACAAGACCAACTAAAGCAAACACTGATCACCATAATGGTGGCTTAAAAATTAGATTTTCTCTGGTGATTCTGCTTGTTAACATCAGGTGTCTTCAATAATGGTCAATCATCACTCAATGAATCACTTAATTAGCTCTTTAACTTTAACACTCCCAACTTTAACAAGCCATATTAACTCCCAGGAGAGTACATTTAACACTGGCGTTTTTGCTGTGAATAATAAAGAAAAAAAATGCTTTTACTAATGATTTATTATTATATTTTTTGTTAACAGAAGACTATGAAACGCTTATTACGAACTAAAAACTCGCAACAATCACTTTCACTATATAAAATGTCACACTTACTGTGTATCAGTCTATTTCTTCTGAAGACACGTGTAAGGAATTTTTTTTGTGTAATTTAATGAATCCGTGCTCATAATTGTAAAAACATTGTTGAAGTTGAAGATTTATGTTTGAAGCGGTTTTAAAAGGTTGAAGTTTAGGTTTTAAGACCATGCAGTCTACCAGACTGCAAGATAGATAGATACATTAAGTTTAGTTTACTATCAAAGCATTAGAGTATAATTGAAGTAAAACCTGCAGAAAATGTAGTGCAGTTGTTTCAACTTACATTTATAAGTTAAAATAACAAGTATACTTGTTAATTCAACTGAAAATCTAGTGCAGTTGTTTAAACATACATTTTTTGAGTTAAAATAACAATTTTACTTGTTCATTCAACTTTCAGTCTAGTTGAGGACAAGAAAACTTAAGATTTCTTGTTGTCTGGACAATCTAGTTATCTCTACTCAAAAAAATAAGTTGAAATAACTAAATTGCTAAAATATTTTTTATAGTGTACATCTGAGGTAAAACTATCCTATACCCATAAAATGCTAAATGTGAACAGATAGGAATATATATATATATATATATATATATATATATATATATATATATATATATATATATATATTTAAATGAACATCATGAATCAATAAAGTTGCTTTAAAACAATAGAGATTCCTCTGAGAGATGGCAGAAATACTTCCCGGATTGTAGTCACTGGAGTTGAATGAGGGGAATTGTGGCGCTCATTCCTGGCGCACATAAATTTAAGGGATGAAGTTTTGTGGACACTCACTGTTGCTGAGTAAGATAGATGGAGACTGAGTTTTCCGACTGCTGTAAGTCTCAGATGAAAAGAAGAGCGCTCTCCACCACAGGCAGGATTTATATATCTCAAAGTATATATATCTCCCTTTCCTGGGCGTTAGTAAATGAATCACACAGATGAATGATACAAGAACTACCCAAGAACTCAGTGAATGGACTCTACTACATTATTATAGGTCTTTATGAAGTCTTTTCTTAGGCCCAACTTTAAGGCATGCATAAGCTAAAAACACCACTAAAGTGAAAACAGAACATATGAAAAAAAACCTAACTCAAAATATTAACAAAAACTAAACTAATATATCTACAGTATGATACTGGTCATGCGACAATGACATTAAGTTATACTGTATGTTATTATTTTTACAACCCCATGAAGAAAAATCCCAGACAACTATGTTGTAATCGCAATACAGTATTTGAATATAATTTTAAAACGATTCAAAATTACATTAAATGTAATTTAATTTTAATGTAGCATACCAATCAATACCAATAATGTAGCAATGTCAATTTTAATTTCACATTGACTGTATTCACCTTTTTCTTTTACAATCCCAGACAGATCAAAATGTAATGTGAAATGTAATTAAACAGACATTAACATATTTAAATAATTAAGACAATACACGCTAAAGACATTTTCTATAACTTCTAATTGGCTGCACAATCGAATACATAACATTTTGTCTACCAATAGAATCAATTTGGTGTCCAAGGAAATTATCTATTTTTAATGGCACAGTGTTTTAGACGTTAATCTATCACTCCTTTGAGTACAGAGATACATTACCAAAAGAGTCACACATTAAGTATGTACTTTCAGACCACATGCTTGCAATCAACAATTCTTTGCTTGTGTAAATAGGTATCTGACCTTATACTGCTATATACTGAAACATGAACTTTGACCTCTCTTTAAAAAGCTCCCACATTTAGTTTCATTGTAACAGCAGGCATGGATGGAAAATGGCATTATGGGAAGGCGCCAGTAGGTAAGCATGATGCTTGTTTATAGAGCAGGGTAAATATGGCTTGTAAAAGAGTAATTAAGACTAACTTCGGCATTCATTCTCTATCCGCGAGCCAACTGTGGTGTCCACACATTGGTTTTTCCACCATCTATGTGTATGATGTCACCAGCAACTTCCAGACATACAGCGAATTTGGCACCAAACTTTATATTTCCACTCACATCCAAAAACACGTTGTTTTGAGGTTTGATCGGATGAGTGTGGAGGTGGGGGGGCTGTGACCACATAATGTTTTTAGTTGGCCCAAAAACTGGAATGCTGTGCGTAATCTTTCTCCGTGAGTAAATGGCAGAAATGTTGGTCTTCTAAGCACCCCGTCTGGTTTTTCTCAGCCTGAAGAGTGGAATGTGCCATTTTTAGGAAGAAAAATGCCTTTGTTTGCCCTTTTGGAAACCATGAAATTCTTCCCAACCATGGCCCTGACCACAGTGGCGTTCCCACAGGGTGGTACAGGGCAGAGAGACAATAGCTGGACACATGCCAGTGAAGAACACTAGGCTTACAGACACACTGCACTAGAAAAAATGAGACAACTTTTAAATGGGTCGTGACATGAGACATCAAATTTGCATAGATCTTTTAACATATAAGTGGTCTTTGAACCATTAAAACATGCTGCAAGTTACATAGCTTAAAAAGTCCTTCTCATTATAAACAAAGCATTTATTTAAGCAAGCTCCAAAAACAGTGCCGTCTGCTCTCTAATCTCTCTCGCTATTTTGAAGTCATACGCCGACTGGTTCGCTTCAAGTCGAACAAACCGATTGTGGAATCTGTGACGTCATTACTGGCCTTTTCTGTAAATGATGGTTTTATACGGATAATGTTTTCAAAAAGCTTACTCAACGTTCAATAGCGAGTGGGCATTGATACTGTTATCAATGGAGTGACATTAGCCAATCATAACAGTGGCTGTTTACTGACAGGCCTTAAAGGAGCCGCCCCTTAAAACCTGATCATTTCAGACACGGGTTAGAATGAAGGTAGAAAATTATTGTTTTTCCACATAAATATTTGTTGTATGTGTGTGCAAAAAACTTTATTAACATTATATGTGAACCTCAAGGAACATATTAAAATGATTTTTTTTAATCCATGTCATGACCCCCTTAGTTACATTAATTTTGTTCTTGTTGAATTCATCTTAAATATTTTAAGTAAATGTATTTACTGAACGTAAAATGTACTTTCATATTAAAATCTAGTAACAACTAGATTTTAATGTGTGCATTACTTTCCCATCCAAAACTCTTCTCCCATCCCACAATTCTAGGGTGTTCTGAGTGGTTGTCAGGGTGTTGCTAAGTATATTGGGTGGTAGCTATACAGAGTTATTTTGTTATACTACTATAGTATTCATTGATATTTTGAATTTGTTTTTTTTATGTTTTCAGTTTTTAGTTTAAGGTTTAGTAATTTAGTCATTTTTTGTATTACTGTTATTTATTTTTTTAGTTTTAGCATATCAGTTTAAACTTATTTTATTTCAGTTAGTTGACAAGGCAATATCTCTAAATTTCATTTAAGGTTTTTAGCTGTAATCTAATTTTTAAAGTTTAGTTTTAGATAACAACCTACAATTGAGATGGTGGATGGATGTTTAGTTGTTACCATGTTGCTATGCCATGACTAAGCTAATCTGAGTGGTTGCCAGGGCGTTGCTATGCTTTGCTATGTTGACTAAGTGATTAAATGTTGCTATGCATATTGCATATGATGATTGCTTTGAATCTTTTGTGGTTGTTGAAGCATGTGTGAAATCTCTAGTTTTAAGGTCAAAAACCTGTTAAATTGTAATTCACACCATGAGGATTATAAATCCATTATATTCAGCATTTAGTTGTTTTACCAGTCAAATGTAGTGATTCTGGACCAGGTTTAGTGTCTAAGATCAGTGTAGATAGAAGAGCAAACTTTTTGAGGGAATGCCTAAAGACTGGATAAGGAAAGCAATGTAATCCCTTCTTCTCACATAGTAAAACCTGTCTGGCAGATATACATTTTTTTTAATAAGCATCATATGATAACTTCTAAACATCTGAAGCTGGCTCTAACACGTCCTGTGGCAGGAGGACACATTGTTCTTAAGAGTAAACAACCCTCCCAAGATCTCAACCAAGATATTAGATTCAGAACTAAACATCTTTTTCATATTCCCAAATTGGTATGTATTCTTCAGACTGGAATTTGCACTTTAATCTGCACAAGTTTTGCTTTAATTAACGTTTGCTTCATTTAACTTTACTAACTCTTTAACTACACTCAGAGGCAAAAGGTTATATATGGAACAAGGGCATGTCAGTTGATTAAAATATAGAACCTTTAAGGGGTTCCGTCATGGGGTCATTTTATGGATTTAATGTTTTAATTCATACATTTTCTTTTAATTCACATTTCATTTTACAGTTTTTTACAATCGCTATGACAATTTTTTCAATACTTTTAACAAATTTCCGAAACTCTTAACTCACCAACACACCTACAACACACAATTGGCAAAACAGTTAATTTCATGCTCAAAATCACACATTGTAAACTAAACTCCAACACTAATTTTCAAAATACAATAAAACAGTAGCAACAATACACTATGTCTACCAAAACACTGCAAACATGTCTCAAAATCAAATAATTTTTCAAAACACTAACATATGTTCTCGTCCAACAGGAAGATTTAGTCAATTATAGCACAAAGTCATAAAAACACTAACATCAGATGGAATTACAGAAACTGCATTATTTTATATGTGTCAGTAATGCTCTTATACAACAGACAGTATATTGTATTGATCACAGATTGTGTTTTGCACTGCAGTTTCTTTTGAAGCCTCTCTACATTTTTGTTTTGTTGGGTTTAGGTCTTTTGCTGCAGAAATTCAATAAAAAAAAGACCCATCTCAGACTGCTTTATAGAATGTACGTTTAATGAAAAAACATTGCAAAATACAAAATATATGAACAGAAAAAGCACCAGAAGAAAAAAAAAAAGAAAAGAAAAAAAGAGTCATTTCTAATCTGCCCAGTCGGCACCAGAGGCACACAGTCACTGTATAATACATGGTAAAATGATTTACACTTTACAGTAGGAGAAGCAATATCCTACCGGTTGGTTTCTCTAAAAATCTGAACAATTGATGCCACCGTGTCCCGGCTGAGATTTGGATGTACTCGTTCACCAGCCTCTCTGTATGATAGCGCGTGGTTTATGACATGGTCTATTATAGTAGCTCATATTTCATTAGTTACCCTAGCTCTGGCCCCTCTTTGAGCGCCACCACACATTCTAACTCCTCTCCCTCGCCCTTGCCCTTGTCCCACTCCTCTCCTCTCCCTTGCCTTTGCCCTTGTCCCACTCCTCTCCCTTGCCCTTGCCCTCGTCCCACTCCTCTCCTCTCCCTTGCCTTTGCCCTTGTCCCACTCCTCTCCCTTGCCCTTGCCCTCGTCCCACTCCTCTCCTCTCCCTTGCCTTTGCCCTTGTCCCACTCCTCTCCCTTGCCCTTGTCCCACTCCTCTCCCTTGCCCTTGTCCCACTCCTCTCCCTTGCCCTTGTCCCACTCCTCTCCCTTGCCTTTGCCCTTGTCCCACTCCTCTCCCTTGCCTTTGCCCTCGTCCCACTCCTCTCCCTTGCCCTTGCCCTCGTCCCACTCCTCTCCCTTGCCCTTGCCCTCGTCCCACTCCTCTCCCTTGCCCTTGCCCTCGTCCCACTCCTCTCCTCTCCCTTGCCTTTGCCCTTGTCCCACTCCTCTCCCTTGCCTTTGCCCTTGTCCCACTCCTCTCCCTTGCCTTTGCCCTTGTCCCACTCCTCTCCCTTGCCCTTCTCCCACTCCTCTCCCTTGTCCTGGTACACATCTTCCTCTACCTAGTGCAGACATTTTTCTTTCTTTCTTTTGTTGCTCTATATTGTTCCCTTTCCACAAAAGATCAGCCCAAAAGGTCCTCTTTTACTTTATACCATATGGTCATGCGATTGAAACAACCTCAACACCCGAGTGTGTTTCCTAGATGGGAATCAGCTGTGATCTTTATATTTTATATTCAATCAGCTGTGTCTCTGTAACAATAGAATAAAATACAGGGGATATATTTGTGTTTCAACTCACAATATAAACAGCTGTATACCTTGACTTTAGCCTGTAAGGTTAGGTTTAGAACATGGCGTTATCTGTTCTGACACACAGTGTTAAAGCATTGGTAAATTTGGCAATAAAAATCCATTGTTTTGGTCTTGTTTGAGCTTGTGTGTAAAAGAAGTTCAAGCATTTTAAATTTGTGTTAATTATATGCATTTTGTGTTAAAGCAACAAGAAATGTGTTAATAGTATAGCTTACACAGATGGATGTAGTGCTAACTGTGTTAAGAGTTTTGGAAAATTGTTAAAAGTATTGAAAAATCTGTCACAGCAATCGTAAAAAACTGTAATTACATTTTATGAATTAAACAGTTTGTAAACATACTTTACAACTTTTAAAAAAAATTAAATGACCTATTTAACATGAAAGTATAATGCATTTCTCCTTATATAAAACATTTTTGGAATAAAGCATTTTTTTTAATTGAGTCAAAAACCCTATGAACCTTTTTTTGTATAAGAGTGTATGAGATTTTTAATTTAACTTTGCCTTTCTCACTTTCCCTGCTGTTTATTTTGAGTCTTTTAAAAATGTTTTACTCCCAAACTAAATTTAGAAACTCACAGTCTGAACATCTGTCAGAAATATGGGCAATGTAAGTTACAAGTTTACACGCAAGTGGACATTGAGTACTTTTTGTGGTATTCTAAATCTGGGTTGAATTTAAAATCCACAAACAACATGTTTAATATGTCGATGGATTCTTTCAAAATGGCTTCAGAATGTAACTTAAAAGTTTTATTACACTGACATTTGGCCCGCAGGTGTTCAGTAGCAATAATGTCACTGGCACATAGATCTCAGGAAACAAATAACTACCAAAGTTAATTTTCCACCCACTGAACAATGGGGTTGGAAACTTTTGCAGTTGCTGAATAACGTACTATGTCCTTCAGTAAGTGTGAGTAGTTTTGTGTCAAATTAGAGGTTCATTATATTTTCTCTCATAACACATGATGCATTGAATGAGCTGGACTCCAGTATATAGAATACCTGTGGAAACCACATTCAAAGAAAGTTTTTGTTGTTCTAGTGTTCGGTTTTACGGACCATTTAGCAGCGTGTTTCTTTAAAGACCTGCGGCTTGGGGAATATATGAGGTGGAACCAGAACAGAGACGCCCTTCCTGGATTTGCCATTGCATGGGGTCTGTGTAAGTTCGTTCTGTTTTTAGATGGGCCGCATCAGGCATCTAAGATCATCTCATGTGGATCGGAAAATATTCCTGGTTTAAGTCATTAATCTGCACCTTGTGAAGGCAGGTTTAATCATGTGGAAATGCTGTGGAATTTATTTGATTAGTCGTTTGCCAATGTTCTGCTTTAGATGGCAGGCTTACAAGTTATATAGCGTTCTTTTGTAATGAAATCAGGTTTGATCTTTACGGGAGAGGGGTATTAAAAAAGAGTGTGGTCAGAAATGTGATTAAAACTAGTTTTTAATGTCGGTGGTTTGAAATGCAATTAAAATCAGATCTTTCTTGTCTGCATGTCTGTCTGAATGTTCTGATCAGATTATATGTGATTAGATTATTATTTCCATCATTCAGTGATTGGTTGTTACAGTTTTTTTCAACTGCTTACATTTTGAAAACTTTGGCTCTTTTTTTCAAAACTTTACTCACAAATGCACACACAAAATGCCTCACATCTCTTGCAAAACGAAGCAGTGCATTCAAAATATCACAAACACATCTCAAAAGCAAACATTTGTCTTACATTACAAACACTTTTGTCTAATAATATATTTTTGGATATATCATATAAACAGTTATTCAAAACCTAAAGCTCTTCTTTCATGAGCTGCTCTGTACAAGATTAAGAAGTAATTGGCAGAGATTTGTTGAAAAATTCACAGTAAACATGAAAGCAAGATTGAAACCAAACTATACATTTTTTTACTGTAAGCATTTGTGGTTGTGAGTACAGTATTACACAGTCCGAAAAACTTATAACTTGACCTTTGATTGGTTGGTGTTCAGTAAAGCAATGAGTTTTTGTGTGTGTGAGGAGTGTGTGTGAGGCACTGATGAATTACTGTGGCATTTTGATAGTTTGTGTTTGAAAAAGAAAATCAAGATACTTCCTGTTAGATGTGTGTGTGTTACATAGAGAATTGTGTGTTGTGGTTTGCAAAAAGTGTTTTATGAAATTGAAAATTGAGTCGAAGGCCGAGAATTAGTGTATGGTTTTGCAGATTTGATGTGTGGTTCTGCTGTTTGAGTGTCAGGTTTCAGAAAGTGTGTGACAAGTAAGGATTTTATGTGTAAGCAGTTGAAAAAAACTGTAAAATGTTTTGATCAACCGATTATCAAATAGTGTTAGTTGCAGCCGTAATCTAATAGCTGTATAATAATGAGCTAAAAGCACAGATCTGTCGTGGTCTGTGTTAACTTTTCCAGTTGTTTTCCACTGGAATAAAATGGCTAATGAAATGGCTCAGATGTGCAGACACTCTTTTGTGAGTCCTGAAATGAGCTGTCAGTTATCGTAGCGAGACACAAAGACTGGAATGTCGGCATAGTGGGAATAATGTGTCACCTATGATCTGGAAACTGACATGGAATGATTCTCACATTCTCCTCATCTTTCTGCTTACATTATATACATTCCACAACACTTACACATTTGTCTCTCTTATCCTTTTATGAGAATGATTTTGTTTTCATTTTTTTTTTTTAATGCAGTTTATTTTTTGTTTTATTTTAAATAATTTTGTTAGTTGTTGCTCAGTTATTTAACATGTTATGTAATGGTTTAATTATTTATTTTATTCAGTGGAAGAGTTGGACTGGATAGTGAATTCCTTTTCAAGTCTAGTCTAGTCAAGTCACCTTCATTTATATAGCGCTTTTAACAATATAGATAGTTTCAAAGCAGCTTTACAATGATAATAGGAAATTAAAGTAGAGATAGTTTTGGCTTTACAGCAGCTCTAGAATAAAGTTATTGTCTAGATAACTTTATTTTTATTTTTATAACTTTATAATTCTATTTTTTCACATTATTAAGTGTTCATCAAACATGGAAACTCCTTGTTATGTGTGTGTGATTTATTTTAATCATGTATGTATTTATTTGTTTCTTTATTTTATTTCATATTATATTTTTATCTATTTATTATAGTTCAGTTGTGTTTAAAAAGCTCCAGGATACATCCTAGGATAAGAGTCCGTTTGTTGATGAATGTCCACAGTGCGCACAGCTGGAATCCAGTCAAAGCAGCAGCATATTTTGGTCACTACATAATTCCAATACTTCCATTTGTGTTAGTTTTACTGTCTTAACTATTATTGTAAAATATGGAAAATAATGATAAAATGACAATATATACAAACAGTTGACTGTCTAACCTCTTGATACTCATAAAGGAATGTTCTTGTGTTTATATGAGGAGTCACTCAAAGTCCTGTACTGCATTGCTCTCGTCATTTCTCAACAAAAACAAGATGGTTTGGGGGGAATCTGCGCTATTTCCAGTTTACAAGGCCATTCACTCATTTGGGGGTGAGAACAGGATATGAAGAAGGGGGAGAATGTGAAAGGGAGTTGTGATGTTCCTGACCCTCGGGGAGTTCTATACATCTCATTAGATCCGCATGTTCTAGTCAGAACGAATGCCAGAGGAGAGTGGGAATAAGAGTGGGACAAGACATGCAGGCAGAGAAAAACTCAAGCTTGTTTCACTGCATGTCTTAATAGTCTTCCACACATCCACTGAATTTAAACCCATATAAGTGTGACCATCAGGGTATAAGTTATGGCAAGGGGCAAGTAGATATATCTGTGGATTGGAGATCTCCAGAAGTCTTTCACCTCCGCCAAATGTCGCTGACTTATACTTTTCCAAATAAAAGTTTGTAAGTTAAGCATAGTTTCCCATGGAAAGTTGAGTTGATCTTATACATAAAATGTTAAAGTTATAAAATGTGCTACATAAATAAATATGCCCTTGAGATTGACGTTTCATATTTGAGGGGGCGATAGCTCCGTGAGAGGGGGGTCCCAGAGCTTGTGGCCAGGGCATAGGCTGGACAAAATAAGATGGACAAACATCACTGCATGATGAGAACTGCTTTAAATGACAGAAACCATCTTTGGTAAATATTATTAGAAGTGTAATTTTTTACAAGTTTGGCTTGTGTCCCATTCGATTGCATGGAGAGGTTGGGTTTATGACCTGTCCGCAGCCAGCCACCAAGGGGCGATCGAAAAGCTTTGGCTTCACTTTTCAGGACTCGTGGCACACTTGGGCCTGGGGTTTTTGGACAAGACTGAAGAAACCTCTCGTCCCCCTGAGTTAGCAACCTCTCCAACACCGTTTTTTAAGATCCAATCAATGTTCAATGGTTAAAAGAAGTCCTGCCCTGTTTTCTCATTAAATATCTTGTTTAATTTTCTCAGCAATATATCACATAACAGAAGTTTAGTGTTTGTGTGATTGTGAATGCTGTTTCTGTTTGAAAAGATATAGTGAGAGGAGAATCAGTGAGGTTTTAGTGTGGGAATCTGTTTATTCTCACGCTCTGTCCAGGACACACACAGTGGACGCCGGTCATGATCACACATTTAACACACATATACTGTAGAATGTGACCGCTTGTTTCCCCACTGGATCCTGATGACCATCTGATCCATTTAATCAGAGATAATGGACTAGACTCAGATCCCTAGAGTGTCCTCTCTCTCTCTCTCTCTCTCTCTCTCTCTCTCTCTCTGTCTTTCCTCCCCCTCTCTTTCCTCTCTCTCTCTCTCTCTCTCTCTCTCTCTCTCTCTCTCTCTCTCTCTCTCTCTTTCCTCTCTCTCTCTCTCTCTCTCTCTTTCTCTCTTTCCTCTCTCTCTCTCTCTCTCTCTCTCTCTCTCTCTCTCTCTCTCTCTCTCTCTCTCTCTCTCTCTCTCTCTCTCTCTCTCTCTCTCTCTTTCTCTCTTTCCTCTCTCTCTCTCTCTTCACACACTTAGTGTTCAATTTTCTCTAGTCATTTAATTAAAAACCTTCAGGCCTAACAAAGGATTTAATGCTGATTCTGAATCAAAACCGATTCATCACTGATTACAGACTATATCATTATTTCTGATGTGGAAAGCCTCACAGATCATTTCTCAAAGGTAACTCTATTTAAATCATTTTTTTCTTCAGGACTAGAGAGCATCTCAATCCGCTGACTGTGTTGTATGAGTCAGAGAGAAGGAGCGTCATGTCAGAAGCGTTTGACTGTGAGGGATGTAAGGAGTCTCTGTACGGGAGGAAATACATCCAGGTGGATGACGTTCCTCACTGCCTCCCCTGTTACGACCGGCTGTACGCAAACACCTGCCAGGGGTGCAAAGAGCTCATCCAGCACAACGCACGGGTGAGTGTTTCACTCAGCATCACATATGGGATTCATATGTGTAAAAAAGTAAAACTATATACAGTATATATATATACATGTACTTTGGTGTTGCATGGTTGTATTTCCGGGTTTATTTCAAAATACCATGATATTGTCATGTGATATACCATCACTGATCACTGTATTATTTAACCACAACAGTACGGGTTAAAATGCCATGTAGTACCTGTAAATACTATGATAACCATTTAGGACCATTGAATTTTCATGTAGTTTATATCTGATACCAGCACAGTACTTTTTCATAAGTGTTCTTATGTGTGTGTGCCCTGCAAACTTCCACAGTATTTTTAAACACTGCTATCAATTACTTCCACTTGTGCTGTGTTGTATTTGGATGTGTCTTCATGTGTTTTATGATTGCTCTTCAGCGAGTTTACACACACAGGCATAAATTCATTCATATACTATTTACAGGAGATGTATCTGTGTATAATTCATCATAGATTTCCACTCTCACAGCCGGTCACCGTCTGACTTACACATCCACTGGGAGAAATGCACACTACATAAACACTACCACTACACGCTCTCTCTCTTTCTGTGTTTTTCTCCCTCGTTCTCCATCAGTCATCTGTAGATGTGATGATTTGTGGGTCATTTGGCTGAAAGGACATCATTTATTATATGTCAGGTTGAACAGTTGAGACTCTGCGTCAGAGTCAGTGACTCACAGGTCACATGTGACGGACTGTTGGGTTTCAGAAATCAATCAAGTCACCTTTATTTATATAGAGTTTTATACAATTCAGATTGTTTCAAATCAGCTTTACAGTAATAACAAATTCTTATATATATATATATATATATATATATATATATATATATATATATATATATATATATATATATATATATATATATATATATATCTAGTGTACAGAGAGACGGCGAGAGATCTGATTTCTCACATCTTCACTGGAAGATCTCGAGTGTTATAGACAAACACGAGGAGGTTAAACAGAAGCTTCTGTTCTGTGTTCAGTATTCATAGCCGTCTGATCTTTGAGAGCTTGGATTAGGATGATAGTAAAGCATGTTTTCATTGCGTAGACAATTCCTTTCATGGTAGTGGAAGTGACACAGAGAACATCAAGATCTGTTTAGCTTCAACATGCTTTTGGTCATAGAAACGTCCTGCACAACCAGCTGTCGCCTCGTTTCACCTTTTGTTCAGCTTTGCAGTGACCTTTGATCCAAAATTTGATGATGTAACTGATTAAATAGATTCAAGTCTATGGACAACATGCGACATGCCTCGTCTTCCTTCTTGAACTATATCCAGAGTAGTCAGTCTCATGCACAGTCACAAGATCTAAACGAAATGTTTTAATACAATTTACAGTTGAACTATATATATCTTTGTGTTCTTGTGCTGTCTGTGTTCAGGAGCTGTATTATGAGGAGAGGTATTATCACGAGCACTGTTTGCGCTGCTCACACTGCAGCCGTTCTCTGGCCGACGAGCCGTTCTCCCGTCAGGAAGACGACCTGGTGTGTAGCGAGTGTTACCGTAACGAGGTTTCCTCCAAATGTGTGGCCTGCGCCAAGACTGTGATGCCAGGTACAGTTCCACACACACACACGCACGTTTATAATTCATTTTATATGTAGCCTACTCTAAAATTCATAAGTTCAGGGTCAGTAAGATTTTTTTTTCAGCAAAGATACATCAAATTGATCAAAAGTTACAGTAAATACATTTATAATCCACATGGGCCTAAATGTGAAGCAGCAAAACTGTTTTCAACATTGATGATAATAATAAGAAAAGTTTCTTGTGCAGCGAATGATTTCTGAAGGATCATGTGACACTAAAGACCGAAGTAATGATGCTAAAATTCAGCTTTGATCATGTGTGTGTGTGTGTGTGTGTGTGTGTGTGTGTGTGTGTGTGTGTGTGTGTGTGTGTGTGTGTGTGTGTGTGTGTGTGTGTGTGTGTGTGTGTGTGTGTGTGTGTGTGTGTGTGCGTGTGTGTAACTTAACTTAACTCTATTTTGGGGACAAATTTGTACCCAGAAGTGACCAAAACCTGACAAAATCTCCAAAAAACTCCCTTTAGGGATGTCCTCATTTGTAAATCAGGTTTAAAAATAAAGTAATAAAAGTTTTTTTTAAATATTTAAAAATGCAGAATATCTCCTGTGATGGGTAGGTTTAGGGTTAGTGTAAGGGGACAGAATATACAGTTTGTACAGTATAAAAACCATTACGCCTATGGAATGTCCCCATTTAGATAGCTAAGTAAACGTGTGTGTGTGTGTGTGTGTGTGTGTGTGTGTGTGTGTGTGTGTATGTATATAATTTCTTTCTATAGATTTGAATTATATATACGTATATATATATATATATATATATACACACACACACAAACAATTGTACATCTCAATCATCAAAAGCGTCTTGCATGTAATTGATTGTACCAGATTGTATAGATTGCAAACAAAAACACAGCAAATATAAAACCTTTCCAATGTAATCCGTCAGGAAATGAAGTTTAAGTGTGTATCTCACCCTGCCTGCTATAGCAGAAACCGAGTGAATGAACTTTGATTGGGCGTCAGGGTGCAGCAGTAGAGATGTGACAGTGTGATTACACACACACTCAGCTGCGCCACGCTCACACACACACGCCTTCAGGCCTGACGCCAACACTCGGGCGTTACATTACCCATAATTGCACTCCTCCGCCCGCCTCTGTCTCTCTGGAGCTTTTCAGAGAGAAATTAGAGATGGTGAAAGTTCCAGAAGGATAAAATTACAAACTGAAAGTGGCAGCTCTCTCCTCCCTCGTTCATTTGAAACAGACCCGCCGTCTCAGTCCCCTTCTGGGCTCATTTCACACCCATCCTCAGTGTTTATACAGAGATCAGGTGAGCCACCAAACCTGTAAGTTACATCTGCAACTTTTCCAGATTCCAGATGCATTTTATTGAAATTCCAGCCATTGTGGAATCTTCAGCCCACAGCTTTTGCTCGCCTCAGAAACAAAACACCCACTCGGGAGGCTTTTGTAGATCCACGGCAGTTCAAGTTCAATTGTGAGAATGTAGTTGTGTAGTAGACAGACTGTAGCGTGACATCACACATAGTTATTCTCTGCATTACAAAGACTAATTACTTATCAGACATGCTCAGCCACCCTCAACACAATGAACACGCTTGAGCAAGAACCTGTAGTGTGTGAACAGCTGAGGCTGTCTCAGAAGAAAAGCAGTGCAGACAGGTACAAGCACATTCACAGATTGTGCAATGTAACAAGATAAAGATGTAACAAGATATTATTATTATTATTATTATCATTATTATTATTATTATTATTTATTTTTCTTTTTTCTTCAATTTTAGTTTTTGTAATTTCATACTTTAACATATTTCAGGCAACATTTCTAAATTTTGCTAACATTTTTAAAGTTTTTCCATTCAAATTTTATTTTATTTCAGTTTATTTTTTACATTAAAGAAAATCATTTTTTAATAAATGTTTAAGTTTAAGTTTAGTTGAGTTAAGTCATTTTAGTTTTTGTACTGCTAAAAGCTGACACACATTTTGCAGATATTTGCATTTTAAATTTACAGTCTTTCCCTTCTGGAAAAATGGACCAAAAATATTAATGACTCATCTTGCACTCAGGGCTGTTTGTCCAATAAAATGCTCTCTAAACTGCAAAAAGCTCCTCTTTTTAATTCGTTTTTTTTTTTTTTTTTTTTTTTTACTTATTTCCCAGTAAAAATATGTAAAGAAAAATCTTTTAAAGAAGATACAATTTAATTGAGAAGCACTCTTTTTAAATCTGGTTTCACTTGTTTTGTCTGGTTTGTTTTTTCATGATCATTTTTAGATATTTAAACTGAAATATTTGTCCAAAATACATGTTCAAAATATAATTTTTCGCAGTGTAAAATGAGAAAATTCTCCTGCTTGGACAGGGAATAAAAATATGGTAGAGCTCCTGCTCCCATTAGTAGTTACGTTGTCTTTACATGAAGTTCAAATGGTTTAGTCATGTTGCTTTGCTCACTCTCACTGGAGATGAAGTGTCAGCAGTTAGTTTGAACAGATTTCGATCTCTCAGGCTGTAAGCGGCTGGAGTACGGAGGCTGCTCGTGGCACGAGGAATGTTTTGTGTGTTTCGGCTGTGAGAAGCTCATCGGCGGACAGTCGTTCATCCCAGATAAGGACGAGTTTTACTGTGTGCCCTGTTACGAGGGACGATTCGCCCCCCGCTGCGCCCACTGCAAACAGGTGAGAGGAAAACTAGCACTCTTAATAATAAAGGTTCTTCACTGATGTTGATGACTTCATGAAGAACCTTTAACATTCATAAAACCTTTCCATTGAACAAATGGTTAGTGGGAAAAGGCTATTCAAATATTCTTCACATAAATATCTTTTTTTACTTTTAAGGCAAAAATATATATTTTTTATGCACTGGTCCATTCTGAGATTTTGACATATTTGGCTTTTCATAACGTGTTGTTTAAAGAAAACATCCAAAATACACTCTTCCATTACAATTCATAAAGGTTGCTTTCTTAAAATGAGTTTTTCCTCCAGTTCAGTAGCACTTACACCAAACATTACGGTTTTATTCATATCTATATTCTGGAGGTTTTTACAGAGAGGTTTGTTTATATATCACTTGCCTGATATTATACAATATATTCCTAAAAACATGGTGAAAATGTATTTATTGACAGTATTTGCTGATTTTTGGAGTGATAAAAAGAGAAAACCTAAATCCCCTTTCTAAAAAACTTTATATCTAATATGTCAACAAAATGAAACAACAATTTTGAACCTCACTTCATCCAGTATTCAGATTTTTGTTTTGGAGTTTATGCAAATGAGTGCATAGTTAAGTAGAAAATGCCTAATTTTCATATTTAAACATAATATTTCCGAATGTATTCAATCAACACAGGAAGCATGGTGATATTCATTATAGTTAAAATGTTACCCTATTTATGTGTCTTGCCTTCAAAATTGTTCACTGAAAGGTTCTCTAAAAAATTACTTTTTTAAGAGTGTAATACACATATCTGAAGATGAATCTAAATATTGAGTATTTTTTGCTTTTATTTCAACGACAGTGTGTTTGCTGGTGTCGTCTCTTACAGATCTTGGTTCAGGGTGGCGTTACGTACAGAGACGAGCCCTGGCATAAAGAATGTTTCTTGTGTTCGGGTTGTAAAGTCCAGCTGGCCGGACAGCCTTTCACAACGCAGGGTGAAGATCCGTTCTGTGTGAAGTGCTTCAGTAACCTGTACGCCCAAAAATGTGCCGCCTGCGACAAACCCATCACAGGTCAGTGTGTGTTAATGTGTCCTTATATCAAGAGCGCTCTTCATTAACAGTTCCTTCAGCTGATAACAGAAACAAGAGACCGTTGTCACATAAACAGGGTCATGTGTTTGAGGCTGTTGAGTGTGTTTGAATAAAGTTCTGCTTGAGCATCGGCGACTCAAGAGTCTCTCATCCACCGGCTCTTGCACTATGAGAATATAATATCTAACTCAAATATCAATATCAAATATCTAACTGTTATATGTTATAACCCTAAAGCCTAGTGTATCCTATTTGATACGTACATATCTAAAACATGATCAAAACTTTGCTGAAATCTTGTACACAATGCCATCTATTGAACAAGTGATAGTTTATACATTTTTAGCAGGTGAAAGGCCGTATAGTGTAAATTTAACTAAAACTGTCCCGTTCAGGTCGTGATTCACGTCTCTTTTTGCTGTGAAATTTTTTAAGTAAAAGTAAGAATAACGTTTATATTGTTATTAATATTTCAAGATGAACTCTTATTGAACTGAAGCAACTTAGGTTTACTCCCACAATAAAAACTACAGAGATTTGGTTATAAAACTAAGGATTTAAATATCATCTAACTAAGACATTATTGGGATATATAGAGTGACAACTGATTTTTTATATGCATTTTATGCTATACTGTTATAAAGATCTCAATGGTTTTTACAGTATAAACAATTATAATTTCATCCATTTATGGGGCATATAAATATCAGCAACAACAAATTGCATGTTAATTTCTCAGTTTGGACCTTTAAATAAAATGATGAGCTTCATATTCTCACTATAACATCATAAAATCGTATGGAATATGATATTCAACAAAAATCACATATCCATTTTTTTTTCTTCAAAATATTACATTTTGTCTAAAAGTATAGGCTAAACTACCTTATAAATAAAATATTTAGTATATATATATATATATATATCTGTACTCATCCATGTTGTTCCAAACCCCAATGACGACTTCTATGGAATATAAAAAGAAGATATTACACAGATAGTCCATGCTGCTCTTTTCCATTTAATGAAAGTGAATGGAGACTGGGGTTGTCAAGTTATAAAAGTGACACAAAAAAGAAAAATCACAAGAGTAGACAAGCAAAACATGACTTCTGATCACTTAAACACATATAACATACAAGTTGTATAAACCATTTCTGTTGCTTTTTTGTCATTTAAGGAGCTCAACAGCCCCAGTCCCCATTCACTTCTATAATGTCTATAAGAACTTCTTTTGTTACACAGAAGTAAGCAAGCAATATTATTTGGAACAACATTGAGTAAATCATGTTTAGACGCTGTAAAATCTATAAAAACAGAAAGACACTGGTCATTTTAGGACATTATCTGTTAAGTTTACAGACTTTTCTATTAACCATAAATCACAACACAATGCAATGCATAATTCAAAATCCTGGTAAAACACCTTTGAAACATCAATATGGAAAATTCCTTCATTAACACATTGTGCCATATTTGTACAGACTTTTCTTAGAGTGTGTGCTTATCAATGTTAATGAACAATTTAAATGATGTTCATTTGAAATGATGATAATGTTGTTTTAGAGATTTTGGAAACCGCTGCTCAAAATGAAACTCCTCTCAATCTTGTTGTCAGGTTTTGGAGAAGGGAAGTACGTGTCGTTTGAGGATCGCCAGTGGCATCAGTCGTGTTTTAAGTGTTCTGAGTGTTCGGTGTCTCTGGTCGGCGCTGGATTCTTCCCCGACGGGACAAAGATCCTCTGCAAAAACTGCAATGCCAAATAATCCAAAACTGCTTCTGTTGTGCTGAAGAACAGACCGTTGTGTATAGAAACACATTTATGAAACGTTTGACATCATTTATACATGTATGATATACATGAAAGTTTTGGTGTTACATTCTCCCAAATCTGTATGTTAAAAATCTCTAAAGAATGACACATTTGATTGGGTAAATGTATTTCATGGTTTAAATGATATACTCAAATCTTATTTAAATTTTGCATGTGTTTGCATTAACATCAGGCCTTTAAATTCCCTCCAACCGAAACATTCCTCAGTGAAATTTACATCTGAGCAAAACCCACACTGAGTGCTAATATGTGAGGCATGTGTTCAGCGACAATCATGTAATGATGCATTAGAATCTGGACAGAAAATGATGTTTGTATGAAACAGTGAATTTTACAGTGAACTAATTTAATGCTCATGCATTGGTGTTTTATCCGTTCATTTTTTAATAATTCTCAAATGAAATATTACACATATTAATAATGATTTAACAGGTGGCTTCCATTTGTGTTGCTTTCAAAAGAATACTTTTGACTTTGTTTTTAAATGTTTGATGTATTTTTACATATGAATGGCTTCGGTAAAACTGCTCCTGTGTTGTGTTTCCTTTCATAAAATGTTTGCAACATATATAAAACAAAAACTTTCAAATATCACTTGAGGTTCAGTAAAATTATTTTTCTATTTTTTTTTTTTTTTTTTTTTTTTTTACTATAGCCTACATGTACCTATACATTTCTGAAACAAAATGTCTGATAAAATATACAGTTGAATATAAGAATATAGGGTTATGGAAATTCTGCATATATAACTCCACCCTAGCATCTCTAATCATGAATAAACCCTCCAAGTGAAGTTCATTCTAAAGTTACGCTCGATTATAAATCTTGTGTGAAACATTTATTTTTTGCCCCTTTACCAGATGCCACATTTCTGCTTTACCTTAAAGGCACGTACAACTAAAAGATGACGATGGAACGTGTAATTCGTAAAGATCGATGCCAGAATTACTGCAGGTTTCTCACTTCAGGATGTTGAAGCTCAAAGATCAGGAAGTTCAGGTCCTTTAGTGTGGATGTGCTGAATCCAACAGGACAATACTTGAAGAACGACACAATCACTGATCAGACTTTACACACACATCCAGTGCAAAAGATGGACTGATGGAGACACTGAGTTCTTTAAAAGGAAAGGTCTGTGATATCGAGGTTTATTAATGCTGATAATGCAGCTTGGTTTGACATTGTATTAATGACACACAAATTCATTTTAAGTAGACCTACTTTATGTAAAAAGGTCCAGAAACAAAAATATGAGGATTAAAAACATCAGCCATTGGTTTAAGAAATTCTCATGACTCTTCTGTTAGATGCATTTGACCCTGTTTATGGAAATATTAAAATTGTGCCTTTGTCCCAAGAGAGACTCCGGGTCCCATTAAAGCCGTTCTCTGGGGTCTTTGGTTTCATGTGTCCTAAACCTCAGTGGACGAAACATTTGTCCTGCCGTCTCTGTTAAAACCATCAGAACTAAACACTGCAATCACTCAATAGATCATGTGTTAATACACACTCAAACACAAACAGTGCATAAAATGTGGAGCCATTATTGAGTGGTGCAGGCATCATTATTAATCATAATTAAAGATGCACAATCAAAAATTATTTACCAGACATAGCACTCAAAAAGAACTCATTTGAACCAAGTAAAACTAAAAACAAATCACTAAACAAATACAATTTAAAATAACATGATATTTCCAAGTTTCCCATGACTGTATATGAACCTCGTTATATTATCTGTATTTTCTGATTTGAAACTATATAGCGCCACCTAGTGAACATTATCTACAGTAACGCTGTAGCACAGGGGCCTCAGAGTATCTTAAAGCGATATTTCATACAAAAATCTACATTCTGTCATCATTTACTCGCCCCAAACCTGTAAGAGTTTCTTGGCTGACTGGTTTACTTTAAAGAGATGAAGTTATCTACTCCTTCTATCAGGACACAGAACAATGTGAAAAGACCAAAATATGTGACTAGCTTCTTTATCACCCTCTACTGTAAAAAGCAGATGTGCTCAATTTTCATACACATCAAAATACATTAAACATATACAGCAATATAAATAGGCATCTTTAATATGATAATCTCTTTGTCCTGAAAGAAGGAACATATTTTTTATAAGGTTTAATTGTATAAGGCACTCTTTTATAAGGTTTCATATTTGTATCTCTACTTCATATCAGCACCATCAGATATTTAATAGTCCTATATTTTATTTAAAGATGTATTTAACTGTATCAATACAAAATTAGCATTTAAATTAATCTGATGTGTTGAAATGTGTCTATCTGTTCTATTCTATTCTATTCTATTCTTGTGGTTAAACAGTTTTACCATGGGGTAAGTTTGACATGGTGCCTTGGTAATAGGACTACAATGTTTTTTTCTTCTTCTTTAATTTTTGTTGTTGTTGTTATTATGATCATAATATCATGGAGTTTTTTTATATACTTTGAAGATCCATAATGTTGTGTAAGAATATGGTAATCACACAATTGTACATATATGGGTATCACCATCTGATTTACCACAGTATTATCACAGATCATTTTGTAATTGAAATAGAAACAGCTTTGATGTAATTTATCATGTTATCATAGTTTGGTTTATTTTGATGTTAAAAAAATTACAGACACTTTCACTTTGTCAGGTAGATGGGAGAAAACAAGGGCATGAATAATTATGAAAAGTTGAAAATAAAATAGTTAAACAAGCATTATATTTTCACAATATAATTTGAAATTATAGCTGGAAATTATAGATTTTAACAATGAAAAACCAATGATGGAAAATTTTTCATTGTGTATTTCAAAATTAGGGCTGTAAATTCATTTATTGTGTTTGACAGGTGTGATGATCAGTGGAGTTGAGTTTTTACCTCCATAGTTTAAAGATGGGCTAAAAAATGGATAGAGTTTCCCAGAGAAAGACTGATCAGTGAAAGAGTAAATATGAGAGCTGGACTCCACATCATAAAAGGAGACCAAACCCTCCTCATAATCCACAAACACACCGACCCGCTGCGGCTTCACTCTCACACACAGAGAGACAAGAGGATCAGCACAGGCTTTATATTCATTCTCATTCCTCAGAATCACGGTCCAGTATCCATTACTGGGAGTCAGTGTGATCTTTCCCTTGCTGTTAATGGATTCTCTGGCCACTCCTAAAGTCCAGGCAGTCTTTCCCTTCACCTGCACCTCAAAATAAAATCTCCCTGAGGAGAATCCCTCCTTTCCCAGGACAATTGCACATCTATCAAATCTCTCTGGTTGGTCTGGGAGTTTGTGTATAATGTCTCCATGTCTCACTTGTTTTCCATCATCAGACAGGATGAGGTTAGGATGAGCTGTATCAGGATCCAGAGTCACATCCACTGAGAAAACAGAATATGAATGTCAACTTCACAATACAGATATTCAATGATGATGTTTGTAATATGTAATCAGTGTTTAATCCTACTGTAGGTCAGTGATGAAGCTGTCTGAATGTAATCTAGTGTATACAGACAGCACACTGTACCTGCATACTGCTGTATCCTCTTCACAACTGTAGACACATGACAATAAAACATCAGCAGATCTTTGACATGTTTATGTGTGCAATTATAGACAAGATTTAAGGTTATATTTAAAGAATTGTGAACAACATCATGTTTTATCTGATGAATGTCTCTCTGCTGATATTTAGAGAATCCCTGAACTCCTATTGTGTTTGAGCTCTAAATATTCTTCATTTTTACAACATCTTTGTGAATGTTTTGTGAAACTTTTTATGACATTTTTATTTCAGATATTTTTATGCCTAATGTTACTCATCTCAGTTTTGGAGTGGATTAGTGTTGTGGTTATTCAGCAAAGACAATATACAAATAATCTTTAAGAACATTGAAATGAAAGCCCAGCACTGCAAAGCTGTTTGAACTACATATCAGAATTTTTCTTTTTTTAAAAAGCACACATTAGCATCTTAAATTCATGATGTCTATCGATTCGATTTTCTTCTGCTAAACTGATTTTATCCGAAACATAATCACAACTTTTAGATGAAACAGCTGAAAAGACCAACAGAAAATGGCAGAAAATGAATGTTTCTTTCGGTTGTTTCTCCTCTAAAAGTGTTCACAGATGCACTAAAGCATCAAGATTCTGGTTACAGTGATGAAGCTTCTAGTACAAGATGAATTTACTGCATGTTTTCTGAAATCAGAGATGAATATGACCTGCTCTCTTCAAGAAGAACTGTGATGATAATGAGACACAAACACATTTAAGATTGCATACTTCTTAAAGTGGTGGTGGTTGAGGAGAGATCCCGCCATGATAGTAAAGCGCTTTGGGTGTACAGTAGTACATATGAAAGCGCTATAGAAATGCCTCATTCATTCATTCATTCTCTTATTTCAGCTTGACCCGAATCATTCTTCATTACTGATATTAAAAGATGATAAATATAGTATCTGTACAGTGTGTTTGATATTGATGTACCAGTGTGTGTGAGTTTCTCCTGTAGAGAGTCCTGCAGTTTAGTCAGAGCTCTCCTCAGAGTCTCCAGACTCTCATCAGTCTTCACACTGATCTCAGACCAGTTCCTGGTGTTTCTAGAGCTGCACAGGCATGAGTAAATCTACAGCAGGAGAGAGCAGAAACCCTTCAGCTTGAGGAGTGTTCTGGTGTCATACACTGCATTATCATTGATCAGAGAGATGTTGACTGACCTGTAGGAGCTGGAGGTGATCTTCAGTGTGTGAGAGCTGCTCCAGCTCGGTGTTTCTCATCTTTAGCTCAGCGATCTCCTGCTCCAGCTCTTCAATGAGCTCTTCCTCCTGTTTCTCTGCTGCTTTCTGCTGCTCCTCCATCATCTCCAGCAGTTCAGTCTGACATCTCTCAATGGAGCGGATGAGATCAGTGAAGAGCTCCACACGGGCCGCTTTCTCCTTCTCTGTGTTTCTCTGATCAACCAGGACAATCAACTCATTATTAGTGGTGTTTGCTAAGAGAAGAATCACTGTTATTATTTCTCATACTTCAGTGTTTTAGGCGGTTTTTAAAATCCCTCATTCTGCACCGTTTGCACTGAATGATTCCTGAAATCATGTGTCTTGTTGAGGAGAGATGTTTTATTACTTTACTAAGTGATCAGGGAATCACAGACGTGTCGATATTCAGACCAGCAGAGCGAATGAGTGTGAATTTTTTTTCTTTCATACAACAATTCAAACAACAATTCAAACCACAATTCAATATACAATAATAGATATTTAAATTCATTTAATTAAATTATTATAAACTCACTTTTCTGACTTCAGCTGAGTGTTTGACGTCTTGAATCTTCTTGATTCTGTCCTGGATCTTCTGCTGTGTGTCTTTATGTGTCTTCATCAGTTGAGTCTATAGACCGAGAACAACACACAATGTTTTCAAAACTGATTTATTTTAAAGAACATGTGATTCCTCATGATAAGAGCCATTTAAAATCAGTTTGTCAGTAACTTCTACCTTCTTCTCTTCACTCTCCTCTTCTAAAGAAACAGTGTTGTGGTTCTTGTGGTCTGTTACAGCACACATCGGACACACACATGTCTGATCATCTCTACAGAAGAGCTCCAGAGGTCTCTCATGTTTCTGACATATATAGTCCTCCAGATTACTCACAGGATTGATCAGTTTGTGTTTCTTTAAACCTGCCACTCTCAGATGAGGCTCCAGGTGAGTTTCACAGTAAGAGCTCTGACACACCAGACACGACTTCAGGGCTTTCAGCTTTCTTTCCTCACAGACGTCACACAGAACTTCAGGCTTTTTCAGAACTTCAGGGTTTTTCTCAGGACTTTTCTTTTTACAGTGATCTACAATCTCTCGGAGTGTGGTGTTAATCTTGAGATCAGGTCTGTGCTTGAATGTTTCTTTACAATATGGACAGTTGCAGGTCCGGCTGTTGTCCCAGCACTTATTCAGACAGGTCTTGCAGAAGTTGTGTCCACATGGGGTGCTGACTGGATCAGTGAACACGTCCAGACATATAGAGCACTGAAGCTCCTCAGTCAGTGGACCGCTGGAGGAAGACATCGCTGGAAAGAGAAATGAAGAAGATAAATCACTTGCACTACTAGTCTAAAGTTTGGACGCACTTGATACACACACTCAATTTAAGTTACTTATAATCTTAAAAGATATTTTGATCTAATGGCTTCTGCCTATATGATTAAGATTATTTTGGATTAGTGTGCGTGTGAAGTCTGTTTATAAAGAAGCCCATGATTGAATGTAAAGAATGTCTAGAGACAAAGAGTGACGACTTTGAAGGAACTCAAATATATGAGAGATCATGTACAGTCAGCTGATCATTACTGCAAACCCAGAGAAAGTGATGTGAAGCTCATTACACAAACACTTACCTGATAAATAAATACATTGTATTAACTTTTCATCAAAGCCAAAGATGACTTCGAGAAGGAGTGTGAGCTAGTAATTAACTTTAATAAGCATGTTTTTTTTAACAGTCTTTCTTTTATTTTTCTCCAATAAGAAAGTGTTAGAATTGTTGAATCACTTGACTGATTTTCTTACAAATTATTATCTTAAAAATAGTTAATTGTATCACAACAACATTATTACAATTTTAACTCATACATTATTTCCTTAATATGGACTAGTTCCTCTTTTATGATTATGGACTTAATTAGCAAACATATTTAGCTCAAATGTACAAATTGGAATGAAGTTGAGTGTTAAAACATTTGACTACATTACTGAACTGTATATTAAACATTACAACATAAGACTGAAATTCGTTCATGTAAAAATTCTTTCTTAATTTTATAATAACAATAGTTTTTTATTGACTTAGATGGAGGCACATTTTAATTCTTCAAATTTACACACACACACACAAATCAAGATGAAAATTTAATTTACAACTATATATATATATATAAAGCTCTCCATAAAATATATAATATGGCTAAGAGTCATTTTCATCCACATGTTGTTTAATACAAATGTGATTTTCATCTGCAGTTTAGCAGGTTTGTGTTCAGTGAATCTGCAGGTCATTTACTTCCTGTTTCTATACTCGTTATGTTTTGAGACAAAATGACAGAAACGCCAATCTTTGCATGCATCACAACCAATCAAATGACATTTAAATACAATTCTGATACCATTTCAGTGCAATAAACAAAGTTGTTGAGTATTTGACATGCTTTAATCTGGTTCTGTTCAACTTATTCCAGTTCAACATAAACCTACTAAACCAGATCACTTCCATTAGAAACCTGTTCAGCACAATCTCTATTTCTATCTCTTACCTGTGAGGATCAGATGTGTCCACAACACTCTTTGAACGGATCAGTAAATATTCTGTTGTTTAAAGAGGTTGATCGTTACAGGCGTCCATTTTGTTGTTGATCAAGTCAGTTTCACTTTCTTTTTTTTGTCAGTTTCACTTTCTCTGAATCTCTCTCTGAACTACAGTGATGTCAGAGCTCCTCCTGTATTCACACACTTATATTTGTCCCTGTATTCGGTGTGTTGGCTTCGTGCGTTTATTTGTATTGGGACTGATGTTTCTATCATGTCCTGAAGAAGAAAAATAGCAGACTTACAAAAGCTTGTTCGATGATATCTGTGAAGAGTTTCCAGGACAAATGCTGCTCAACTTATAGATGTTTCATAAAGTCTGTTAAATGAATAAATGTAAAGTAAATGTAAATAAAGTCCTAAGGATCGTTAGTCAATCTGTTGCTTTCATGTCTGATATTTTATAGGACGGTCTGTGGCTCTCGTAGAGGGTTCAGTCGATCTGCTCTGAGAAATACTGCCATGATTCTACAAAATCCAAGTTAAAAGGTTAATAATGTCTAAAAACCGAGTTTCTCAACATGAAGATAAATCTCAGTGTTTGAACAACATTTCAATAACATTTATCAATATCCTTACAGTCCAAATGATTTTTAATTCAAGAATTGGCCATCAAACAACACATCATTGTCTTATTTCAGTTTTATTCAAAACAAGATGGTAAAAAACAAAACAAAAAAAAATAACATGACCAACTTTTTACATTAGCTACACAAGTTTAACAAAAAAAGTGATGGGTATCGAAAAGCAGGAGCAAAGGTTTGGATCCACTGATACATCATCCATGTAACATCATAAATAAAAAGATTCCAGCATTATGAGCAGTTCTGGAACCTCATGTTTGCAATACATATCATGCAATAACAGGATCTGAATCCAATAGAGACTATAATTCACATGAGAGCTTCACTACGGTCAGGGAAAAAGCAAACACAAGCGGAGAAATGCCGGAGAAGATCCAGGCGCTCTGGACCGGAGAGAATCGGGATTGACTGAAGAGGTTTGGTTTGTGTGAATGTCTGTGAGAGACTGAGGGGATCCGTTAGGCCGAGTAATCCTGCAGAATCACACAAATCACACTATTACACTCTGGATAAAAAGATGTGCTAATATGTGTGAAATCTTCAACAATTCAAATGTAGGGCCTACATTGTTTTATTTAATATAAAATGTTTATTTTATGAAACAAAAGATTTCTCAATATATTAAACAGCAGGATAACATCAGAATATGCAAATACAGTCATTGCTGATTGGTCTGAAGTGACATCATTTGGCACAGTCAAACTTTACTTTATATAAGATTATATTTAACAGAAAATATTTTAAGTTATTTACATGTACGAGAGGAGTATCTGAACTTACCGCTCTGGGTTTCTTGTTCATCTTCATGTCAAATCTGTGAGGAGAAAACAAATTACCTCTATTGAACACATTTAATGAACACATTTTAAACCCTGCATGCAACTATAACTAAAAACCCAACATGTCTATGAACTCCACAAGCATGCAGCTGAAAAATAAATGCGAAAACAAAACAAAACTGCAGCAACATCTGCGAATGATGAGGCAGAAGCAAGCATCACAGCATTCATCCACGCGACGTGGACGGCCCTACGCAGCTAACGGACAGAAGACACGTGACTGAGAAACAGGAAGTAAAATTGAGACTTACTCAAAGTCATAATCAAACATGCCAGAGGGGCTGAAGGGGGCAGCGTTAGGAAGGAAGAGCATCAGAGGTTAGTGCACTAGACCGACCAGCACATCAATCCCACAGAGGACTAGATAGGGTGTCAACACTTGGGTTTATAAAGCATCCTCTATACACTGATTTCACGCAGCCGCCATTTTGAAATCGAAAGTGAGGCTCCGGTGGGAAGAACCCCGGAAGTAAAGATAAAAAAGTGCCTTGGACTACCACCCTGAAGCTGCTGCCACGATTTACACTATTGGATGTTAATATCCAATATAGGATATGCAAATAGTTCATTCCTGCTTCTTTTTTTTACTTTCTGATTATATATATAAAAAAAAATATTTGATTTATAAATTAATTTCACTGTAGCCTATATGGTCTAAAGTATTAAAGAAATGTATGTACAGTTTTAGAAAACTAATTTCTACATTAAACTCAACAATACGCCATCGCATTCGCGACTCTCCTGTGATTAAAGGCGACACTTCCGGTTTTCTTCCCACCGGAGCCTCGCTTTCGGTTTTAAAATAACGGCTGCGTGAAATCAGCGTATAGGGCATCAGTGAATATCAGACCCTAACTAGTGCTCATCTTGTTTAATGGGAAATGATCCTGGATGCAAACTTCATCTGCTCCCAGGCAAACCACACATGATAAAATCAAGATTTGACAATGTTTTTTGTGGCTTAATGACAGGATTATATCAGCAAATTTAGTTTATTTTGTACAAAAATAAAGAAAATTTCCAAAGGGTCTGGATAGTTCATATATCATATTGAACATTAAAAAAAGGCCGACTGACAAGATTTACCCAGTTATTTTAGACCCAGTTAATATCGAACCTTCCAATCCACAGTAACTTTCCAAAAATCATCTATACATACAGTACGACAATGGGCTGTATTACTTGCACTCAGTGAGACGTTGAAAACTAGCTTCTCAAAATCTTCCTTCTGTCCATCTAATGCAAACACAGCTTCAAACGGTTTCATTTGAGTGTTTCATTCTCTAATCAAACCGGCCTCTTATACGTCTGAACTGGACCAAAACAGCATTAGATTAACATTAGGACTGAGAAAGAGTCTTTAGGTCAAATCCGTAAGAGAGGAAGAAACAAAAGTAAAAGAACAGAAAGGAAAGAACAAAAATGAAACTGAAGTAAACCCCTCCCGTTTGGGAAAAGAGGCTTGGCTATCATAATCATCTACGAATGTGTCAATTTATATAATAACTGCTCCCACATCCACTCAGATGTGTCCAAAAGACATTACATCAAATATTTCACAGCCTGTTCTGGAATAGCCTTGGATCAGATGAAATGAGGCCATAAATAAATAACCATCTTATATCCTGGACCCCAAGGGCATGCTGGAGATCAGGTACCTGTGTCTGTTCTTGTTCTTGCGTTTCTTGTGGCTGTTGTGGTGGCTTCCAGAGGAAGACGAAGCGGCTTTCTGGGGTTTCAGGTCCTGTAGGGCTCCGTCTGCCTCCTCTGTGTCTTCCTGGCTGGGTTCGTTTTCCTGGTTCTGGAGGTCCGGGGACGTGTCGCTCTCTGTTCCGCTGCCTGGCTCGCCTATAGGTGCAGAGTATAAATTGTCATATGTAGCTCTAGCAGAGTTGATTGTAAAGAAATATCTATTGTGAAGGGTCAATTCATTATGGTTGTTGTAGCGCTGTGCTGGAATTTATTTTCAAGGAAGTGCCGTCTCTATTAATGGGTAAATGGGTTATATCTCTGGTTATAAAAACAAAAGAGACTTCACATGCACATTCTGAATGTTCATTTGACTATACCCATGATCACTGCTAATACTCAAAAATGCTGCCTAGATAGACGATGAGCCTATGAAGGAGGGTAATCCCTAAACAGGCAGCTCACTATGTTTGAAAAAACAGTCCATTAACAATAAATGAAGATACATGATTGATTGAAATTTCTTGCAGACACAAGAAGCCCGAGATTCTACTCACGTTTTTCATTCATATGATCAGGAATCCCACCAAGAGCACAAACAGCCTGTGTAAGATAACCCACAAAAAAAGAATGAATTTAGATAATTTTCTTAATTATTGTTTATGTATTTGTTCATATTTCTTAAATACTGACCGCCACTGATGTGACAGAGGACTTGCTGAAAAGACGTTCCGCTTCCTTGAACTTCCTGTTCCTCCGATCAGTCTTGCTGTTGGAATTCCTAAAGCAGAAGAAAGCAGATGCTGACCTATACGCATTTAAGATTTATACATTATTAAACCACATGTATTCACATTACACTCACTTTTGATTGGTCAGATATCGGTCCCATCCTCGAATGATGTTCCCGTACATCTGAGTGTCCTCCAGGTAACTGCCTTCAAATGCATAAATCTGTCTTTCCAGATTCACCAGAGTCTCCTGAGAAAAATACATGCAAAATCTGTAATGTATGTATATATGTGTGTATATATATATATATACATATATTCTGTACATGCAGTTCATTTTAACATAAAGCTAAAAACAAAGTCAAGCTAAATATAGCTGCAGCTGTCAATCATACATGAACTGCATATGATCACATCGTAACAATATTAATTTCACTGTGCAGTTCTACGTTCTTCACTCATTTTTGAGACTATACAAAGTAAACATCAAGCTATGCACGAGTTGCATGTCTTTAATGTTGTATATCTGCTGTATGTTGTGCATCAGGAGGCGCCATAACAAAAGCGGCTAATACAGTTAGCATGTTCACATAAATACACAAGACATACAGCAATTAAGTAATTACAAAAAGGACGAGTCGTTTTGATATATGAAGTACAAATAGGATAATTTAAGACTCTGATTATTAACTACAAACACACATACATTCATTTTAAATAATGTATCTGTAACGTTACAAGTCTAACGTTATTTCAGTCTCGCGTTAGCATCCTTATCACAGATACGGGTATTCCAGTCGATATACGCATTATTTGGTGCCGGATCAAGATGGATTTTGGTCTTTTGGATATTTAGAAACGTGTATAATTACTGCAAGCTCTTGTTTTCTCTTGACCAGCTCGGAAAGCTCGCGACGGGTATCGGGGATCTGCGGTGGAGTCACTTTGGCGTGCATCGCCATGATGAAACTGAACTGCTCAATGACCGAGAAAAGCTGATGCGGATCCTTCGACTGCAGTACTTTACATGTCCTCCAGTCCGTCAGGGGACGCTCGCTCCCCTCCAGAGCAGAATTCGAATAGAATAAAATGAGCGAGTACAGGTATTCCTCCAAACTTTTAGTAGTTCCTCCAGGATTTTCTTATTTGATTTTTAAAAATAGCAGTTTTCGATTAAATCATAAGGTATGTGTTACACTTTAACTGAAGAGGTTTGTTTACCGTTGTCATCCCTATTTAAGTTGGGATAAAATAATTTAAGTTATTATAAGTTATTTTAGGCCTTTCGGGTTGGGTATCAGTTTTATGATTGGAAATATAATAATAATATTCTGGCAGTGGGCTTATACAATTGAATCGCTAATAATAATGTCAATTATAATATCTAAGAAATATAGCATTTATCAGACGTCATACTCATTGAGAATACATACGTGGGCGTTTCCATGTGACGTATCCTTTTTTTACCAATGAAACACGGACACTAACGGGTAAGCCACGCCTTCGTGGTTTATACTTTTGTGTTCTTTTTCTTTCTAGCCAATATAATATTTCTATGCCTTTAGCGAAATAACATTGAGCTCGCGTGCTCGCCCCGCACAAGAAGATCTCGCGCTTTCTCCCGCTTTTTTGACTTTCGCTTCATTTTACCTAGCATTTTACACAAATATATCCAGTAGCCACCAAACGGCGACAGAGAGTGCTTGTTATAAAAGCAACTAGCCTTGCTTTTACTAATGTAAAAGCCTGCCTTTGGGATACGATTTAGGGAGGACAATGGAACGAAATGAAGAAAAACTAGCATATTAATAAAATATTTATGTCTTATGAATATCCTTTTATACCTAATGGGGTCGCAAAATTGTAGAATTTTATAAATCATTTAAAATATTTTATTATTTATTTTTTAGATAGTTTTGAGTTTTTGTTTTGTTTGTTATGCGTTTGCCAAAAGACATTCTGAACCCACAGCGTGACGTTTACATGTTGCCATGGCAACAAAGAGTAAATCCGACCCAAACTCTTGAGCGAGTTCACCTAACGTTGAAAACAAGAGTTTATCTCGATGTTTAATCCGACTGGTGATTATTAAATAAATACTTTTTTCTGTTTATCTTTTTCTTTCTGCCTCTACACATTGCATGATCAGGGAAAGGAAGACATGGGTAAATTACACAAAGGACTGAATGAATGTGAGTGATTTACCTCTAACGTTAGTTTCTTTAAATCTGCTAAAGATATATATATATTTTACTGTATTTATTCTTCTTCAGAGTAATGTATCTGTTTCTATAGTAGGTCAGGGATGTGCTTCATCCATTCCTACCAAGTACCAGACAGTCATCATCAGTAATGAAGAGAAGAAAGGCTTTTCCTCACAGACAAAGAGGTTTCAAGATCACCTGGTGAGTTTCATAAATAATCCAACTCTCCCACATTCAATTAAAAATAAAAATTCAATTCAATTAAAATCTCTATCTATCTATCTATCTATCTATCTATCTATCTATCTATCTATCTATCTATCTATCTATCTATCTATCTATCTATCTATCTATCTATCTATCTATCTATCTATCTACATTACCGTTCAAAAGTTTTGGGTCGGTAAGATTTTTTATGTTTTTAAAAGTCTCCTCTGCTCACCAAGGCTGCATTTATTTGATTAAAAATACAAAACAAACCCAGTAATATTGTTAAATAATATTTCAATGCAAAACAGCTGTTTTCTATGTGAATATATTTTAAAATGTATTTTATTCCTGTGATCAAAGCTGAATTTTCAGCATCATTACTCCAGTCTTCAGTGTCACATGATCCTTCAGAAATCACTTTAATATGATGATCTGATGCTCAAGAAACATTTATGATTATTATCACAGGTGATAATAATCACAGCTGCTTCATATTTTTGTGCAAACAGTGATTCATTTTTTTCAGGATTCTTTGAAAGTTCAAGAGAAAAGCATTTCATTAAAAAATAAACATTTTGCATTATTATAAATGTCTTTACTGTCACTTTATATCAATTTCATGCGTCCTTTCTGAAGGAAAGGATTAATTTCTTTTAAAAAACAAAAAAAAACAAATTGACCCCAAACTTTTGAACGGTAGTGTAACTATCTATCTATCTATCTATCTATCTATCTATCTATCTATCTATCTATCTATCTATCTATCTATCTATCTATCTATCTATCTATCTATCTATCTATCTATCTATCTATCTATCTATCCCGGTATATATATCTGCCTGTCTGTCATTTCAGAATGATAACCCAGGTCCTGGTTCATATGTCTCACACGCCGCTGCTGAGGGATGCAGTCCTTCATTCTCTAAGAGAGGAACAGGCAGCTTTGCGTCAAAAGTGAGACCCTGATCATCAGACTATTTAATTACTGGCTTTTCTTACATGAATCAATGCTTGTGGAGTCTGTTTTATCATCATGTAAGGTCTTAAGTCTTAAACATTCAAATTACTTTTATTTTTTAGACATTAGGCATTTTATATTGTTTAATAGGTTAATTCCTTGCAACTCTTTGAAATAAGATATAATTAATTTAATGAATAATATCACTGACTGTTTTTGCATCTCAAGGCTGGTCGTGTGCCCCGTTGCTTCCCGAGGTTACGCCCAGGTCCTGATGCTTATAACCTCCAGACGTCTCTACTCCACAAGCACGATTTTAACAGGGGAGAATCCAGAACGTTCCGTCTGCCTCTTGCAGTAAAGAGGGAAACGCAAAAAAGTGAAAATCCTGCACCAAATCAATATGATGTATGTGTGTAGTGTCATCGATTACAGTAAATATTACTTTTGCACACACTCCAGTCTTCAGTGTCACATGATCCTTCAGAAATCATTTTAATATGCTGATTTACTGCTCAAGAAACATTCATTATTATTAATGTTGAAAAAAACAGTTGTGCTGATTCATATTTTGTGGAAACCATGATGCATTTTTTTCAGGATTCTTTAATGAATAGAAAGTTTATTTGGAATAGAACTATTAGGGATTTGCTGTGACTTTTGATCAATTTAATGCATCCTTGCTAACTAGAAATATGAAATTATTTAAAATATCTTGTCTCTAAACCTTTGAATGGAAATTTCTTTCTTTATTTTGTTTTGCTCTCAGGTGTTTTATAGTGTCATGAACAGAAATTCAACCGTTTCGGCTCAATGTGCATTTCGCTCCAAAACCAGACGTAGTGCAACTTTAACGGACAACTTTAAAGGACCTTCTCCCTGTGAGTAACTCCCATTTTAGATGGGAATAATTAAGTTAAAGGTGCAATCCAAACTGTTAAAATTTGTCAACACTTCAGTAATTACATCTGAGGTTAGAAACAACATTATATTTTAATGCATATGAATATTGATGAGTGTTGTCGGCTTTTCAAGGGTGTGAATGTTCCTTTACATGTGCATGTAATTACAGCCACTGTACAGTTGGAATTATGGGTTGTATTTTAAATTCAGTAGTGAAATGAGGTATAGTATTCATTGGAAAAGAAGAGATATGCCCTGCTGTAATCACAATCAAATATTGTAATGCTATTAATCTATTTATTCATATGTTCATGTTTAAAGTCATCTACTGTCAAACAACCGAAAGATATTACAGATTATGAATCTTTCTATCTCTATCCTTCTTCTGAAGGCCACTATAAAGTGAGTGATGTTCTGGTCCAGAAGACTCCTCTAGTTCCTATCTCCTGTTTTAAATCCACCACTGCCCGGATCCAGCCGCCAGTGAGAAACAACATCCCCGGTCCCGGGACATACAACCCCTATCAACCACCAGAACCTGTGAAGAGAACCTTTCTGCCGTAAGTGTTCAGTAACAACTGGACTGCATTGAACTAACACTTTAGTAAGGGGAACACATATTCACTGTTAACTATGCCTCAATAAACTCCTAATTTACTGCTTATTAATAGTCAGTAAGGAAGTTTTTGTAGCATTTAAGTTTAGTTATTGCGTAGGATTAAGGGATGTAGAATACGGTCACGCAGAATAAGGCATTAATATGTGCTTTATAACTACTAATTAACAGTCAATATAACATGCATGCTAATAAGCAACTAATAGTGATAATTGAACCCTAAAATAAAGTGTTACCAGATATTTTGAAGATTGTCGGTAACCAAACAGTTGATGGACCCCATTGACTTTTTTTTCCCCAAACTATGAAAGTCAATGAACCCATCACCCCCATCAACTGTTTAGTTACGGACATTCTTCAAAATATCATATTTTGTGTTCAACAAATGAATGAAATTCATACAGGTTTGGAACAACTTTTTTTATTTTTGGGTCAACTATTCCTTTAAGAGCAATAATGCACTGGTGGAACATCTACTATTATATAATGACTTTTTGGCCATTTAAATAATGCTTGCAAAGAATTTCATCAGAATACACAGCTACTTTTGAATATATTTGGCATAAAACAGCTGCTTTTATCATTAACTAGTTTTCAAAAGCAATAAAGATAATCATGATATCTCAGATGTCTCATTCTTCACACTGGATTAAGCTGTTTTATGTTTGTCACATAAAATGATCAAAGTTTTATCGGTGTGCAGAAGGAGACACTATTTAGGATTATCAGCGCCACCTCTGATACCCGCCAAAGACCCACCCTTCCCCGGCCCGGGACACTATGACATAGTGAACAACAATCCTCCAGCCAAACACCTTGTGTCCAGCGCCGCCTTCCTGTCTGGAACATGCAGGTGGATACAGGACGACAAAACACAGGACACACCTGGTCCAGGTAACACTTACATCATCTCTGCTTCATTGAAAAATCAGGCATTTACTTAATTTAGCTGGAGTTGGCTAAAGAGTTTAAATTTTTGATCATGGAACTATGTACTGAATATCCTAAATTTCCTCCTCCCAGGTTTCTATGAACCCACAGTCCTTTCAAAAGCATCGTTCTTGTATAATCCTGCAAAAATATGGATTCCTGCTTAAACAGCCTTAGTAAAGAATTGACTTATGGATTTGAAGTATTTATGTGCTCTTATTTCATAAAATGTCAGCCCCAGTAAGATTATTATTTTTTCTTATTATGAATTATTATATCAAATTTTTACTATGACAGGTTAAGAGCTTTTCTAAATGTATATCACTTTAATAAAACCATGTCTAGTTGCTCTTGAACTTCTTGCAGACATGTCTGCAGGGATCTGAACGAATCAAAGCATTCTCAGAAGCGTAGATCCGCTCTCTCGGTCTGACTCACGTCTGAACAGCTGAGCTCCAAACCCTTGATCCCTCAGCAGCTGATCCTGGACCTGCTGGACGGTGACCATGATGCTGTGAGGGATGTGCTTCAGCTGATCCTGGGTCAGTGGTGTAATGAGCAGCTGTTGTGGGACTAGAGGAGGGTGTGGAGGTCTGTGCTCATTTGAACAATGCCCAAATCTATGAGGGGATTTCAGACGCTCACGACTTGAAAATGTCCTCTAGCTTCAGGGAATGACTTCTGCACAAGGTCAATATTATGCATAAAATGTTTCATGAGGGCTGTTTATACCTATTTTAGATTATGATGTCACAATTGATAAGATTATTTGATTATGATTTTGCAATGTATTATTGGCAACCTGCTAATATACACTGAGACTTTCAATGCTTTTGAAAGGTCTCATCTGCTCAGCAAGGCTGCAATTATTTAAAAAAAATACAGTAAAAACAGTAATATTCTGAAATATAATATAATTACAATTTAAAAGAAGTATTTTCTAAGTTAATAAATTGTCAAATGTAATGTATTCCTGTGATTAAAGCTGCATTTTCAGTATCATTACTCCAGTCTTCAGTGTCACATGATCCTTCAGAAATCATTCTAATATGATGATTTCTTATTTTTATCAATGTTAAAAGATGCTCAATATTTTTGTGAAAACCGAGCTAATTTTTTCAGGATTCTTTGTAGAATAGAAAGTTCAAAAGATATTTTCAAAAGAAACTGATTTTTTGTAACATTAAAAATCTCTACTGTAACGTTTATCAATTTCAATGTGTCCTTGCTGAATAAAAGCATGTATTTCTTTTGCATGTAAAAAAATCTTACTGACCTCAAACTTTTGAATGGTAGTCTATATGCTAATGATTTTTTTTAATGATAATTCTGAACACATATACTATAAATCTTCCATTTTGGAAGCTTTAAAATAAGATCTGCAGTATTGAGGTCTTTTTAACTCTTTTGAATATGCATTATTTATTTAGTTACATTTTGGGCTGTATTTAGACATTTCATTTCTGAAATTTGAAATTGTGTGTTTTTTCCCTGTACATATTTGTTGTAGGTGGTTGCCAGGTCATTGCTATGCGGTTGCTAATGTGTTCTGAGTGATGTTGAGTGTGATGCTCTTCAGTAGGTGGTGATGAGACACCCTCAAGTCTGACTCCAATCCCTCTCTTAATGGAAGATGCAGAACAAGTTTCTCACCGAATTTTAATTCTTAGGGTTACTTGTTTTTCATATGCTTTCAGTCTTTAACAATACAATATGAGTACAGGGGCCAGTTGCATAAACATAGCTATTATATTAAGACTGTGTCTTAAGTACTAGTATGAGTGGTTAGTCAAGGGGCAATCAGTCTTACCGTTTAGTATTAAATTAGACCAATCTTCGTTTTTATGTAACTGACTTAAAACAGTTATGAGCAGTCTTAGAAAAAATGTCATTTCTAACTTGTAAGACTAGTCTTAGCTTATGAAACGGGCCCCAGATATTATTCCATTTGAAAGCCTTTAAATACGAATTTGCTTTAATAGAACTTCGCTTCATTCATACTAAGATCTAGCAGTTGAAATATTTGGAGTAATAAGAGTGCAGAAATGCAGAATGTTGTCCACCCATCCCGTATGTCGCCTGTTGGTGATATCTCAAACCCCGCAGCTGTTCGGACCACCCCCGTCAGCAGCTGTGAATATGTTCAAATGCTGACCTCACCATTGTCCGATACATTTTCTCTTTATTATCTGCATATCATACAGATTTCATGAACTGATCTTAGCTGATAATGTGATGAGATGTTTTTGAGATGAGCATACTATTGTCCAACATATTCTAAAAGGTCATCCATCATACATCACATGTGAGGAGGGATCAGCTGTAATGAGATTACCTTAATATAATAATTCACCTTTAAATGAAAAACATCTACTTATAATCTGCTCATCCTTATGATGAACCATTCATTTTTTATTGAACATAAAAAGATGATTGCACACACTGAAAGTGGAATGTGACCAGTTTTCCAAAAAAGCTAAAAAAAATGTACCATTAAAGTAGTCCATCTAATTTTGTATGAACAATAGCCCAAAATATACGTCAATCCTCACTTTTCTGTATGTTCAAATTTAGCATTTGGCAAAAAATATTTTTCATCTTAAAGGGATAGTTCACCCAAAAATTGAAATTCTTTCGTCATTTACTGACCCTCATGTTGTTCCTAACCTGTATTAATTTCTTTCTTCTGTTTACACAAAAAATATATATATTTTGAAGACTGTTGGTAGCCAAACAACTGCAATAGCCATTGACTTCCTTAAGTCAACTGTCAATTGTCTGTTTACCAACATTCTTCAAAATGTTGAAGAATCTAGAAATCCCTGAGCATTGGGGCCTGTAGACTTTAATCTGCCCATGTAGATGACACAGGCACATCTGAGAACAATGCAAAATGCATTTGATTGAAGTGCTGTGAAGGTGTTTTAAAGGGGACGTCAACAGACTTGGGCTTCTTCAAAAGCACATCCAAAAACTCCATTATACTCCACATGCATCCCATTTCACATACACTATGCCATTTTGTAGACTAAAATGGTGTGAGTGTGTTCTCAATGAAAATGCAAACAATTAGAAGTGTACTTCAAATACCTGGATGATGCGTTTAACCAACCAGAAAAACGAAGTGAGGAATGTTGGACCCTTTATGCACTTAATATGCACCATTTTAATCATGTAGCGAAGGGCGAGGCGCCATCAAACTTGCTGTATAAACGTATACACTAGACAGTAGACAGAGTATAGTACATACTAGTGTATGTCATTTGGGAGACAACATCAGATTTGCCCTTCTTATCAGTGACAATTGTTAGTTGTTCAGTAGATATAATAATATATATATATATATATATATATATAAAAAAGTCGACAAAATACCTCAGATTCTGTCTAACCTCTTACCTGTAGTTCTGCCTCTCTTTTATATTTATTAGCTGACCACATTAGAAGAAAATTTTGATGTAATATCTTTACAAATGAGGTTTACAAACTAAATGAATCTGTTTTCTGGTTTGGTGTGGTCCAGTAAAGACTAACCTGACTGCAATCTCACCATGATGACTCAACAAAGCCTTTTTTTATCATATGTGCTGTTCTCCATGGCAGTGAGACATAACAGATGATTTTAGGAAGGGTACGCAATGAGTGCGCAATGACGCCGGATACACATCCCAAGGGTTCTGCACTCTACAGATCTCAATTGTTTAACTCATGACTGATTGGATCTACATTCATCTCAAAATATCCGCAAGCATGGACTGAAAGCAGTCTGAGAAAACTGTCGCAGTCATGCGGTTTTTGTCCTTTGTGTTATTGTTTTTATGTCTGCTTTGGCTGCATTCTGATGTCTGCGTGTCTTTTTTATCCATTTGACTGTTTTTGTTTTGGAAATGTTGCTGAGTCACACAAATGTAAGTGGTTTAATGCAGGTCTGCTCCACTAGTGCTGGTATTGTTGGCTGGGTTATATCAGTGGTACCAGATGGCTGATTTACTCCATGCTGCTATAATGGCCTGATTTCAACTCTTAAATGCTCTAGTTAAAGTATTAAATAAGACCAGCCTCACATTTGCTTACACATGACCCAATCCATTGGGAACCGTAATGAGATTTCAAGCAGTCTCAGATTGTTGTGGTCTCAGTTAAAAAGGTCTGAGGGTCTTTGATTGGTGCAGTGTTTATTATTATAATTTGTGTCTTGATTCACTTTAGCACATCTTTAACTGTAGTTCTAGGAACTTTTTTTAATTAAATGTAATTTAATGTGATATTTAATGTTTTTTTAAGAGAAATAATAATGTTATCAGTTTGCTACGACTAGTTTCAAGGCAGACCTGGTACTTAATTAAATAAATACAATATGAATGTATTAGTTATTGAGATATAAGGCAACCTCCTTTTAATTTAAGAGCAATCTTTGTTGTTGTTTTTGGAGAAATATATAAAAACTGACCTGTAGCCTTTGTGTAAAAGAAGTAGGCTAAATGAGCAACACATTATTTAATAATATATCATAATCCCTTTTGAAACTAATGCCCTAGACACTGCCAACTCACTCCACAACCTGTCAACATCTATCTATCCAAAATGACCTATATTTTATATTATTATCATTATTAGTTGCTACTTAATATTAAAATAGTAAGCATTTTTATGGGACAATTGTTCAGCTAAATGCGCGTTTATTATCTTTTTTTAATCACTCTTGTAATCAAATACATTGCGTTTGCAGGCCCACAGGTCATAGGATGATAGGATCATTGGATGACTTCTAAAATATGGGATCCACCTCAGTTTTCCAGTGGGATGCATTAAAGGACGTGTGTGCCTCCATCCCTCTGCCGCAGATCCAGCTTTTAGAAACCAGGGGGAGCCATGCTGAAAAACCTTCAAACCTACCTTTTCTTTACAGCACATGAGAAGACTCCAGTATTTTCCTTCGCTTATTGAAGCAAATTAGACATATAAAACCAGAAATAGTCTGTATAAACATGAGTAGCCTTTTTAAACGTGCTAACTGTGTGTCAGTGTCCCCCATGCAGGTCAATGGTGCGATCCAGTGGACAGGCAGAGACCGTCCCGCATAGAGAGGCGGTATTCGGTGAGCGGCTGCTGTGTGGTGGGCAGGGCCCCGGACCTGGGCCCCCCTCTTCTTCTGTCTTTAGTTTTCACCGCTGATATCACACAACTCAGTGAGAATAGCTAATTTAATCAATCATCGATCGGTTTTCTCTTTTAATAGAGCGCAACTGTTCGTTACTGATCAGATTTAAAGGGCAACTGCATTCGGGTGTGTTCAAAACTGAGAGTTCCTCTTTTTACGCGTCTCTTTTGGACCCTGTAATGGAATGACTGACTACAAACCATGAACAAAATGGAGAACAAGGCTCTTGAGAGCAGCTTTGAAGAAAAACTGACGCTGTCAGACAAAGGTATGTAGCCTACAACTAGAATTAAGAAATACGACGAAATGTCCATGAAACCCTGGATAAACTCACGGGTTGTCAAAGGACGCTGAATATTTCAGGGGAATCTTCATATGTCCTACGCATAATTTCTGTAATTTTATAGTGTTTATTTACTGTATGGTCCTATTAATATGGTAAAGGTGGAGGTTTATGTGCCTCCTGTCATTAAGAAAACGATAAAAGTAGCGGCTCAGTTGCGCGTGATCTGGGTAGCGGTGATTCTCATTTCTGTGAGGAAAATTCGTCGTGTTATGTCAACGCTGTTAATTTGTTGTACCAAACATGATTCGAACAATATATTCGTCGTTTTGTTCATTTGATCATTACCATATTTCCAGGAGAAACCCATCAGTGCCTTTATATAGCATGTTAAGAGGTTTCATATGTTTAAGCGCAGTACCGGTGTGCGCAAAAACAACCACGCGCACGACTGTTTACCCGCCTGTCTATTACAGTAATTATCCAGCACCAAATGAAAGCTCACGGGTTTTTCTTTGTCGCCATCATCATTAACCCTCCTGCTCATCATGATATAGGACTCAATGTGATCCTGCAATTAACAACTACCAGTTATTAATCAGTATTTTTATATTGTTTGCCGGTAAAAATATCTAAACATCCTTAAAACAAGATAGGTATTTGCCAACGTGGTAAGAAAAATATTTTATTATATGTAACGTCTTATATCTATCATTTTGATTCTCAAATAAATAGATATGTTAATATAATATGAATAGTATATATATATATCAATTAGGCCCAATATCTTTCAATAAGAAGAGAAATATAAAGATTGAGACATTTTTATTTTATGATGTTTATTAATAGTCTGAGAGGTTGCAGGTTCAAATTCCATTAGGTGTGATTCGTGAACTACAGCTATTGTGTCCTTCAGCAAATCATTTAACCTCCTCAGGTTCTTGTCATAATGCACAGTAAGCTGCTTTGAATGAAAGGGTCTTCTGAAATAGGATGCAATCCCTTAGGTTTTACTAGAGTCCTCTCATAAATCACCTTTAATGGCATGCAAGGTCCGAGCTTCCAGATGTGTGCTTGCAGGTAGACTAATGCTAGTAGATCAGTGTGTTAAGGAAACATCCTAGTCATTATCTCACAAGATCTTAGTTTGAGCAGCACATTCTTGTCTCTTGGTATTCACCTGGTGGATTTTAAATTGAAAATCCAAAAAGGCTGTTTTGAGCTGGCATACCACATGTACACTTGTGCAGCCTTACATTATAATAATGCGCAGAAGAGGAGGAATCTCAGTAGTGTAAATGCATTCCTATGGGATGACTGTGTTAAAAACAGAGCTCATTCTTTTCGTTTTTGTCCTGGGCCAAGCTTCAACTTAGCAACCATGATGATGAATTTTACATTGTAAAGCTCATACTGTAATATGCCATTATTGTAGCTCTTTAATAACCTCATTCCTTCTTTTCAAAAGGACCATTCAGTTCTGATCTGGTTCCTCCCACATGTTGTTCTGGTGTCCATTATTCACATCCTGTGAATGTAAAGCTGATTCTAGATCAGTGGCAGCTGTATGTCTCTCACCTTGGGCTATTTGAGTCACGGACAGCAGTGTGGCGTTATTATTATCAGCTCTGATGGAGGCCTTGTCCTGCAGTCAGAGAGAGAGAGAGAGAGAGGTCAGAGAATCCAGCAACATTGATTGCTTTGTAGTGAGTGTTTTGGGCTCTGGACTAAGACTCTTCTAGACTGAACTTGTTCAAAGGGACACTGTTTCCCCATCACAGATGAGACGGTACGGCTCTACAAAGACTGTCAGGTTTTCTCTCTCACACATCTGTTCACTGCACATAGAGATTCTACTTGATGAGACAGAACTTTATTTTGTACTGTTATATATATTTTTTATCTTTACTGTCTTGCAATAAAAACCAAAAAGATTTTAGAGCCTTATGCCATACGAGAACCTTTAGGTTATAAAACTTTGTATTCTCTAATTCACTACATAGGATTGTATTTATAATTAAGTGCAATTTCAACAAAATAGCTATGTTTGTAAGCTAACGTTGTTTTGATGGCGTATTTAAATCAGCAGAATTTACAATAAAAATGTTCATCCACTTTTAATTTTGAGAGGAATACGCACATTCACAAAACCTCCAAAGAACCATAGAAACTCAAGTACAGTGTACAGCCGAAAGGTCTCTTGAGAAAGTGCAGAAACACTAAATAATCTTTATTTTTAAGAGTAAGCCCAGTTGAGAACATTTGTGAGTTTGATTTCCTGTGGGATAGTGTTGCTGTTCGAGCTGAAGGCTTTTGTCTGTGTTAGTAATGTATGACGTGGATATTCTCATTCTCAGACACTCAGAGCCAATGACGAAATATGTCCTGCTTTTTCTTCCCCAAGAGGTCTTGGAGGGTTGGAAATTTCAATATCTGGCCAAAGTGGCCAGCTCAGCAGACTGCACAGGATTCTTGCGACAGGTTTCATAGACTTTCCTAATAATATTACCCGACATACTGCTATAACAAATAAAATGCTTTAAAATAATTGTCTACAGCAAAAGTCACATTTTAAATAACCTGAAAAGCTTACATTAATTTCAAATGTATTTTAATAATCTAAATTCCTAAAGCATACCAATTGATGTCATAACCAACATTTGCCATGATAAATATAGATCCAAGAAACCCAATTTTTACTTCTGCTTTCAGTGGAAAATATGAGTTTGAGTTTGTGGCATATCACCGTATTTTGTACAATTTTATGTTAGATACATCATGGCAGTCAGTGTCGTATCGAGACTGTTTTCCAACATAATGTTGTTATATACGAGACCAAGTAATGAGGGGATGACTTCTATTTCTGGAGGGATCCTTGGCAAGAGCTGCGTGTCATAACCGTGTGGGAAGACGGAAAAGGAAAGGGAGGAGGAAGGAATAGAGAGGAGGGAAGCAGCAGCATGGAAGGATTTCATTTGAATGTGAGATGTTTGTTTCCAGAGGCCTGAATCTGAAGTTTATGTGGGCGGAAGAGCAACAAGATGAGACAAAAAAAAGACGAGAACTAGAGAGAGTTATCAAATCTGCCCGGAAACAGCTTGGATTGTAGTGCTATATAGGACAGTGTATGTTTTCTAATATTATTTATTTGCTTAATTAATTTCAGAGATTGAATTTGCAAGACTTTTATGAGATAGCAACCATTCAGACCATCTTACCAAACAGAAACGCAATGTTATTATCCTCAGTTTTTTTTTTTGGTTTCTGGTTTCTTAAATGCACTAGTATATAGATCAATACATTTTCAGTATTTTGTGAAATATTTCATGATTAAAAAGTTAGTTCCCCCAAAAATGAAAATTCAATTGTTCGCCGCAGTTTCGGTCCTAGACTTCTGAGGGCCCTAAGCAAAACTTTAACAGTCCCGTGTCAGTGCATTAAAAAAAAAAAAAAAAAATGACGCCCAACCTCTTGATCAGGTTTTTTTTTTTGAACAGTAAATACAATAAAACAGGTTAAACAGTAATACAATAAAAAAAGAAGAAAATTACAACCAATTGGACAAGTACAATATAAAAAAGATACAAATAAAACAACTCTAAAAATAATAGGTCACAATACAGAAATTTTACAAAAGTAATCAAATGTAAAAAAGAAACCACTGCATAGTCTTCACAGCATGAATTAAATATACATTGATTCCTATTAAAGTTATTCAGTGAAGAGCAGTGAATGATTCTCTTTTTCTTTTTGTTGTTTTATTAACAATAAATGACAGACAGCAGCAGCAAGGTCCACAGATAGGCTATTGACAAGCATTCAATTTGGACATAACTGAATGTGTTTAAAGCTATGGTATACGATTTTGAAAATCGGTCGAGAAAGCCTGAATTTTTAAAAAACTCATCCCGCCCCTCCACACACACACACACCCCTCCCCTCTGTTCACGCCAACGCAAGATTAGCAACACATGAAATGTTCTAAACTCCCCACCACCATTAGTATACTACTACTAGTATTGCTAAGGTTTTCAGTAATTGTTAAAAAGCTATTTATGTAACACGTCACACCATAAAAGTATGAATAAATGTTTAACGTTACCTGCTCAACAAAAAGTCAGCCGTGTCAGCGTCGGTTTTCAGTCCAAGATCTCCCCGAAGCTTCCTCGAACGATCAATGGTGGACCCTATTTATTCTACTTTGAGTCCGGCGTTCTTCACATTTTTTTTTTATCTCTGCTTCCACTACAGACTTTCTCTTTCTTCCAAACTTTACACTAGGGGCAAGCAGGGGCCGCTTGCTGCTGTCTTTTATTTTTGATCCATTTTTTTATCTGATGCTACTTAGCTAGCTACTTAGCTAGCTACCATAGACAGGTGCGGAGGGGTGGAGACGCGAGCGCCAGGCGGAGTTTCAAGTGGAGCTGGTGATTGGATGAGAGCAGTTGACCAATGTAAGCTGTCCGGCCGGACAGCTTACATTGGTTAACTTCTCTGCGGATGTACAGTCAATAGAGTGAATGGATTTTTTTTCATTCTTTTTTCTATTCCTATTGTTAGGATTGTACTATATAACCATAACCAGCATCTAAACCATCTAAACGAGGATATTAATAATGAACAATCTTTGAAATCGTATACCCTAGCTTTAAGGGAAAACTCCCCAAGATTAACAATCTATTTTTGTGTGTTTTTGTCCAGTTAAGCGAACGACCGAAGCTCAAAAGTAGACTAAACTTGTCCATGTTTCGCTCCATCTCAGAGCTTGTGCACAGAAAGCCTCCTTTGCGGCGCAATGTGATTTTAACTACTTTTTTTATTTAAAAAAATTGTATCGAGCAAGTCCGGCAGGAGACTGTATATTCTATAAATTATAGGAAGACTTTAAAAGAAAGGAATGGATTGCGGCATAATGTTTTCATAATCACTGGAAGCCAAAATCAAAAATGAAACAAAAAATATATTAATCACAAGGGGCAACCTGCGTACTTGCATAAATTGCGTACTTTGCGTATAGGGAGGATCTTTATTTGTGTTCCGAAAATGAAAAAAAAAAGTCTTACGGGTTTGCAACGACATGAATGTGAGTAAATTATGACAAAATTTTCATTTTTGGGTGAACTATCCCTTTAATTAGAAGTTATCCATATAGTTAACCTCAGAGATCCACAGAGATTTCAGTTGTCAAACAAGAGAGATGTTTCTCGAGTCCAATTTTTGCTTTCTGCTTTAGTTTTATACAACCGTAGGAAGTTTAGGATATGCACATCCGGCTCTACCTGGACACTAGATATTTGGATGACCTGGATGTCCTTCTTTCCTCTTAAAACATCAATAACAGATTTTTCAGTGACCTCTTAATAACCTTAAGCAGCAATAGGCAGACAATGAAGTCATTTTAACATGGAGAAACACCATCATTTGGCAGTTCTTTCCACTCCTCGCTCTGTTTACCCTAAAGCTCATAATGATGGTGTGCACTGATGTTTTAGATCAGAACTATTCCTTTTTTTAAAAACTGACAGTTTGCACTATGAAATTAGAGATTTATCGTCTTAATAATGTGCAGTTTTGCTTCAATGATGAGGTGTGGCGTCTGAGTCGTGGAAGTCATGTTTTTGTTGGCAAAACTGTTTTGTCGCAGCAGCTGAAATGTAAACAAAGTGAGAATTTGTGCGATTAGATCAAGTCTTCACTGTTGCACAATGACTTCTCTTGGCGGCAGGAAAACAGTGGGAATGTGTCTCTGTCTTACGTAAGATGGGCGTGTGAATTCCTTTTGAGTCAGAACATGAGAAAACAGGATCTCCTCAAGGACAGAAGATTTTAAATGAACCGGAATGAATATGTGTTTACCAACACAGAGATCTGAAAATGAGGTCAAACTTATGTATTAAATATTTTGTGTAAATATTGTGGTTTTGTTTGGGTCTTTCTATGAATTATTTGTATCAGGGTCAGAAATTAACCAGGACTTAGAAAATGACAATGCAGATATTACAATTTTCAGATTGACAATTTATTTGCATTATTTAAATATAACTTAAGTATTTGATGTAAATCGACATTCAGTGCGTAAAAATAAAGTTTTCTAGTGACATCAATGGTTCCATGAAGAACCTTTAACATCCACAGAACCTTTCCATTCTGCAAAAGTCTCTTTAAAGTGTAAAAAGGTTATTTAGATTATTATGATGTTCTTCACACTAAGAAAAAAAAGGTTATTTTAAGAAATGTTCACCGTAAGGTTCTTTGATGAACCAAAAATTGTTCTTTTATCACATTGCTGCTATAAAAAAAAAGCTGCAATAAAAGCCTCTGAAAATCAATTTAAAAAGGTTTATTTCTGGCCCTGGTTTGTATATGTTGAACACAGAGTGTGTTAGTGTCAGATGCTGTTGTTTAGTGTATGTTAAAACTGTTGTTATGAACTTTGTGTGGTGCACATATGAAGTCTCAACTGGTTCACCAGCAGCTGTAGTTATCAGTGCGTCTTTGACGAGAGACATGAGTGTTTAAGAAAGAGAAAACAGTTGTTAGCATGTGCTTGTGTGTGTGTTCACACACCCCGTCCGTCGCCTGTCCCGCTCCAGTGTGGTCACAGAACTGGCCTACTAATATTAGCGTCTGCAGCTGCACAAGTGCGTTTGTACTCCTTTGCTCATCATTATTGCCACATAACACTGATCTAGAAAGAGCATTGCCACACCTTAAAGTGTTTCAGCAGTCGTAATATAATCTAAAACAGATGCTCTATGCAATTGCTAAGAGAAACATCTATTATGATGTGGTGGGAGAGAGTCTGCAGCATGTGTCGTGATCTCAGAAGGCGTTTCCTGCTGGGAATGAGTCACATGACTCAGAATTTCTTGGGTTCTTTCCCTGATGTTCTCACATCTGCTTCTGATGACCTTCAAAGCGATTCTTGTGTCGCCACGGCATGTGCAGCAGGAAGGCTGATTAACACTTTCCCCCAAGTGTGTCTGAGACACGTAGGTATTTATAGACACGGTCATATGATGAATGTAATATTAGCTGCTCTTCAGAGAACGCTGATCTTCTGTTTGTATGTTTTAAAAATCGAGTCATGGTGGCTTGGGTAGTGTCATTCATTTCCGCTTTCATCTTGGCTTGGAAGAGACAGGTTGTCCGTCCTCCTTTAAATGACCTCAGCATCAAGTGGCTCCTAATGGAAGGACCGTGAAGGGAATTACAGGGGCATTTCCTCCTAAACACTTTGCTTTTTGCTCTGTTTGGCTACATTTAGACAATTGCTTTTTATTTAGCAGGTGCTTTACTCTAAAAGCAGATTACAGTGCTCTAATTGCAGGGTGCACCTGGAGTAATTTGACCTCTCTGAAGCGGTTTGCTCAAGGTGATAAGGTGTATTGTTCGTGTTATTCATTCTCTTGTTTACAGAATCAAAACACCTGACGTCCAGAGATCTAACCATCAGATTCACAGTCCTTTTCACTGGTTTTCATAATTATGACTTTCAAAAGCCATTTTATACCGATATGTCAGAGAGCATTTACTCCTGACACTTTTGCGAGGATAAGCTGTTATGACAGGCAGCATCAGTTTGCTCTGTTTTACATATTTATATCTGTCTTCTGCTTCAGTGCACAGAGACAGCTAGACATGACACGGACAATCCCAGATATACCCTTCTCTACACCCCTGTCGTACGGTTTCACTTTTTTTTTGCATAAATTTAAACATTCACAATGTATGATTTGGGGCACGATTTTGCTCTCTGGGATTAACTTCGGGTATTATGAATTTTGTCGTTTGGCAAATTCTGCTGTAAAAAAATTATAATAGCTTGTATAAAGCTAGTATCACATAATATTTTGTCTGTATATTTTAATTATTATTTCCTTAATTTTTTTTTGTTATCATTAAAATGTAAATGATACCGTTTCTTTTAGTGTCTTTTTGAATACACTACTCTTCAAAAGTTTGATTTGCTTTAGAGACAATTCATTATTTTGTTCAGCAAGGATGCATTAAATTGATCAAAAGTGACAGCTTTTGTAAGAACACTATGTAACACTATAAGACATTTATAGTGTTACTTAATATTTCTTTTTTCAATAAATGCTGTTCTTTTGAGGTTTCTATTTATAAGAGAATCATCACGGTTTCCACAAAAATATTAATCTAATGCTATTTCACAATATTACTGTTTTTACTGTATTTTTGATCAAATAAATGCAGCCTTGGTGAGCTTTTTTTGACAATTTTTACTCCTCAGTGGATTGTGATTCCATGACACCTTTCAGAACTCTTGTATTCAATTCATTTACGTTCGGCCATGACATGGGTTGGCCAGAGCTGAGAGTACTGCACTTTTATTGTTAGCAGAAAACATTGAATTAGCCAAAATATTCAGAGGAAATGTGTTGAGATTTTGGTGGAATTGGTTGTGTGTGGACCTGGACATAAATGCAGTTTTGTGCACAGTTCTTTAAAATTATTCTGTACCCTTGCGCATGGTATTTTTAAGGGGTCATTCTATCCCTTTTATTTCTCAGAAGTCCACTTGGAAACCTAGTGAAGGTTTACTATTGTATATATATTATATTGCACTAACAAGATTACAAAGACAGGTCAGACTTATGTGTGATAACATGTACTGATAAATTATGCATGTAGCCTTCCTGCAGTTCAGCATGGCACTAATAGTGTTGGGAGTCCACCTTTGTCGAGTTCGAGTCAAGTCCAAGTCCCTAACAATCGAGTCCGAGTCCAAGTCCGAGTCCAAAGAGGGCCGAGTCGGACTTGAGTCCGAGTCCTTAACATCCGAGTCCGAGTCGAGTCCAGCCGAGTCCACAAAGATTTAAATGATTTGAAATTGACCTTTCACAAAGACCCGCCCCTCATAGTTACTGTTGCTACGTCCGACAAGCCGTTCCGCTCTCACTCCAAATGTTCTCACACAGTGAAAAATATATTGCGGAGCAAAGAGGACACTGAATATGCGCCAACGTACAAGACAGAGCAGCCTACTTTTGGTATGAAATAAAGTCTCATCTTTTACATTTTTATAATTATTATGAAATTCAAACAATTAATCCTGTTTAGTGGTGCTTTAATGTGTAGGCCTCAGTTCAAGCAGCACATGAACTGATAATCTCTTCTAGTTATAGCACAAATTAAACATGAATGAAAATCAGAACTGCAAAAAGATATCAATACACACCATTTTTCAAGTTCAAGTCCACTGACTTTAATCTACTAACTGATTTGGTTTGTTTGTCGGACAAAAATGGCGGCATCTGCATTATGATTGGTCAGATTGCCTGTCAATCAAATTCCGGCGAAAGGTCTCAATACTGAGCTCTTAAATTAATATTTTAAACCTTACAAAATGATTGCAATGTATAGTCAAAGTCATACGTTTACCTATTGTACATCTTTCAGAATCTGCAGTAATGCTCAAGAATGCAACACGATGCATTAAGAGCCAGGGGTAAACTTTTGAGCAAATGGTGATGTTTAAAGTTTTCTTATTTTGTTTTACATGCTAATATCTTTTTTAGCCTCTGAAGGGCAGGACTAAATTAATATAAATTTTCAACAAAATAAGAACAATTTACATCCAGTTTCATCCTTAATGGACTTCTCGAGCATCGCTAAGTGTTTGCAGGGTTTGTAATAGTTGTGTTTGAGTCCCTCAGTTGTCACCAGTGCGAAAAGATGGATCTCACAATCATAGTCACTGCTAGAGGAGTCAAATATGCAGAAGATGCTGGAAAAGTAAATAATGTGCAGGAGCTGGAGGATTTTTCCTCATGAACAACCATTACAAAGAAACCAAAAAAACAAAAAACAAACAAAAAAAAAGTTGTGGATACAAACACAAAATACAAGATAAATTACTTGATTGTAATGATATTTACAATCAAGTAATTTATCTTGTATTTTGTGTTTGTATTTTGTCTTGTGGACTAGGCTATTAAACATCTGTTATGTGAAAAAGCTTTTTCAGTGCAGCACTAAATAGAAACAATGTTTTTATGATCCTACTTATTAATAAAAAAATAAAAATTCCATTTTGGAGATTTTGAAAGGTGTATGTAAACTTATGACTAAAGTTTAAATGTAATAAAAATCATTAAATTATTAGACACCAAAATGTTGCTATGGTTATCACTTTCTCATGTTGCTATGGTTACTATGTCAATCATCGCAATTTCAAGACTCACAGGACTAAAATTTAGCGGATTCACTTCCACATTTAAATGCATTTATCACTCTTTAATATTTACAGTGTGAACGTAACCACTGGTCCTCTAGATTCTAGAAGCACGAAAAACAAAACTATTATTTAGATTGTCAGTAGCGCGCTCCCTTTAAGCCATCACTTACCGCGTTCTGCACTCTCCCTAAAACTCTCGTCATAAACACTGACATGTCCACACTGCACAGTGAATCTTTCATTTATATCGCGTCAAGACTTTGTTTATGAGGGGATTTGCGAAAGGATAAAGCTTGTGCCGATTCTGAACATACATTTTAAGTGAATTCTCCGCATGTTGACTCTAAAATGCCTCTGATTTGCCACTGTGTTCATGCGCTTAATATACATGTCTGTGATTGGCTAATGCTCAACGCGGAAACAACACAAGTAGTTTGGTTTCGTTTTTGAATAATATTGTGTGAATGTGAATAATATAGTGCCCGGACTCGACTGGACTCGGACTTCCGAGTCTAAAATGTCCGAGTCCGTGTCAAGTCCGAGTACAAATTCATCCGAGTGCGTGACAAGTCCGAGTTCGTTCAAAATTGGACTCGAGTCCGAGTTCGAGTACCCCAACTCTAGGCACTAGCAATGCCAAGGTTATGGGTTTGATTCCCAATGGAATGCATGAATTGAAAAAGTGTCTGCCGAATGCATAAGCAGTAATTTCAGAAACATGATGATGTGGGTCACTGCATATAAACAAAGCCACTGTGCCGACATCCTTCACCTCCACACACATAAACGCACAGTTTATGCATGCTCTTTCCATTAAACCACTCAAGGGCACGGATAAAAATCACTTAAAGCAGCTTATCTTATTTTTTCTGATCTGAGGTCAAAGGCTTTTGGACATTTGCTGAAGAAAAAACACATACAACTATTGAAAAATGGCATATTCTGACATAAAATACAATATCTTTTGAGTATATCATTGTGCCCTGAAGGAGTTGAAGTGTTTATTGATGCTGATTATTTCTAGATGATTGATCTTGATATTCACACACCAAACAAGCACGATGCGCCTCAGTTGGAGATCAGTTAGCAAATGATGCAATACTATAACGCTTACGGGTGTCGTGGTATAAAACGCGCCGTTGTTCTGTTTGTTGTGCCTGTAATCGGGGCCACTGTTCAGGCCATGTGGTTCTTGTTGTTGGATTGAGAATTTTGTTTTGTGCCATGAGCTGTCTAGTTTGAAGAACACCTTTTAGTCGTGAAGTCAGTCTTGCCCTACAATCTCACATATCAAGATATAGGCAGTTTCTGAGTTTCCATTTGTGTAAGTGTCTGACTTCACCGAGGGGGAGGGATGCAGAGGGTGTTAAAATATGAATAGTGTTTGGATGATTCCAGCACTCCTCTGGCTGTGTGTGTGTGTGTGTGTGTGTGTGTGTGTGTGTGTGTGTGTGTGTGTGTGTGTGTGTGTGTGTGTGTGTGTGTGTGTGTGTGTGTGTGTGTGTGTGTGTGTGTGTGTGTGTGTGTGTGTGTGTGTGTGTGTGTGTGTGTGTGTGTGTGCGGATAACCCAGTTTATCCGGCATGCGAGACAGATTGTTGCCACTCCACTGGATGCTTCAGAAGAACCCCAAGAGAAACATTAGGGTTGTTGCTGTTCTGTTGCTGTTCTGTTTTGTATTTCTAGTGCTGTGAATGTTTTTACTTGCATTGCTTTTGAAATTATCTTCAATTTTGGGCTTAACCACGATACTTGACAAAGAAGACCATATAACAATACAGATGTTCAGTATTAGACGTGTAGAAACAGGTGTTATGGTTTAGGTAGCAGTGATTTGCTGCAGAGTTTCTTCTTTATTTTAAAGTAGACGGTCTGTTTTTGTATCAGGGCTACCGAAACGCTGAGATCTTTATCATGTCATATCTTTGCTTTGTTTGGAACATCAAATATACACATTTTCTGTTGTTAATTCCTACTGTATCAGAAGTAGAACTGGGTCGTTCTCATGAATTGGTGCTATTTGTTCCTGAAATTTTCAGGAAGATTATTCATAAACTGTTCTTAAACATTTACCAGTAAATTCTTAGTATTCAATTAGGTGATTTAAGCTTGTAATTTGAAAAGATAATGGGAGTAAATTCTGGTAGTATCACTTTGTGCCTTGTTGTAATTGAAACATACATTTATAACACCACACTTCAAAAGTTAGGGTTTTGTAAGATTTTTGTAATTTAAAAAAGTCTCTTCAACTCACAAAGGCTGCATTTATTTGATAAAAAAGTACAGTAAAACAGTAATATTGTGAAATATTATTCCAATTTAAAATAACTGTTTTCTATTTGAATATATGTAATTTATTCCTGTGATCAGAGCTGAATTTTCAGCATCATTACTCCAGTCTTCAGGGTCATATTATCCTTCAGAAATAATTCTTATATGATAATTGTTTTAATATTTCTGATTATTAATATTGAAAACAGTTGTGGTGATTCATATTTTTTGTGGAAACGGTAATACAAATGTTGTTTTAGGATTCTTTAATGAATATGAACCGAATTTATTTGAAATATAAATATTTTGTAGCATTATAAATGTCTTTACTGTCTTTACTTTTAATCAAATATGCATCCATTCTGAGTAAAAGTATTAATTTCTTTAAAAAATCTTCTCAACCCCAAACTTCCAAAACTAGTGTATAACTTTTTTGTCTACAAGCATGCTTACATGACTGAAGGTCATGCTAAATAGTTAATAATAACCTAGCAAATATTATCACATTTTTCAGTCAATATTTTTGTTCTTTGTCCCCCCAAAAAAAGAGTCAAGAAGGGTGTAAGCTTTTATTTATTTTATTTATTTGACATTTTCTAATCAGTACTAAATTTGTCAAATATTGTGACTTAGTTCAGCATCTTATTAATTAGATCAGCATTAAGTCACTGTGACACAAATGATAAATGCAAAAATGACAGCGTTTCCTGAGAATGATCCATGTGGAAAGACTGAAATTAAGTTGATCAACTGCAGGACACTTACAATTAAATTATTAGCAGTGAGTATTTGTGGCATTTTCAAGTGTAAACAGTAGAAGACATATTCTCTGTGTCTCTCTGTCCGCCGCTGCTCTCTGACGGTCGTGTGCCATGTTGTGCTCTGTTACCATCCACACAGACAGTAGAGACGCATGCCACACATGCCTGAGGTCCGACTGACCCAGATCCACTGAGCCTTGTGCTCTTCCCTCTGCCATGGACGGGCCGCTGACCCACTTCACACCATTGTGTCTGTAAAGCCCTTCACACTAGTGCAAAAAACACAGAACCGTGCTTTTACAGCTGTGTATTTAAAGTGTCAGGGTTTTCAGAGATAACCACGTGTAGGAAAGGAAAAAACACAAACAGGATGTGTCAATTCTTTTGGACTGAGATTAAATGGAGATCAAATGGATGTGTCTTCACTATTGTGTCTGAAGAGATCAAATTGTGCCAAGTTTTGCTAGATTTTATGATCGCAAAAAAATTTCATAAATTTAAGAATAAATCGTCTGAGTTTTGCATTTTATAGCCCTATACTCTTCCTGTATTTAATTAGTTGTCTAATTAAATGTTTTATTCTCCTAACGAATTTTAGGAGAAATGTCTCACTAAACTGACAGAACCAAAAATGACTCTTAGATTTCTTGCACCTATAGAAACACTACAAGTCAACACCATTATGACTAAACGTTTAAGAAGTATTTTGTGGTGCCTGTTTAGAAAATGTCTGCTTTTAGTTTTTAGACTTGTGCTTTTTGTCTGGTGGAATAAAATCGCAAAGACTGACAATGAAGGTGGGACCTGAGCCATTATTATAGTTTTTTATTAATACTTTGCATTAGCTTTTGTTTTTATATTTTCATTTTTTTTATTTTAGTTTGATTTGTAGTAATTTTGTTATGAGCTTTTGTCATTTTTATTAGATTTTTTTAAGTATTTAGATTAGATTAGATTTAATTAAAGTATTATGCTTTAATTTTTTTTAAATATATCTTTTTTAATCTAATTTTAGTTCTTATTTTGATTTCAGTTCAGCTTCATTATTTATTTCCACTTTAGACATTTTATTTCCACTTCAATTTTAGTGCTGCAACTTAATTTTGTTCAGTTTAACTTTTTCCATTATAATGTATTTTATTTCAGCTTTATTTCAATTAACAAAAATGGTTTTAATAGTTTTATAGTTAACAATAATAACCTTGCCACCTACTTATAGCAACACACAACCAATCTAATTTAGCAACAACTTAGCAACTGCATAGCAACACCCTGGCAACCACCCACAACACCCTATCATGGTGGTGAGTTTAGCAGGAACAGTATAGTTTTCTCTCATTGCATTTACTTGTCTACTATATATTTTTAATATTTTTAAAGAGTTTTAGCTCCTTTTATGGCTGATGAGGGATCTGTGGGGTCTATTTTTACTGTGAGCTAGAGGTGAAACTCGATCGGGCTGCAGTGGACCTGACAGATCAGTGTCTGCTCATCACATGAACTTTTATACTCATACGCAGGTGTGTGTGTGTTTAGCTCACTGCGGTCAGGTCTGCTGAGACAGTGATGCCCTTTAGCCCTCTGTGACTAAAGGACTGCTTGCATGTATCACATTATCAGGAGGAAGATTCCTCCTTGTGGCCTTTTCTCTGAAACACCAAATGTATTGCAACACAAAGCCAGTTAGGTCAGTGAGATCTTTCTCTTTTTTTTTGGCCACAAATGCCAGACCTCTCGTCAATGTAGTGAGGTTTTCCTTCGCTGCGTCTCAGATGATCTGCCCAGACACGTCCTAAACCCTTTTTAGTCTCGGGTTTTACTGCTGTTTTTATCTCTTTGTCTCTCTGGCCAAACATTGTCTCATCCCTGGATCACATGCTCTGTGTTTCTTTCTATTTCAAGCTCACAAAACTTTGGTATCAACCTCTTTCCTGCATTTTCCCCCAGTGCATCTTGTGAAGTTTCGTACGTGTTACTGTTGCCATGCTGGGTAAATAAGACAACATGAACCATTATAATTAGCACATTATAATCACTATACCACAATGCTGTTGAACTGGCATTGCCACCTCGGGTTGTGCCATAATAAGTTTTCAATAATTCAATTTTCAATAATAAGTCTTTTATAAAAATAGGTTTTTAATTTATTTTTTTACATATCATATCCCAACTTGTACTATCCTATCAAATCCCATTCAAAATCATTTGCCAATGTACATTCTCATTTTCATAACTTGTTTTTAAAGATAGTGAGTTACCAAGACAGATCAAAGGGGGGAATGAAACTCTACTTTTAGTGAAACTAAGTGAGAAATCAAATTTTTTTGTTTTGTTTTTTAATAAAAATTAAAGTGTTAAATGTAAAATGTTATGGGTTAAAATGTGATTTTTTTTCATAACCAATTAGCATCATCATCATAATAATAATAATAATAATTAATTGTATTATTTCTATTATTATTATATTTTAAATATTATTACAAAATAAAAATATTAAACAAAATATATATTACTATTGTAATTTTTAACTGTAAAATAAAAAAACTAGTTTTAAGAAAAATATTGTACTGATAATTTTATAGTGTAAAGAAGACCGTTCTGCTCTTCAACTCCACATGTTACCTGTAATGGCGATCTGCTGTTTTTTCTTCGCCATTTCCACAAGGGTGTAGCACAAAGGATTTGATGAGTGAATCCATAACTTGTCTTGTAAACTTTACTTTTTCGTTGTCAGGTTACATTTTAAGAGAAATCAAACACACAAAAATATTATCACATTCCAATAACACAAATTCGATCCTTTTCACGGTCAAAAGACTGTCTACCACCAACCCTTGCTTCTTCCTTATTCTTCTTCAAATTATTACATGTACATATAACTATAATAGCATGTAAAACTAGTCAAAATCTCGCAAAATAATTCAAATAACACAAGATATGCATTTATCAAAAAACATAATCACTCTTAATATAAGGAAAAATATTACAAAATTATGAATGTAGTTATGGCTCTAACATTACCCACTATGTGCACTTTAAATATATGGTAGGTAATAGCGCTCGTTTTGTGGAAGTCTAGCAGGTCTAAACCATCATTGGAAATCATAACTAAAGAGGCTGCAGTTGTTTGGCGATCAGTAGGCGTCTTGAAAGATTTCCCGAAACATTAAATCTCCGTCCCAAATTTGCCGTGCGTTTCTGATAACAAATCAGTGTCTGCTTATGGTATCTCACATCTAACATGCTTTATGTTCCAGCCTAATTGCTTCTGTGAAGTACTAATTAATTCCATCTCCAAATTAGAGTAATTTAGCATGTGATTAGTGTGAGCGTATCTGTTTCTAAGCAGAAGAAAAATGGCACACTTTCTGTGTCTTTCCCGGGACAGATGGCGTTCTTTGTTAACGCAGACAGTTTGTCCCCTTGGTCTCGATGGTGAGACATTGCCCTGCTGCTAACCTTTACAGACCGAACATGGGAACTTGACTCCCTCTAAAAAGAGCACGGAGGGGAAGCTGGCACTTATCATTGGACTTTGATGTGTGGCTAAATGTTTGTAAAGGGTCGAATTGCTAACGGCGCACTTTATTTCATGGCATATGTTTTACTCTGAGTTATTTACAGTAGCAAAGCTCATCGATTGTCTCTTTCCACTTCTAAACAGCAGTTGCTTCTGTGGGCAGTCAAGCTTTTTGTCTTGCTGTCATGAGGTCTGCCCTAAGAAGACGACAGCTGCACAGTCAAAGTCACAAAACTCATCGACCTCAGAAACAACTGGAGAAACACAGACGTGTCCTCTAATCGAAACAGGATGTTTAGATCCTCGCTGACCTCATGTTTACCCAGTGAGGTCAGAGGTCAAGATGCTAGTCAATTGTTTAACATTTAAATAATGATTTTGGACTTGGTGTGACACAATAGATATGATTGACACAAGGTCAGCGGTCAATTTTTACATAGTTATTTAGCATTTTTTGGTGTTTTTGGGATAGGACAATATAGAGTAGACAGGAAGTAGGAGAGAGAAGGGGATGGGATCAGGAAAGGCCCACGAGCCAGTGCTTGAACCTGGGACGCCCGAAGCTTGTCTGAGTGCTGGCCACAAGGCTATCGGCTTTGACTACAATACATTTTTTTCATGTAGTAAATTTTAATTTGCCATATCTAAATCTTTAATTTATTTTGCATAATTAATCTGGCATATCTTCCAAGTTATTTTATTAATAATTTTTTTCTGAACGATTCCTGATCAGTTCTGGTATTTAATGTTTACTTTTTTATGATCCAACATTTTTTATTGTTGAATATCCATTTTCACTTGGAAATATGTCACAAAAGTGGTTTTACTTGCTACTTGCAGTTCTTGCTCATGGGAAACCCTGATATAAGCTATTATTTTGGTGTGGCGCAAAAATTAGACATTGAACATGATTAGTATTGGGGCAAGCTACTTTTTAAAGTAATGCATTACAATATTCCATTACTACCAAAAAAAGTAACTAACTTTTATGAATGTGTTACGTAACTTTTGTGTTACTTTTGTCCCGTGGACTGGGCTTGTGCAAATTCACGCTTGTGTAGAGGACGCACCTCGAACAAACCATCCAGCTATGCTGCCATTCTGGATGGCAGAAGAATAAGACACAGGAGTTGTTTTTGTGCGAGTGAGATGAGTAAATGCATGCTCACACTTAGTCTAGATCCAATAACATTTACTCCCGATCTCTCAACGTGGGGAAAGGAGAGGTGTCAGTCAATAAATGGGAAAACTTATCTTTTGTTACTTATTTGAAAAAGTAACTGATATTTTGTTGTAAATTAAAAAGTAATGTGTTACTTTAAGTTATTTGAAAAAAGTAAATCTGATTATGTAACTCACATTACTTATAATGCTCTAGCCCCAATACTGATCATGATATAAAAGCGTTTGATGCTTTTTTAAATGGTTTCTTCATGTACCCATCATTCAGCCGTGTTACAAATGAAAATTACTTTTCAGCAATGACTTTTTTGCTACATATACTGTCTGTTTGAAACCGGGATGAAGCTGTTGACTCGAGACCACCAGCTCTTTAATTGCCCTTCAAATATCCTCTCCAGAGGGCCACACTGCGACAGCGGACCTTCAACGTGTCTGGAGCTCTTTTCTGCATCTGATATTAAGACAATAAACATATTTAGTCAGCTGTTAAATGAGCAGTCACTACTGATCCTGTTATTTAATTACATTCATGCCATGATTATCCAAACTCATCTGAGCAGCAGTCATGTATTTCTACAGTATAGCATTCGGTTAATCCTCCAGAAGCCACTAAATCCATTATGATGCGGATGGGGGGGAGGGTTTAAGACTTGCATTTAACTAATGAAAGCACTATGTTGGAAGGTGTAGCCTTGTGGTTAAAGACCCTATGAAGTGGCTTGGCTAGTGCATGTTGATAATGATGATATTGACATTAGTGTAGCGAGTGATTCCTCTAGGCCTCATCCACACCTTTATATTCAGAGAAAAGAGACACACAAGAGGCTAATGAATCTCTGCTGTGTTTCTCCTGTGAAAATCCTGCGGGAGGGAGATCACAGCTTATTTTACGTACGAGTAAAGTGTGAACAGGATGCTAATGCCCTATTAATGGGGTTGAAATGTTTTGTTACCGAGAAAGCAGAGATCATTTCTGCACAGTGGATCTAGGTGAGCATCTTGATACTGTCTGCATGCTGGACACATACAAAATACTGTATTAACATTCTTGCAGATTCTTTGTTGATACACACAAGTCCTTAAAATGTTCTCTAGTCGTCAGGGAATTATGCTCAAAATCATGATGTTGTTTAATATTTATCCTGAGAATGGTAACCATAGTTTCAGTATCTGCATATGATTACTGCATTGCACAGTTTGCAGATGATGTAACATGTAACAACGTCCCATAGAGATTTAAGGAGGGACACAAGAGACCAAAATATCAGGGAGGGCTTTTTTGACTTGGCTAGTAAGAAACCACCTAGCACCGTCCGTTAATTCTATCAAACATCCAGAATAGCCTAGCAACACACAAAAACAATAATTCATTTTTTTGTTTCTTTATTCTAAAGCATTAACAAAAAGCTTAGTAAATTTGCAAAAATATTTTTTTGTGCAAATTTGCACCACATTGACCCTTTCCGTCATATACGCTACATAAAAATGTTAATAACAATTATAAAATAATGTAATAATAATTATACATAAATATATATTATTTTTATGATAATGATAATAGTCAAGTCACATTTATATAGCGCTTTATGCAATACTGATTGTTTCAAAGCAGCTTCACTGTAATAAAGAAGAAAATAACAGTGTTAATATTGCAAAATTTGATTTTAAAAACGACTTTAGATTCAGCTGTAATGCGGCTCTACACAAGACAAGTGTCATTATTCAGCTCAATTTAGTTCAATGTTGGTTTAGTTCAGTTCATTAACTGTCAATGTTTCAAAGTTCGTCAATTATGAAACAAATTCAGTTAAGTTATAAAGCAGCTAGAAGGCAACAGTTATATTATTAAATTCAATTAAATTCAATTAAATTCAATCATGTTGAATGTTGAAAATGTTGAAAGTGCATCAATTGTGATAGTGATGGCTAGTCAATTGACGAGAACAGTATTTTTCTGGAAACTATTGTTACCCTGGTAAATATTTAGTTAATTTTTAAAGCATAATTGTAGTTTTAATTCCTTTCAGAATGAATTCCTTTAACCCTCTAGGCGCCACGGTCGAGTTTACTCGACAAGATGCGGCACTGAATAAAACGGCCGATTTTGTCAAATTGGGTGTCAAATTTCGTTCGATCTCCCCTCCACTGGATGGCAGACATGTCATACTTCATCCCTGAATCAAAAAAAAAATCATGCTTCTATACAAAATGTTCGAGGTAGAGCGCATTGAATCAGTGCGATCAAAAGCGGAGCTAGTGTGTGAGTCAGCCCTTTTATCAGAGCCTCTCCGCAATCGCGGCGACAGTATTGTGGTGGAGACTTTGTCTAATACCACTGGGTATATTAGACGAGGTTGAAGTATTAGTTAGGAGGCAACGTGGAGGCAGGGTGGGGAGTCGCAATGAAAATGACAGTAGTCCGAGCTGTGCACACTCGGCGCGCGCGAGGCAGATCTGACCGCGCTGCTCGTATCATCTCACTCATGATCTGTGCCTTGCCATGGCCAGTGAGTGTTTGAACTAAACAGGTCTTGTCTACTTGTGTTTGTATGCCATATGAATAATATATGTGCCCCATACATGGAATCAGAGTTCCTACTGTATTAAGTAAATGGAAAATCTCTACATGCAAAAGGCCAACCACTACATGCAGTCGGTTTGTTTCTACCATTTATTAGCAATGATTTACACAGTTTGTTTACTACTTTCTATATATCTGAGCATTCAGTATTGTGCAATATAGCATACAGAAGGTGATGGACATTTTGGGGGGAAAGAAGTGCTGCATTTTATCATTTAAACATGTGACTTTTCATGAAAATTCTATAATCCAAGATTGTCGCCACCATATGACGTCATAATATGCAAATTAGATGGGAAAATTGAATCCCTACATAAACATTGGGTCATCCTTAATATTTCTCTAATTTACAGAAAGTCTCTATCTTTTACCACTTTTAAGATATAGCCTTTTGAAATTACGATGTCAAAATCAAACGTTTTAGGTAAAAACCTCTGCCGCCTAAAGAGTTAATTCCTTTTGAAGTGCTTGCTAAAGTTTTTGTACTCAGACTGTATGATACCAGGCTAAGATTAGCTGAAAGTGCATTGTTTCCAGTTTCTTTTCATTTGCTATAGAGCTAATTCTGTTTTATCTCTTCATTGTAAATAATTTTATTTTTTTCTCTTTCTCTCAGTTCTCACATCTCCTCCAGAGACGAGTGGCACTCTTCAGAATGAGAATGAGCTGGACAGTGAGATCCTGAAAGCTGATGACACAACGGTCACAGACTCATCCTTCATAACAGACCCTCCCTCAAAAACAGAACCAATCAGATCTGACGCAAGAGTCAGCACACCCGGATCCAGTCCCAACCCACCGGCAAAAAAAGGTACTGAGAAGGTGTCTCAAAAACTGTGTTTCATTAGCTTTCTGGTATTGGTTTATTGGATATGTCCACACATATCCGATTCATATGCATTATGGTCTTGTGGACTTACAATGGCCGCCACGTGCGCGTGATTGTGAAAGGGACAGTTCACCCAAAAACGAAAACGCATGTCGTTTCAAACCCATAAGACATTCCTTCATATTCGAAACACAAATGAAGATATTTTTGATGAAATCTGAGAGCTTTCTGTCCCTCTATTGACAGTCTACACAACTACCACTTTGACTCATTTATGTACAAAATTCATATAGTAGAAGGGTGAACAGAAGAATAAAGCGAAAACGTATTCGAGGAATCCATCTATACACTCTCGGCATTGTAGACCTCATGCATGTGAATATCCATCAGACTGACTTTAAAAAGACCCTTCTAAATTCGTCCTAATCAGACAGTCGTGGCATCAAGCCAAGTCATTGTTTGTGAAGAGGGCGAGACGTGGAAACCCGGCATGGCCGTGCATCAAAGCAGGGAGCGAACCTTGTGTGTGTTTGGGGAAGGTTCGCCGAGTGTTCTCGAACAGTCTCGAGTGTATAAGGCTTTGTCAAGTCCTTTTGATGGTGGGCGCGGGGGGCAGACAGGTTGCCATAGCAACAGTTCGATTCACTTGGAAAGAGTTGCATATATATTTCATTACAAGGAGGACGTGCTTAACAAGAAGAATGCATAGATGAAACACTGTTGTATGCGTCTTAATTGAATTGAGCATCCTTTACCCGTGACTGTGTGACTCGCCACATTTCTCTTCAATGCCGTGGGTTAAAGCATCTCTGCAGTTAAAGAGCCGGAGTCACTCTTATCTTGATTGAATCAGCTCACTCCTGAGGCCAGGAAGAAAATGGAAAATGTCAGTTACAAGTCTCTAATTTACCAGGAAAGAGAAATGAAGAAGAGGGGGAGCTTGAGAGACAAATTACTCAGCAGATGTCTTAGGTATCATGTCGACCAGCTCTCATCAGATTAAAAGTGCCTTACTTTACACTTTTTGAAGCATTTTACTCCAAAAAGTTGACTTAGAATGCTGTCATTTATGCTACCTTTTTCAATCTTCTCTTTAATCCTTAGAATCACACAGGTTTTTGTTACTGTAGCTTTTGTTTTTGTTACTGTAACTTTATACATAAATGATAGCGATTGACTGCCAAAATGTGGCTATTTATCAATAAAATAAAATAAAATAAAAGCAGCTAATTTAAATGACAGGCCTGCTTTTCTGTCAAAATGTGACAGCACTGTGTCAGCATTAATATATATTATATCTAACAATCAAGCAAATATTAAAGATATTTCACATATTATATATATGAATGTTTACTTGAATAATTGATGCACTATTTACTATAACACTATTGTTGTGTTAAAATGTTTATAATTTTTCATAATATATTTTTTATGTTATTACTTTTTTATATGTATAATAATATAATATTGTATTTTTAAAATATTCTATTTATAATATACATTTATAATATGTACAATATTTAACATTTTAAACAAAGAGATTTTTTTACCCCAAACTTCATGTGTATTGACACTAGAAAACTTGGTATCTCTACAACTATTTGCAAACAATTTTCTTATGTCATTGTCAACTTTAATGTAATTTGAAAGCTATGAAAAGTTTATTTTAAAGCTTAATCTGCTTTTTCTCAGCAGATGGGATGAGTTCGGAGCAACGACAGAAACAGGCCAAAAAGCGGCGAGAGGAACGGGCCAAATATCTGGGTGAGGCTTAATAAACACAACTTCTGTCCTGCCCTGTAGATCTAATGATGTGGTTATACCACACAAAACATCTATCTAGTAGCGATTGAAGTACATCAACATATATATAATTAGGGACTATTGAGACTACAGAGTGAAGCCAAATAATAGTTAACTCAATTATACACTATTCCCATGTGAAACAGTTTGTAATTAATACAACTTTAACTGCCAATACAAAGCCAACTGGTTTCTAATGATGTTCGGTGAAGTCAGCAGCATCATGTAAAGTACAAACTGATGTGACTGACAGATGTGCTTGTGATTTGTGTTTACTGCTGCAGACCAGCGAACCCAGGAGCAAGGTAAGATACGTCATAGGATCAATTACTTGATTAAGTGGATCGTTTCCATTTATTTCATGTCCTGTGCTCTTTGGGTCTGTGCTCTTTGTTTTTCCCATTTGGTTGTGTCCAATTTTCTTTGTCCACAATTTCCTAAATCATTATGTTTAAGGAATAGTATATTAAATATACCTCATATGCACAAAAATACTTTGCATATCTTTTTTTTCCTGTTGTTATGTTTTTCCTATTGTTTTCCTATTGTTGTGTTTCCCCTGTTTCCTATGATTATGCATTTTAACAGAGTTTCTGCTCAATTACAAGAAACTACCCATCATTTTTAACAGCTATAGCAGTAGCTCAAGAACATATGCCACCCAAGCTACAAATGATTATGAAAACATGTATATTTCATCATTCCCATGTGCAGCAGCTTTCATAAATCAATGCATGTGTCTGGTATTCTCCTCTTATATCTATCTGATAGATCCCTGCAGGCACAGGGTGAAAAATATGCCATCATTACAGTTCATTTAGCCATGCTCCTCTCTCTCAGATTAGCTGTAATTACTTTTGCCATTAGCATGATTAGCGTGCTTGGATATCAGCTCACTTTCAGCTGGAGAGACTCAGATAAACCTCAATGTCTAGCCAGCTGTTTATCGAGTGGACAAGTCCAGTCACAGCTGTATGCTTTACAAAAAGGGTTTATTGTAGTTTGGGACAAAACATCTTAGCTTAACATATGCTGTGTATGCAAAGATATAAACCTAGCTTAGCTGTTAGAACGAAGCAAGCGTTGTAATGCCGGATTGTTGCTACATTGAATTGCACTGAGAATAAAATCTATTTTTCAGTGCAGTCGCACTGTCATATTGCATATTGTATGAAACTAATAGGATTAGTGAGCGTGTTTAGCTCGCTAGCGGTTCACTGCAGCTGAGAACAGTGGTTAACGTGAGGGCTGAGATCATCTTATTACTTATTTTGAAGGATAGAAAACAGAATTGTTATATAATTTATAAAGGGCCGAAGGGTTTTATGTAATTGGATTTAGAGTAAGTCTACTTATTCGGAGCACAAACCACATCTCTGCCACACAGTTTTGAATAGTCTGCATTAGAGACTATTTAAATGAATGTTAAAAGAAATTTGTGATACAATATTTTTTTATGTAGTAAAAAAAAAGCAATATCAAAGAAATAAGGAAATGCGAATATATGTGAATATATATTGCCTAATAAAAATAGACTTATTATTCTATCTATCTATCTATCTCTCTATCTATCTATCTATCTATCTATCTATCTATCTATCTATCTATCTATCATCTATCTATCTATCTATCTATCTATCTATCACCTATCTATCTATCTATCTATCTATCTATCTATCTATCTATCTATCATCTATCTATCTATCTATCTATCTATCTATCTATCTATCTATCTATCTATCTATCTATCTATCTATCTATCTATCTATCTATTACCATGGTTGTTCTCTTTTTACTTTACTTGTCTAAAAAGTTGTTAATCAACAAAATACAGACACATTTTTGTCATGTTTGTGTTCAATCAAATTGTGTTCTTCAGTGCTTCTCATTCACATATAGCTTTTGTGTGAATCACAGCTCATCTCATTACTGAGTTTCCTGTGGTATAAAGATGCTTTTGAAATGAAACAGGGTTAAGTAAACACAGTGAGTCGCCCCACATGGATCTAAAGCAATGTTGTGAATGGAAGCAGTTCCCCTGTGTTTGTATTCCTCAACTCAAATCCCATCTGGACACATATGTGTAGTTATGGTTGAGGGACTGAAAAACAGGAAATTCCACAGTGTGATGTCTCGTGTGTTCCTTAAATCAGGCCTGTGAGCAGAATGCATCCAGCTGCCGCTCAGCGGGCTTGCCTTTTTAAATAAAGAGCTTTGATTGGTTTTTAATTGTTTTTGAAGTCAAATTTCTGAACACACAGAGAAAAAGGCTGTTTTATTAGCAATTTAGTATTTCCTCAAGCACTGATTTATAAATATGAAAACTATTCAGTGGTGATTAAATCAACAGCTACGGGTGAGATTGCACAATTGTAAATGATTATTAATGTTAAATGAACGTAAAACAATCGGTTCTGATTTCCAAACAACCATAGATAAGATATTCACATACACATTCACACGAATTAATTTCTGCTGAGATGAGATTTTTGATCATTTGAGACCTTTGCTGAAGACCCCAGCTAACAAAAGTATGTTCTAAGAACAATTGCTAATGTTCCCATTAAGTAAAAAAAAAAAAAATTGGTTATACTAACATTAAGAGAACATTTTATTATTTCATTATAATATTATGGGAATGTTACACGTAAACTAACTAAATCGTTTCAGGTAAAAGGTCCATTAACATAAATAATGTTTTTTGGTAATGTTTTGAGAACATTATTAAAGACCAGATAACATTGAACGCACGTTCTATTAACGTTACTTAAACAATGTTTGTTCATATTTTTGAGAGAACCTCACCAGAACATAAGCCAAAGATCGGAGAACTTTCACTGTTAAAATGATTCTTACAGTAAATGACATGTAATTGTTAACTCTGACAGAAATTGACATAAGAAGCAGTAGGCAGCATCACCCAAAAACTCTCTCTTCTCTTTCTCAGCGGCGAAGAAAGCTCAGTGGCTGGAGAAGGAGGAGAAGGCACGGCGTTTGCGCGAGAGCCAGTTGGAAGAGCGCAGGAGGAAGTTGGAGGAACAACGACTGAAGACAGAGAAACGAAGAGCTCTGCTGGAGGAGAAACAGAGGCAGAAACTGGAGAAGAATAAGGTGTGGAGACGCCATGTGCTCAGGAAGGGAGGGCTGTGGGAGGACAGCCAGCTGCAAATATTATGTTCATCGAGCAAGTGACATACAGTATTTCAATGCAAAGCTTGTTAGGTCTCAAATTCAAAAGTCGATAGTTCAAATTTGATGAACTAAATTAATTTCTGTTCCAGGTATATGAGTAATTCAGATTCTTATTAGGTGAAAAAAGTAACCAAAATAGGTTTCATTCTTGTGATTGTCTTTTTCTCCACAGGAGAGGTACGAATCCGCCATAAAGAGGTCAACCAAAAAAACGTGGGCTGAGATCCGTCAGCAGAGGTGGTCATGGGCCGGCGGCTTGAACCAGACCTCCCGCAGAGAGAGTAAGTGTTGTTAGTCAAACTTTACAGTCTCATACAACTTCAGAAGACAAACTAGAGTCATTGTATCCATCTAAAACAATACTCAGGAAGGAGATGAGAACCTGATATGAACTTCTCATGTTGACACAATATTGTGTGACTTCAGCAGTGTTTGCTCTGTGTCAGTCAGTTTGAGTGCTGAGATTTTACTGCGGTAGATGGTTAATGGGCGTCACCATCTAGTTATGATTTTGTTGATCCATTTTAAGTTTAAATAGACATCAAAAAGTGAGGGAGGAAAATCATCTTATGATGGTTGACTGACAAAAACTTGCTAATCATTGGCATCAACATCATTTCTATGGTTTATTTTTGTTTTTGTATGGTTTATATTCTTTAAAACCATTTTTCTGGTGTTGTAGTAGCTGTGATGGATGTATGTAGGCAAATTAATGTGATATCATCTCTTTCTCTTGCTAAGATGTGATTTTCTCCATATTATTAGAGATTAAAAGAGATGTTAGTGTGGGATTTTAACATCACATTGATGGGCGTTGCTGTGTCTACTGTATGTATGACATTGTGTGATTATAAGACAAATGATAAGAAGTCTATTCTTTTTCCTCTAATTAAATGTTGATGTGTCGTCAGTGACCAGTGTGTTACAGGAAGTGATGCCATGTTGGATCACTTTGTACAGTTCTACCCTGTTGAAAAGACCAGATCAGACTTATACATTTCAAGTATGCTGGTTGGAGTTGGTAATGATGGATGACCAACATGTTTTTTTATGGTTAAGCTGGTTGTGGACACCAGGATGCCATGCTAGAAAACATCATCCATAAAAAAAACACATGCTGGTGATAATGCTGGTCTTATCAGTAGGATAGTGCTGATTTACCTGGATAGTCTAGTTTACACTACTGTTAAAGAGATTGAGGTCAGTAAGAATGTTAAAGAAATTATTACTTTTATTCAGCAAGGTTGCATTAAATTGATAAAAAGAGTTATTTCTATTCAACACAAAATTCTGGAAAAAAAATGTATCAAGGTTTCCAGAAAAAATATTAATCAGCACAACTGTTTTCAAGATTGATAATAATAAGAAATGTTTCTTGAGCAGCAAATCATCATATTCGAATGATTTCTGAAGGATCATGTGACACTGAAGACTGGAGTAATGATGCTAAAAAATCAGCTTTGCATCACAGTAATAAATTACATTTTAAAATATATCTTATTAAAAAATTAAATAAAAATAAAATAAAATATATTCAGTTATTTTAAATTGTAATAACTTTTTACAAAATTACTGTTTTAACTGTATTTACTATCAAATAGATGCAGCCTTGGTGAGCATAACAGACTTCTTGCAGAAACAATTAAACAAATCTTACCGACCCAAACTTTTGATCACTAGTTTATCTAAATATTTAACCACTTTGGTCAGCATTCATGTGCCTTAAACTTAGCCATCCTATAAAAATGGTTGTTAGCATTGTATGGAATTTAAGGTACATCTTAAATGTACGATCATCTTACATGATGACAAGTTGATGCAAGAGTGCCCCGCCTCCTCCAGCTCTCCCTCCTGCAGTCTGCATGTCCCTCCAAGAGCTCCAGCTGTGCGCCCCGTCCCGCCGTCACTCACGGGGTCAGTATGAACGCTCTGCTCTCTGTGTTGCGTTCTGCAGGCAGATGCTCGGCCTCCACGGTTAACCTGCCGCGGCAGACGGAGCCTGTGATTAACAACAGGCTGTCCAAGTCCTCGGCCACGCTCTGGAACTCGCCCTGCAGAAGTAAGAACGGAGCGGCTCCCGCGTTTCACCTCCCTCCAAACCCTCCGTCTGGTTTTTTTTGGTTCTTCAGTTGTGTTTTCTCATGAACTACTTTTGATTTGCTCATTTCTGGTGGCCTGCTTGCCTGTGCCTGTGCCTGGTGATCGATGGTCATTCTCACACCTTTCCTTTTCACTTCCCCACCCCACAACCCCCGTTCTTGTGTTGCATCGTGGGTAATCTCTACTTCCACGCACTTTTTGATCAGCGCTGACATTGTTGCATCATAGTCTGTGATGGTTATTTATCTGTGGTCCAGTAAGTGGTGGAAATATCTATTTTTATTTAATTTCTTTCATATTTTTGTGTTCCAGTTTCATTTTCAGTCTGTGGTGTGGGTCGTGGTTCTGGTGGTGGGTTTTTTAACCTGAGTGTGTGATTTGAAAGGCTGATTATTTATCAGTGTTCATAAAACAGTGGTCTGGTAACCAAGTTAGGATACAAAATATAGTATCTTCCACTTTAATTGACTAATCTGATCTTATTCAGTTCAATGGATTGATCGATGCATAAACATATAAATAAGTGATGCTGTGCAATAGTTCGTAAAATGTATCTGGCTGTGTTCAGATTGGAATACTTGCATACTGCTTACTGTATACTGCTCATCACACTGTATACTAAGGATGGGAATGTAACAGAATTCATCGCTTATTCCAAATCCACCTAACGCTGGCTTTTTTCTTTCTTTCTTTTTTAAATGTGTGTGTGTGTGTGTGTGTGTGTGTGTGTGTGTGTGTGTGTGTCTGTGTGTGTGTGTGTGTGTGTGTGTGTGTGTGTGAGTGTGTGTGTGTGTGTGTGTGTGTGTGTGTGTGTGTGTGTGTGTGTGTGTGTGTGTGTGTGTGTGTGTGTGTGTGTGTGTGTGTGTGTGTTCAAAAATTACTACATTACTGGTCAAAATTTGGAGTCAGTAATATATATATATATATATATTACTGGCAGTATATATATTTGTCCGCTATTTTAAAGCGGTATAGCATTATGCAATTCTAAAAACTCACAAACAGTAGTATGCTACATTTTAGTATCTTTATGTAACAGTTATTTTCCACATTTTTAGACCACTCTTGTTGGTCCAATCAAATTAAAGAGGTTAAAAATCATAACAGTCGTCGTTCTGCAAATGGAAGGTCAGTTTAAGCACATTGCATTATATACACAGCAAAAGTAGTATTCCATCTTGATATTCTATGCAAATGGATAAGAGCATACTATACACAGTATAAATGCTATGCCTGCAGAGATAGTATGGTAGTTATTTTGAACATACCCTTGTTTTAAGTGTCTCTCCAAGGAAATAATGGGTTTTCTAGAATGCTGACATCCACATGCAGCAGAAAGTACCAGTGATAAGTCAGCAAAACTTTAGCTATGCAGATGTGTATAAATCAACATAATAACAGCATTGTGCACCGCATGGCAACTGTGTAGCTCATGGTCTGCTTTTATTTCCCTGTTATTAGAGATGACCACTCAAAGTGCACTTTTTGCTGAGATATAATATATAATGTTTAGGTTATGTTATATTTAGCTGCAGTCTTGTGAGACTTTCTGACCATTGAGGTTTATTTTTTTGCAACAAGCTTCCTGGAAATACTGCTAAATATTGTTTTCATAACATAAAGAATGAATATAGTTTAGAAGCAGGAGTTATATCCTAGATCGCGATCAAACCTTCTGTTACAGTAGTTCAGTCAACAGCACAGTTTGCCGCAGTGGGGGAGAAAAAAAGGCAGCTGTTGCCTAGCAACGGCCAGTGACCAGCCATCACGAAGTGTTGTAAATTTTCTTGTGTTGCTAAAGTGTCAGATCGAAACACCACCTCGTTGTTACACTGAGAACAAGGGTCTGTTTTGAGACACAGTATTGTTTTAATGCTACGTGTTTGCTACATTCGGAGTGTGTTTCTGCCTGTTTGTGCCAAAGTGTGTGTGTTTGTAGCAAAGGAGCATGGGAGAAAACGAGTGTTATCGAGACCACAGATTAATTTCCTCGTCACTTCACTTGTTTTTTTTTTCAAGTCTGTTGAGAACTGTCATTCAGTCATCTCTGTGACAGCCCAAACCTCATTTTAATGTGTTCTCAGAATATTAACACTGCAGCATCCCATAATTCCCAGAATAAAACCAGTTTTAACCCTACTTTGAACATATTGATATTCTAATTATTATGCTCTTAGAGTGCTGTTTGTCTAGACATGCAGTTAAACCATGCAGAAAATTCACAAATGAAATCTCTTAAATATTGCAAATGTTTCTCCTAGAGAACAGTGAGATTAAATGGAGAGCAAAATATGACTCCTGAGAAAAAGGCTCATATTTGTCTCGTCTAGAGGTTGAGAAAAGATCTCAATGATGTCTTAAACTGTGCTTAGACTAAAGTTTGCGATCAAAAGATCTTAATATGAACTCAAACTTGTCTCCATATTTTTGTAAGACTAAATAATCTTTACTTTTAATGTCAACGATTGACTCATTTGTCTACTTTTAGTTCTTACTAGACATTTTAAGAGAAAAATCTTAAATGAAACATGTATTAGATTCCATTTTGTCACCTGATTTATGAAAGAGAAAACTTTGAGCAATAAAGCATCACAGTCTAACATACTTAAACTTTAGTTACTTTATCATTGATATGACCAGCATGAGTAAGATTTCTGGTTAAATACACTAATTAAGTTGAAACTTCTAGTCCCTTGAAGTTACAATGAGTCGATAAGCAAATAAAGTGTGTGAATGTGTAAAGAAGTACAGCAATCACAATATTCACAGTATTGTAGATTCTGTGTCTTGCATGAGTCCAGATCAAGACATCACTGTCAGTGTTCACTCAATGAAGGGCTTGAGAATCCCACCTCCAGTAACAGCCTCTCTGATTGGTCAGGTTCCTCGTTACTGGATGTTACAGCCAGCCGATTGGCTGAACGCTTGCTTCGGCCCTTTGTCGAGTGACCTGCGGTATGTTGTCCACATGTGCCGATGCTAACAGCTCCCTCTTGTGTCAGCCCGCAGCTTGCGACTGAGCCCGTGGGAGAGCCGGATCGTGGAGCGGTTGATGACGCCCACTCTTTCCTTTCTGGCTCGCAGCCGGAGCGTCGCCACCCTCCAGAGCAGCAGCGAGCCCCGTGAGTTACACAACACACATACACTTAACATGTCAGGAGCTTAAGGTAATGGTTATACTAACCACATACTACAGGCACACACACATGTAATGAGTAAAACACATCATCAACAGGCCTCATTGAGTGCAAACAAGCAATTGCTCTTATTTGCTGAAATCAAACCAGAGAAATAAACTTCTTGCTTCCACTGTAAATATTATTAACCTTAGTTCAATGTTAAGCAGTTTTTGTTTCTAAACGGTTACTATTTTCTTCTGTTTGAACTTAGTATGTGTTTGTCTAATGCATACATGAAAATGTATATTTGCATCTGATGGAATTGCATGTTTTTCTTTTATCTTTAAGATCTCAAATGAAAGTACATACATTTCAGACCATATCAGCCCATTACTAAACCAAATCCTGTCTTACTGCATACTGTAGTGCACAGTTTATCCAATTTTACATTTTGTTTAATTTATATATAACAGTACGCACTTTAGCGTTGAGTATACATTTTGAACAGAAGTTCCTTATTACCTGCGTGTTTAATTCAACAAGAGATGTCCAGTTGTCACTGCAGAAAAAAATGGTTATTTTTCTTTTTTTCATCCAATTTTGTGTCAAAATGGCTGTCCATTTAAAAATCATATTTTATTTTTTTGATTGGAATGCAAAGTCAAGTTGAGTGCATTGCATTGTGGGATATAATACCCTGTGCTTTGTTTATATACTGCATATTTAGGAATCTTACCAACCCTAAACGTTTGAACAGCAGTGTATTATCTCAGTTAAGTATGTAATGTTTTGAGCAGATTAAGTGACTGTCTGTAAACATCTCTGTGTCTGATCTCAGATCAGTGTTCCCGCTCTGCGTCCGTGTCTCCTCTGACGCCCTGTTCCCATCATCATCCTCACCAGCACAGCGCTGAACGCTGGAGGGTCTCGGCCAGCACTCCTGACATCACACAGCGCGCGCACAGACGCAACTCCACACCGGTAAAACACAGTAACACAAACAATGCAGAGATATTCAGATAAAAATGCTAATATACACTACCGTTGAAAAGTTTGAGGACTGTATCTTTTTAAGATTGTTTTATGTTTTTGACTGAAGTCTCTAATTCTCACCAAAGTTGCATTTATTTGATTTAAAATACATTAATATTTTAAAATGTTATTACAATTTAAAATAACTGATTATATTTTAATGTTTTAAATTGATATATTTTGAAAAGTCATTTATTCCTGTGATCAAAGCTGAATTTTCAGCATCATTACTCCAGTTTTCAGTGTCACATGATCCTTCAGAAATCATTCTAATATGATGATTTGCTGCTCAAGAAACATTTATGATTATTAGCAGTGTTGAAAACAGTTGCGCTACTTAATATTTTCATAGAAAAACGTGGGTTTTTTTCAGGATTATTTGACTTTCGATTAACTTAATATATCTTTACTTATTAATTTACCTTTTAAAATAACTTGATATTAATAATATTAGAACACCACCTATTAATATTATTAATAATATTATTTCTCAAGAAAAAGTCCTGGTTTTCATGATTTGAATCCTTTAAAATGATCCATCAATGTTTTCCTCTAGTTTGAGAAGAAGAAGAAAGAAAAGAAAGACAAGGAACGAGAGAACGAAAAGGAGAAAAGCTCTCTTTCTAAAGAAAAAGTGGAGAAGAAGAGAAAATCCCAATCCATAACCAGAACAAAAACAGAAGCCAGGTGAGTCTCTCTCACTCATGCACACACTCTCTCACACACACACACACACACACTCACACACACACACACACACGCTCTCTGAGCTCTAAGCTGCTGCAGGTTAAATACTGTGCGCTCGCGAGCCGAAGAGAGGCTCTGATGTGATGCAGCCCAGCGGGCGTCTGGCAAGCTGTTCGTTTTTATACAGGCCTTTGTGTTCAGTTGCTTTGTGGAAAAGTGATAAATTAGCCATTAAAGGATTAAAGTTGTACCCTTATTATGGCTGTCCATGTCCTGCCTGATTATTTACACTGATTGAGTCCAAACCAGGCGCCAAGGTCTCAGTGTAATTTGATTCCTCACTGAAAGTGACAAAATCCACATTATTAGTGATACTTGCTAAGGCAGGCATCACTATTATTATTGTTCACACTCAGGGTTAGTGTATTTATGTGTGTGTGTGTGTGTGTGTGTGTGTGTGTGTGTGTGTGTGTGTGTGTGTGTGTGTGTGTGTGTGTGTGTGTGTGTGTGTGTGTGTGTGTGTGTGTATTATATTATAATTTTTGAGGTTCATTACTAACAGGAAATAATATGTTTTGGTCTATATTGGAAGGTTCTTCATTCTATTCTCATTTAAGTTATGAAGCTAAAAACAGAGCTTCATCACCTAAATAAGTAAACTAAATGAGTTAATTTGCTAAAATGACTAACTGTAGATAAATAAAAACTAAATCTAAAACTTAAAAACCTAAATACAAATACAAAAATGACCAAAGTTATTACAAAATTATATAATTATAAACAAAATTACAAAAAAAAATGAAAATGTAAAATATCAAAAGAATGTAATGGAAATCAGAATCAAAATACGAAGAAACTATTTTCTTGTTGTGGTTGTTTTGATGTATGTTGGGATGTGTTGTTAATTCTCTTCTCTTTTTTTAGCCCAAATATCAAAGCTAAAAACAGAGCTTCATCACCTGCGACGCCCAGGAGTCGCCCCCTCTCCCCTAATCCAGCGGTGTCCCCCAAACCACCCTCATCTTCAGGCCGGACTCCTCCTGGCACCAAGACCCGGCCTAAACGGGCTCAGACTCCGGCCCGCATACAGGCCCCCGCCGTCGCCGCTGTCGCCGTGGAAACCAAGGAGCCCCGTCAGGCTGACCCTCCCAAGGACGTTAAGAGTGAGTGTGATCATCATGACTACCGAATCTCTCAGATAAATCTGCATGACGGCTCAATGGTTTTCAAGAAGCCCAGGGCGACTTTTATAGCTTTAATATGTATGAACGAAACGCAAGTGCTTTTAAGGATTTTACTCTTCTTGATGGACTGTTTTTTTTCTGTTTAGCTGCTCCTAGTGTTCCTGACATCACTGTCTCGTCTGCTCCGACCACGCCCCTCACTACCTCTGCACCAATCACAACAGCTCCTCAGACACCAGAGGTGGCCCATGTGGCCGCCACTCCTTCTCTGTCACTCTCTCCTGAGCCCGGCCCTCCGACCGCCAAGCCCACAGCTGGGACCAATGATCCAGAGGAGGCGGCCAGGGTTTTGGCGGAAAAGAGACGTCAGGCACGTGAGCAGAGAGAGAAGGAGGAGCAAGAGAGACGGGAACAGGAGCAGAAGAGCAGGTTAGTTGATTATAGACCGAGTGGAGAGTGTCAGTCATGCATATCAAACATAAAGTCCGGCCCAAAGAACCGCTCATTTAGATTGACTGACATTTACTGTGATCACAGCAGAATACTTTATATTTATACTAAAATTACCCTGAGTTTCTGTTGCTTTTAATGGTGAATTTCCAGGACTTTACCAGTTGTTTGTGATTATTGGATATGTGAAAAAATGTTAGATTGCGTTCACAAAGAGCAAATTCAGAAATATTTTACAGCTGAACATAACCAAATAAACTGTGTATTAAATATAAATTTACATTTAGATTGAATAATTTATCAGACTATGATTTACATGATTTTGTAAAAGATTTTATTAATTTCAGTTACTTACACATTTTATTTATTTATAAATAACCAGACGGCCCATAAACAATCCATAGATGTTCGTATGGTCTAAGGTCTTCTTAACACTGCTATTTTAGTATTATTGAGATACTATTCATATTTAGTCTATTCATATTTTCCATTTCATGCTTCATGCATTTTGATGTTTCTTATTTTTATTAGTTTTTTTTAAATATGTCTATATATTTTTATTTGTTTTAGTACATTATGTTAAAATAAATGAAAATGAGAACTTTTTTTACATTTTATATTATTTTCAGTTAATGATTATTTTAATAATTCATTATTTTATTTCAAGTAATCACATTTTTTTTATGGGTTCAGTTTTAGTTAACTATAATAACCCTGTGTTGACTAAGAGTATCAAGTGGTAAGTCTCTCGGCGCTAACCCTGCCTCCTCTTCATTCAGAGCGCTGCGCGAGGAGCACGCCAGACGTGAGGAGGAGGAGAGGAGGCGCAGGGAAGAGGAGGCGCGCTTCATGGGAGAGCAGCAGCGTCTGCAGGAGGAGAAGGAGGCGCAGGAGAGAGCGAGAGCCGAGCACGAGGAAAACCTGCGCCTGCAGAGACAGGTGAGCAGTGCATCATGGGTAATGGCTAACATTTATGACAGACTTCAAGTCAAATTCAAACAATGTGCGCTGTGGAAAACTTGGGAGAAGTCATTTGATGAACAAAAAATGGGCTTTTATATGGCCAACGACAATGATGAAATTTAGAAAGCAGATGGACAATGTGTTGCTGAATCAGAATCTACAAATTTGCTCAAATCAGCTTTGTTTCTTCTTTTCACACATTCATTCCAAAATCTTTTAAAATCCATCTGCAGTCTTCTGTAAAATAATTTGAATACAAAAGACCTTGAAGGCATCAAGGTGACCGAGGCACAGGCAGACAGAAGGGCATTAACGTGAGTGCTTTCATGACGGCCTCAGCTTGAGTCTCCTGCAGTGCATTAACGGACGTTCAGACCCGTAAACACACGAGAAGCCTCCGGGCGACTCTCCTCTGCTGCCCTTCACACTCGCCTGCGTGTGTTCTGGTTTGATCTGATCGTGCAGGACAGGCCTAATGGCTCTGTTTGTGGCTCTCTGGACGTACAAAGGACAGATGTGGTGTCTGAGCAGCATCAAAAAGGATTTTTTCAAGATCTAAACTGTGACAAGGGTGCAGATATGCATAAGCAGATTAAATTTAATGCCACATCTGGATTTATTGGTAATAAGATTAAGCTAATTAATTTTTTTGCAGTGTACTTTAATGCATTTATGTCTTTAAATTGTATCTAATCAATTGCCTTAAATGCAGTTGTAAGATACTGTGTCTAGGTCAGTGTTATTGTAGTATTATTTTTATACTATTATAGTTTTTGTTAAATTAATATACATATAATTTATTTAATTTTAGTTATTTTAGTTTGTCGCTATAAATAATTTTATAGAGATTGCATTCACAAAGAACAAATTCAGAAATATTTTTGAGCAGATCATAACCGCATAAATTTAAATTTGAAATTGAACAATTTATCAGACTGTGATTTACAGGATTTTATAAAAGATTTTATTAATTTCAGTTACTTACCAAGTTGAATAAATAATCAGACGGCCCATAAACAATCCATAGCAGTTCCTTCTTAACACTGTTATTTTAGTATTTATATTGAGATACTATTATAGTTTTTATTCATATTTTCAATTTCATTTTTCGGGGACAATCAGAACTATACAAACCAGCCAAACCTTGAGTCATGTCATAGGGCTTATGGGAAATTTAGATATGTGTAATGGATTTATGGGTAATGAAGTTTTATTCGTGTCTTTGCCAGAGAGAGGAAGCCGAATCCAAAGCCCGAGAGGAAGCGGAGAAACAGAGGATAGAAAGAGAGAAGCACTTCCAGAAGGAGGAACAGGAGCGCCTGGAGAGGAAGAAGGTAAAATGAGAGACTCTTCAAATGCTTTTATTGAAATAAAAAGAATCTCATTGTTCTCTAAGAGAAACAATTGAGTGGTTTTCCTTTTCTGCGGATTCGACTAACATCCCTGTTCACCTTTCTAGCGTCTGGAAGAAATCATGAAAAGGACTCGTAAGAGTGACGCAGGGGTACAGGTGGGACACGTCTGTTTCATTAAGTCTGAATTCATCTCACACACAGAGTAAAAGGAGAATTAACCTGCTTTATTTGTTTCTTTGCAGAAAGACGTTAAGACTCCATCTCAAGTGAATGGCAGAGTCTCTGACAACGGTAAAAATCGGTTTGTAGTATTGTGCATGTGACGTAACTCTTGAAAAAACAACTCTTTTCTCTATTCAAAATATTCTAAATGAGTTTAAAGGAAAAATATAAAGCTGTTAAATCTCTTGTCTTGCAGTAATCCATAAAGATCCTTCAGAAACTCTCCATAGTGGTGCGACAAATTTCAACCAATCACAAGGAGATGTAAAAATGAGGTAAACAAGAAGTTGCACGATTGAATGCATCATTTGAAATGTACTAAATACAGTATTTTGAGATCATATCCAATAGAAATACGAGACTTACACCCATGTTTCTTTGTCAGCTCTGTGTCCTGGGACGCAGCACCCATCATTAATGGTGTCCAGCCCACCAAACATCAGAATGGACTGTCCTCCAATGGAGAGGCAGCAGACTTTGAGGAGATCATCAAGCTGTCCAATCACAGTGGCAGTGGAAACAGTGGGCAGGGTCAACCTGCTGACCCAATCATGGCCTTTGAGGGAGGGGAACCGTTCATGATGAAGGCGGGACCTATGAAACCTCAACATGTGGCAGGTAAGATTGGATATTTTATATTAGATTAGACAATTTAATTAATGTCATGACTAGTTACCATATTACTGTAAAAGAAAAGAATACTGTTGTATTCTTGTAACGAATGCAACAGGGATTTACACAAAATTCTCTGAATGTACACTGATGTATTAAATATTATACATTGCCCAGACAAAATTGTTTTTAATCCTGTTTGGATTTAAATAGGCAAATGCTTAAGAGTCTATGACTGGATCATTATTGCAGTGATTATTATATTTCTAGCATGTTATATGTTTGGCAACAGTTCTTCTAACCCTAACTGATGAGTGTGTAGCTTTTCCTTTCTTAAACAACAGTGTATGAAGACACATCATGGCCATATTCCAGGATGAGAATGTCAAGATGCATCAGGCTCAAACTTTGAAAGAATGGTTAAATTCATTGAAAGTCTTCATGTGCTGGAGGAGACTTTACAGAGTGCTGGACTCTTGCATTGTCAATACAAAAATGTATGCACCTGTAGAAGGAAATAACATCACAACATTTATTTTTATGCCCCCTCCCAGCCATTTTTTCACAATTTGAGCCTAATAAATCTTGACATTGTCATCCTGGAATATATCCTGATACTGGTATTATGAAAAAATATGCTTGTTAATAGCATATAAAACATGCCTGTTACAAGCATTTCACAGCATGTTTATTGAAATTTACTGCAGTTACAGTTTCATCTATAATATATTATTAAATTATTATTTATGTGAATGGGATGTTTCACCTAAAAACTATTCTGTCATTATTGAACTCCTGTTGGAACACCAATCTGACTTTCTTCCTCTGAACATAGAAGATTTTTGGAGCTTGACAGTGTGAATCACTTTTTCATTTTCATTAAATTGGAAAAAACAGCCTGGACATTTTGCAAAACATCTCTAATGGAGTTGCATGATACGACATGAGGGTTCTGGGTGAACAAACTTTTAAAGACTTAAGCTTTTGTTTGTGTCTTTTTTCTCTCTGCAGAGGTCCTGTGAGAGAGCAGAGCCTTCGGTGAGAGAAGAGCAGCCTTACGCTACCACTGCTTCACCCCTGACGTGTGCCAAACAAAAAGACTGCTTTAACTTTAGAAACACAGCAAGACAGAAACCACAGCTTTCTGTGGAAGCACTTTGAGAAAGTGAATGAAGTGGAGGAGAACCTTAAAAAGACACTTATATACATATAAACCGTTTGAAAAAAGTCTCTGTCTATTTCACTGTGTGTCATGGTGCAAAGTTTCTTTAAAAAGTCACCTGCCGATTGTGTGGTGCACCTTAAAAGAGTCACTATATAATGAATTTTAGAAAATACAACTTGGAAATACACGATGTTTGGCTATCATTATGATATTAATTGTTGTTGTTGTTGTTGTTATGATGTATTGTTATTGTTCTTTTAAGTAGAAAACCGTGTGTGTCTTGAATTATTGCGTTATTTAATATGTGGAGCATCAGAAGAGGGCGATTTTCTGTATGTTAATGTATATTTGCCTGATTATGACAGACCTGTGGAATAAATCTTTATGAAAGGGACTGTGTGTTAAGTCAGTGCTTGAGGTTTGTGTTGTGGCATGAAATCTGCTTGTGCAGCGACTCCACACGAGTGTAACTGAGAGTCAGAAAGATCCAGACAGTAACAGACACTTGCACTTTTTACATTTTGAGTAGTACTACGTTAACTTTGGACGTTTTCAGACGTTTCGAAACAGGACAAAATGTTACAGTTTATACTTTTTCAAAACTAAAGTAAAATTAAATGTGGGACACTTTTTACTTTCAATCAAGCTAATTTTTTGCTAAACATGTCAACTTTAAATTAAATCATTTTCGACTATGCAGACATACTTATATAATTCCTTGTGCCGTGAATAATTTCAGCCAGTGGAGGGCAACACAATCCTGCAGCTCCGAATATGAACTCAACCTTCCAGCCATGTTACTCATGTATGTGGAACAATATCCAGTTTATGATGTGCACTTACTAGTGTACAGTACACTTGCATTCATCTCGCCCCATACCTATGCATGTTTTATTTGGACTGTTTACAAATTAGGCTTTATCATCTCGTTCTTCAGTGAGAGTCTGTGCATGTGTTGACACCCAGTTATGGTACTTCAGACAGAGCTATATTAATGTACATATGAAGAAAACACAACAGAAAGCTAATATTATAGTGTATTATTTACAGGGGGGGGGGGGACATTGTGGTTATCCTTAAATCACATTTTTTTTAAAGTTTCGCCATCACACACCAACTGACATGTGTTGGTCTTGATAGTCCGATGGTCATCTCAAGCACTGTATTTTTAGATGGATGATAACAGATACAAAGTGAGTTATGACTAAGGTGGGCACTGCCAGCTGGGTTTTAATTCATTTGGCATGACAGGAATGAACAGGATCTTAATGAGTGACAGAACACGCCGTCTGAGTCCACAAAACCTGCTCTCAGGTTTGCATTTGATTTGAATAACCCTTTGGAAAATTCTGTTGCTCTTTTAGAGTTTAGGAGACTTTTCAATTCATGCATCAACTTTGTCTTAGATGTTTCTCATAAACTGTTTGGGGAAGTAAAAATAGACACAAATACAGCTTTAAAATCAGATCATTTCCTCTTGGAAGATGAGAAATGTTTGAGTATGCTGAAATCTGTGACTTTTAAAGCAGATTTTGGAATGTTGGAATATCTGAGCAAAATGTGAGACTTTTTTTAGATCACTTTTGAATATCTAGATGAGACACTTAAGAACATGGGTTGAGAACATTCTTTCCTATGTTCCTATATGTTTCCCATATTTTGAGAGGGTTAAACTCCAAAGTTGTAAAGCACACAATTCTGATGCCATTTATTTTATCAATGTTGTTATTTTTTATCTAAATTCCAAACTTTTACTATTAAAAATAGTTTTTGTTCATTGAAATAAATATTAGATGAAAAACTTACGATTAAAAAACTTGAAATGCTGCCTTGGCAAGTAACTGACATTTATACTAAATACTAAAACATTAAAAACTAAAATAAAACGTGAAAATGTACAAATAAAAGCTAAATAAAAATATTAATAAATACTAAAATAGTATATAAATGAATAATCTCACAACACAATTTTGCATAGCAAATTGACCAAGACAGCCGACAGACCTCTGAATCCAAAGTTCATATTTGTCTCTAACCTTTCCTTTGACCTTTAAAGGCCTGTTAAACAGTAAACTGTGCCACAAAACCTTGGCGCACAAGATGGACAATATATAGAGCCTCACTGGAGTCACTGCAAGGTGTGAAGACAACTGAGAATTCACTGTCTGTGTTGTGGGGCTGTTTTGGTTGCTGTTGATAAGTGTGTGTGAACGAGTGTGTAAATGAGGGTACATGTGTGTGCTCTGCTTGTATTTGCATCTAAACACAATCTACCTCTTATATTTTAACCTCTCTATTTAAATGGTCTTGAAGCATGTTTCCGTCAACCACACATTTGCTTCACACAACCGAAGTTGTTTTGTTTTATGCCTCTATATACCAGCTGCACTGTGAAATATTCTTTCCAGAATAGAGGCTTTTTAGAATAGAGGTTCCTAAATACACAGAGTTCTGTGTCCACGTTCTATTGGCCAATTTGGTGACTGTTGTGGATTGTATTTTGATTGGGCTGATGATGTCATAGGTAGTAATGTGAGCCAAGCTTGAGCAAACTTTGTGCAGCGCAAACCAAATGTAACGGACAAACTGTATGAAACTCCACAATTTGTTATTCATAAAAAAAATTGGTTGAAATAATATTTTATATGATTTTATTTGATTTAACAACATAAATCAGTTCAGTTCACTTTGAGTCATTAAAGGGATTCACATTTTCCCAGCTTGCACTATAAATGTTTACACAGTGTGTTCAATCAAGACAATATGTATTTTATTTAAAAAACGACGGTTTGATGTAGCTGAATTGTTTATCAGTGTTATTTTAGTATTGTTTTATATACTATAGTATTTATTCATATTTTGAATTACATTGTATTTTTATTTGATGTTTCAGTAGTTTTGTTATTTGCATTTGTCATTTTTATTAGTTTTTGGAATATTTCTATTTAGTTTTCTTTTTTTTATTTCAATTTTATATCTAATATTTCTATATTTTTTCAAATTCACCTTTTATACAAATACTTTTGTTGTTGTTGTTGTTGTTGTTTAAGTTAATAGTGACAACACTGTTGTAAATATACAGTATCTTTCTGCTTATCCCTCACGAGCTTGGTGACAGTCAGAAGCTCTAATAATGTTCATGGAAGGACCAATAATAAACACTTTGTGTAGTTGGTTCTTTTAATAAACTTCATATAGGCTGAATGCAACTGGCATACAAGAAATGACTTAGCTTAGTTTCGTCCATCAGATACAGGAAGTTCTTTGTTCACTGCGTATATATATATATTCCTTCCACTTCTGAACAATAGAGGTGAGGCTGCTCTCTTTGTTTTGTTCATATTTCTCTTGTGCATGTTTTTTAAAAACTATTTAAAGATAATTTTTTAGATGAAAATGTATGCACTCATACACTAAAATTGTAAAGGACCAACTAAACACACTACAAGTAAAGCAGAACATTGAGAAAATATCTCAAAAGTTTTTCTTTTTTGCTAGCTTGTCAAATCATTTTTAGTGGATGTGGCGTGGTTTATGTAATCCGTCTTCTCTTTCAAATAGTGGCATAACATGTTATTAGTGCTCTAGTGCTTAAACCCTCAATGTAAAACTTGCCACTTTCATTTATATAGAGAACAAATGCATTCAAAGTAGAAACCTGAAAGAGAAATGTGCTTTTAAAAAGCATTGCTTCTGAACAGTGTTGAGAGAAACAGCACATGCTTGGTTTTAGAATGGAAAAATAGTTCTTAACTGATCACAAAACCACAAGATGAAGTTTCCACCAAACGTGTGTTGTACTCTTTTGAAATAAAAAACTCACAGCATGAACACAGGAACTCACTCTAAATTTGGTTGTGGTGCACATATAGATGTGTAATTGTGTTTTTTCACATCGAAAAGCAGCTTATACTTTGCTTCATCACACACTTTCTGCTTAGCATGTGTTCGAGCATCCAGGCAAATTCAGTTTTTCTTTGAGTTCATAAAGACTTTATTGGAGATGATTTAAGCTAACATCAAACTGTCTGGATGTAGTTACCCCCCTAGATCAGTGTGGGAATGTAAACAGTTTGTCAAAATGACAGGCAGGATTGCAGTCGTGCTGTGCAGCGATCTTTCATTTATTTGTGTGTGTGTGTGTGTGTGTGTGTGTGTGTGTGTGTGTGTGTGTGTGTGTGTGTGTGTACTAGCCAAATATTTAAATCTAATGGATATATACATGTTCAAAATAAACTAAACTAACAAACTAAAATGACTAGAACTGCAGATAGGCTACTCAAACGATTACAATCCTAAAGTAGGCTATTTTAAAGTCGATTTTAGCCACTTCTTTTGTCATGTCATATTGTAATTATATAGCGTAATATGTTATATTAAATTAATTATAATTATTAATAGTATTGCAATATATTAATAAACATTATATTATGTTTTTACAATACTAAACGATTTGATTTCCAAAACACACACACACACACACACACACACACACACGCACGCACACACACACACACACACACACACACACACACACACACACACACACGCACACATCAATGTGAGTTTACTCTTTACTCTGATGCGTCATTGACCGTTCGAGATTAGCTTGCTTGCGCCTGCTAGTCAAAGCCCTTATTTCTGGACAGCCGTGATACTTCGACCTTGGAAACTTCTGATCATCATTCAAGACAAGTATTGTTTTAGGTGGTATTTTGTTAATTCAATGTGATAACTTTTTGTTGGGTTTTTTCTTTTCTTTTTCTCCACACAGCTAGAAGATTTACAACTGTCAGTCAGGTTGCTCACGTGACATCTGCGTCATCAAGCTCAGTTTGAGCCTGCGCAGAACGCTTGGCTATCAGGAAGTGAGTGCCCATGTTGGGCTTCAACTCTCTCCGTTTAAATCAACGGGGTCGCTGTGTCCATTTCTTTTACTGTCTATGATTCCCGCGCCTATGTAGATATAAATGACTCATTCTAAGGTAATACAAACTTAACGGTTCATTAAGTAAGGTCTTTATACACCACTAAACACATAGTTATGGATCTTATATTACATTTCTGTCAATAGATCCACATAAATATTACACACTGCACCTTTAAATATGATTATTGAAAGCCATTGTCAATAGCATACTGTAGCACCATAGTGTACAGTACGTAATAAGACTATGCTAAGAATAACCTTTAGTTGCATTTCTCAACCTAGTACCGATAGTTCAAAATCGGTGTAGCTGCAATGTAACAAATGTGAGTGGAAAAAAGAGAAGAAAACTAATGAACCATTAAAAAAGGAAAGTGAGATTAGCATATTGCTAACAACCATATCCAACTTCCTGAAACAGATTCAGGAAAGAGGTGCACACGTTGGAGGGTGAGATATAAAATACATTCATTCATATATATTTTCTAACAATTTTTATATATATATATGTATATATATATATATTTTTTTTTTTTTTTTTTTTTTTTTAGCCAAAATATATTTTTTAAGGAACCCTTAGAAAAGGCCTTATCTTGCCTTACAGAAACATATGCATCAGTAACAATAGTATTTTTGCAGACATGTGTTATAGATTGGCTCATGTAGGCTGACTCTGTTGTGTTTCCTCTGTGAAATACTGCCTGGTGCTGGACAGATTTCTCTGAACTGGCTCAGCGGCCTGTGATTTCAGCTGTCAGTATATGAGAAGCTTTCAACAGGTGTCTGAAATAGAGGCGCTGTGTCTGTTTTACCATGTGTAGATGCTGCAGTGGTGCTTAGAGGAAAGAAAATAGCCATATATAATATTTACATGCAGTTCTTGTTTGAAAATTAATTAAATAGAGAGAAAAGTAGTTGTGTTAAAATGTAAAGAATTCTGTGTAATTCGAAAGAGACTGACGAATGAGTAAACGTAGACTATCTATATCAGGCCCATAAAAACCTTCAAACTGTAAATAGGTTTTTACATCCATAGGTTTTTTTTTTAAGAAAAGGAGAACATTCTAAAAGAATACCAAAAAAAGGGGCGTGTATAATCCTCTGCGCGCGCGCGTTCACTGCGTTGATCAGGAAGCTGAACTGCCTCGTAGAGAAGCCTTTTGCGTTTCCTGAGGCGACGAAATGGACAGTTCTCATTTTCATTACTCCGAAACATTTGATAACTGAACCATTTTAGGTTAGAAGGGCGAAACAGAGCAGAATAAAATAAAATCAGACGTACATTGAGCCGCATACGACGCATAATACACGTTATTCCTCCGTCGCGTGCTCGCAGCGCCTCTGCTAATCACATCTGACTAGCCACTCAGGTGAGTCTATTTATACACATTTTAACACTATATCGCTAAATTCCCAATATTCTCTGCTGGTGTTTCTCCTTAAATGTTGTTTCATGTTATTTTGTTGATATTGTGTCTGGTTTTGCGCGATTTATGCGGTTTCAGATTAGCAAAGGGGCTAATGTTAGCATAGCGGCTAACAGCAGAAATGTAATATGACTTGTACTATTCTGTATTTTGGTAGCGTAAAATGTGGACAGAATGTGATTGAGTTATTTAACTTGTAAACCAATACAATGCCTTTTTATTTGTCATCCAGATTATGTTTTTGTTATTCTGAACACGTTGAGGTTGGTACATTTTATTTCTGTAAATATCCTTTATTTTGTTATTAAAACACCTGAACGAGGATGGCTGCAGATGATCGTGCCGAGTTGCAGTTGCAATGTGATTTTATTGTCCTAATCTCATTCCTTTTCACCCTTAACCTGAAATAATTGAAAACGAAAGTCTTTTGAGGTAACGTTACGTAACTTAACGTCTTATAAATGGCCCTTTTTGCTGTTTATTGGCTTTTGCATTGAGATTTTGCCATATAAACGTATCTGAAGAATTAGTGTTTTCCACAATTTCTGTATCTAGTGAGCTGCCTATCTAGACAGCAAAACAAAGCCTAGTCAGGTGTCACTTGTTTGGAGGTTTTTAAGCATCTAGGGACCTAGATAGAATTTGGGGATCTCAAAATGTCTCAAAAACTAGTAAAATGTCTATTGAACTTCCCATATGGTGCTTATGGAGTCTTAAGTGGCTAGGTAGACAACTCGATATGTTTTGAGACTCAGCCAGTGAATGTGCTCTATACTGATGATTGCATAAATGCAAATGTTTTTTCCAAAGTATTTCCTGACTAGATTAGTATCTAGCTACTCTGGTTCAGCTGGGGTGTCTCTCACACTAAAGGACTGGGTGATAATTGTTTGGCAACAGCTTTTCCTGTTCTGCTTTGCATAGACGATGCAAATACATAGACATATGCACACTTTACTAGAAGACACACCTTGTTGTGTATCCCACACTGAAGAATGTTGAGTATCAATTAAAGGTGCAGTGTGTAATATTTCTGTGGATCTATTGACAGAAATGCAATATAAGATCCATAACTATGTGTTTAGTGGTGTATAAAGACCTTACTTAATTAACCGTTAAGTTTGTATTACCTTAGAATGAGTAATTTATATCTACATAGGCACGGGAATCCCCTTCTATGAAGGTTGCCATATTGTGACGTCATGTTTCTGCCGTAGCCGACCGCGAACACACAGCGCTACAGAGCGCGTTTCGTCACTACCTTGAAAGAGAAGCCGCAGAAAGCTAGAAGCCAGATAGACACCGTGAGTAGTGACTTTCCCTTGTCAGTGGTGTAAAATATGTAGATGGATTGTTTCATGTAACTTAGTTCTTCTCCATCGCTGTGTTATGGCTTTGCTATGTGGGGATAAATGTGCTGGTTACGTTCGTGAGACAGCTGATTAGTACTCTTGTCATTGACCGTAAAACAGTATGTTACAGGAATCATCAACCCGTCGATCGCGACAAGTCGATCTTGGAAGCATTTTAAGTCGTTCGCGAAGAGTTTTCAAAATCAGAGAAAAAAAGCCTATTGTATGTAGTAAATGGTGTCTAAAAACTTTAACTACCTTGTTAGAAAAAATATAGTTGCATAGTTTCATGTGGTTCTTCTCCCTTGCTGTATTATGGGTTTGCTATGTGGGGAGAAATGTGCTGGTTACGTTTGTGAGACAATCAGCTGATTACTATTGTTATATTATATATTAAGACCCTCACCTGACTATGGCTTTGCAAACTATCCATGATGTGGTTTATAATGGACTGTGGTACAGAAACAGTGACAATGTTACACACTCTTGGCTTACTCTGACTATTCTCTGCTGTCTCAGTCGACGATATGTTTGTCCCGTTTTAGCCACCGTAGCTTCTTCGAAAGGGAGGGGTGAGCAGTGGGCGGAGCCATTAGTGGAACTCGCAACCAAACCGCTAGATATCGCTAAAAATCACACACTGCACCTTTAACTTAGGCTGCTCATGTTACTAGATAAATGCAACACACCGGAAACCAGGCTTTGTGACGTTAACCACTCATAAAGTAATTGTTTGACCAGCTCATGCAAGCAATTTTTGCTATATATTCTTTTTACAAAACTGTTAAGTCCATTGTATGTTTTGCAACTGTACTGGCTGTATATTGATTTTTTTATTGCAAAAGACTAATGCAAAATTTGCATAATATTAAAAGGAAGTATTATTGTTTTGAATGTTTAAGGATCTGAAACTATTTCACCCATACTTTCCAGCTCGTTAAATCTGTTTGGCTCTCATCTTTGTCCTTATCTACTGCATAGTTTCAGTTTTTTGTTGTTAATATTTGATTTATCTGGTAAACAGAATGAATTTGTAGTGGGTCAGGGTAAAAGAAACGCTGATCGTAAATATTGATCAGTTAGGAAATCAGGTGCAGATGTTTGAAGATAAATAGTATGTTTTAGTTGCATCAGTTACCGTAAACGGGGAGGTGACCGTGTTCAATACTACTGTAGTATACTGGAGAGATTTACAACCATTTAGATCTCAGAACATCTTATATAAAGCATTTATCTTAGGGCTAATAATGTTTTTGATAATCCGCTGTCATTACTGTTTTGTTTCTCTTATAAATGCCCTTAAGGATTTAATTATGGTAAATTTTACTACATTTAAAAAAAAAATCAAGTATATATTTTTTGCTATTGCAAAGTCACTCATCAATAAAAAAAAATATTCTATTGATTGCAGCCCTATTGCATATATGGGCATAATAAATAACAGCAATTGTAATAATTATTTGATTGTTGTTGAAGTGTAGCCTAATGATTTAGTTTGTCAAAAAATATTCTACAAGTAAGTTCTACAGTTATCTGTCACTTGAGCATAAAATTAGTCTGTATCGGTCAGTCTCTGTTTTGCACAAAAAAAAGAGATGTTGTAATTCCTTTGTTTAACTAATTATTTTTTTTTATATTTTAGGGGACTTTATTTTAGGGGACTTTTCTCCATAGTCCTACATTTGTTTTATAATTGTATACAGTGCAAGTGTGATAGCCTTGTTGTGTTCATGTGATTCCGTTTTCAGGTCTAAAGATACTGTGAGCACAGAGATGTCCAAGCCCCCGAATTCTGCTTCTCGGTCCCGTTCTAGGTCTAGGACTAGATCACGGTCTTACTCACGATCTCACTCGAGAACTCGTTCCCGCTCAAGATCCAGAAAGCGTCGCTACAGGTAGGCAAATTTAATAGATTTCAGCCACTTCCTTTGCAACAAATTGATGATTGAATGGCATTTTAAATGAGAAGTCTGATTTTAAGCTGCCATAAGGTCATATCTCGGTTTAAAAACAGCTGCATTAGAGTGCTTTATCCTGCTCTTGTAATGGTCATTTAATATTAAAATAGCACTGAGATGAGAGACCATATTTTTAGGAGCAGTTGCTTCTCCTTTTCTAAGTGTTTCTCCTCTAACAGCCCACCCTTTTTTGTTGTTTTTTACGTGTCCAAGTAAGAGTTAGTTTTAAAACGGTTTCCTTTTGTCTGGCGTGTCTACATCTTTCCACTGCATGTGGATTAGCATGTCTCTTCCACAAACGGGCTTGCTATGCTGGTCGATAAACATTATTCTTAATAATCAAAAAGTGCAACTGGTAAGGCATTTTCCTGTTAGTGAATGTTTGGTTTAGTCAGTGGTAAATTTGGACCACAGTGCCTAGTAAAGCTTAAAAAATTTCTTAGCTTAATGTATTGCCAGGTTTAGGTAATGAATTTAAGTTGCAGTCCCGTTTATAGGGAATTTCCATATGCAACTTTAGAAGATGTGATGAAAGCATACATTTATGCAGTGTTATCTTTTATTCAGTGGTAAAAGGTGTTGTAAGATTTTTATCAGTTGTGAAATTTACCAGGGAGTGATTTAACAATTTTTAAAACATTTAGCTCATTGCAAAAACCCAGAAAGTAAATTGTGCCATTTGTTTGAATTTTGATTCTGTAGCGCCATCAAGTGGTCATGAATCATAACTGCATTTCCTCTAATTTTACTCTAAAGCTTTGCATTTTCCTCTTTTCTTTTAGTTCTAGATCAAGATCCCGTTCGCATAGCAGGGAGAGGAACTATCCTTCCAGAGATTTCCAGGGCAATCGTGGTTATAATCGTGGTTATAACCGTGGCTACCGGAGGCCCTTTCAGTACAACCGGGGCAGAGGGCGTGGCTACTTCCCACGAGGGAACTATTATCGAGGTGGGAGCAACTATGGTTACCGTTCCAACCATGGTTCCAACTGGCACGGCCATAGAGACCAGCAACAGCCATACGACCACTCGTACAGCCCTAGGAGGGGGCGCTCGCGTTCCCACACACCACGGAAAAGATCACCAAGCCGAAGCCATTCACGTCATTCCGGTAAATCTTCCTCGGGGCGTTCCAGACGTTCCAGCTCCTCCTCCCGCTCCTCGTCCCCACGACGACGCAACTCAAGTGCGGGACGACCTCATGCCAAAGAAGCCAAAGGAAGGGCTTCACCGGGTGAGAACAAGGGAGTCAGCAAGGAAGCATCCAAGCCTACAGGAAGCAGCCCAGAGGAACCCAGTAGTAAGTGGGAAGGCCTATCTGACTACGATGGCAGTCCCAAACGCAATGCTGCATCTGCTGGGAGTCAATCAGAGGTTAAAGTGTCCCTTTCCGGAGGTTCCGGCAATGGTGGTACACTGTGGCGAAGCATTGGCCCTGCCAGTAAAAGTCCACCGGCAAAGACGTCAAGTTCGTCAACACCAACTGGCTTTGGGTTCTTCACAAAGGAAGACTTGAAGACAGAAGACAAATCGGCCTCCATCTCAACTGCTTTCAAAAAGTATGTTTTTGATTTTGGCTTTTGAATGTTTTCCCTCTTTCTTTTGTCCTCCAGGCAGTTTTTAATCAATCATCATTCTCTCAAATGTGCTTAGTCCTTGTACAGCAACAAAGATCCTTGGAAGAATAGAGCTTATAATGGAAACCAGCTAATTTCAAAGTCAAATGTCACAAATGGGCCTTTACCTGTGCTATGAGGTTGTTTACAATCCCATAATTTAGGAGATAAAGTTTTATTGATGTAAGTATGGAAAAAAAAAACTCCATCTTGGTTAGTCGTGTCTGCATTGCTGAAAAGTTGAACCATAAGTGTGTGCATGTCTTAATTGCTGTTGTTGTAAGTAGGCTTGTTTTTCTGTTAAAGGTTAGTGCCAACTGGTTTGAAAATGTAAATGTTTTCTATTACTGTCTGCTCCTTTATAATGATTAACACGTGATCGTCCACCTCAGGTTTTTGGCAGAAAAGAAAAAGCCCTTATCAGACAGGGATAATGGAAGGGGTGAGGCTTTAAGCTTGGGCGACGCTGACAGCGAAAAGAGCGGCAGTAAGTCGAGGAGCATGTTCGAAGCATCCGAGTCTGGCTACGACGGCTCAAAGACTGATAAAGGACTTCCTTTTCTGGATGCTGAGGAAGAGGAGTATCGCCAGGAAATGAAAGACAGGAAGACTGAGGAAGAATCCAAGTATAAAGAAAAAACCATTGTCACGATGCGGGGGTTAACCGAAGAGCGTTTCGGGAAATGGGACGACACCATCTATCTGTCCAACAAAGATGGTGATGAGGATCTGGATGAGGAACTTTATCGCAGTCGGAAGCATGCTTCTAGAAAAGAAGAGAAGACCTCCAAGAAGAAAGAAAAGAAAAAAAGCAGGATCAGTCCATCCGCTCCATCTAGTGTGCCAGAGAATAGAGGCAGGCCACTGTTTCCAGCTGGAAGAGAGGCCTCGCCCCCAGCTAAATCCTCAGTAAAGAACCCACACTTTAATTTCAGTATAAAGGCATTCACTGATGGTGGAGAAAGGTATACATTTTAAAATCATGATTTATAATAATTTTTTAAAATGTATGACAACTACATGTGTTACATGTGTATGACTCCACTGCTTTCCCTCAGCTCATCAGGTCCATTGCCTAAAGAAAGACATTTGTCACGGGATCTTGTGCACCCTGGTAAAAAAGATCATGAGGAGTTTCGCTCGATCTTCCAGCATATTCAGTCTGCTCAGCTTCGCAGGAGTCCTTCAGAGCTATTTGCTCAACACATAGTCACCATAGTACATCATATTAAAGGTAATACCAGTCCAATCTAGTGGTTATGTGCAATTTTACATTTTAATTCTGCACTCTGTGCTTTGAGGTGCCTCAAAGTGGCATTTTTTCTTTGTGAAATATGTAGAATTTGTCTTAATTTTTGAATGTATTAATATGGTGGCATGAGGAATTTTTTTTCTACTCTCTTGTAGCTCAACATTTCAAGTCATCTGGGATGACTCTGAATGAGCGATTTGGAATATACCAAAGAAAAGCTGCAGAGATGGAAATGATGAAGCCGAGAAAGAGTCCTGAGATCCACAGGTAGGTGTATTTGCACTCATTCATGTATCTTATGGTTTAGATGCCTTGTTCCTCGCGTCCTTTATTAATTTTTTTTTGCATGTTCTTTCACAGGCGGATCGATGTGTCTCCCAGTGCTTTTAAGAAGCACTCTCACCTGTTTGAGGATTTCGAAGAGAGCAGCTACAAGGTGACACAGCGTTTTCAAATCTGAAATTCCTGCCCAAATGTGTACCAACTGAAACAGCAGAAATGTGCTATGAGGTGTAAAATGCTAATGCACAAGAGCCCCAATCTCAATCTTGTATTACTGAGCGTTACGCTCTCACCCTCCAGAGTTTGTCGTATGATTAATCGTGGGTACATACTTGTCCAAACAAAATGGCTAAACAAAAGGAAGTGAAAATTGATCCTGTGTCCAAGCCTTTCACTGGACCGCTAACCAATGCAATAGTAAGTATATCTCCTCAAAAATGTGTTTATGAAAAAAAGTGAGGCTCAGTACTAATCAGTATTGGGAAAGCATGGAGCATGCTGCTTTCCCATGAGATCTGTGCGTTTTTTGTTTTTTGTCACATGTCTTGATAGACGTCTGTCACATTTTCAGTGGGTGTCGAATATATTATGTTCACGTTATTTATTAAAATTGCACATATTTCATTGGTTTCATCACAACTTGGCCAAAATCAGCCAACACTGTAAAGTCATAGAGGGTGACTAAAAATGAGGATTGAATTTGAGGTTATTCATAAAGATGACCAATAGATGGAGTTTTTCAGCTGGGTTTTGACTGTCATTGTCATAAGCATCTGCCATTTCAGTATGAGACAAATGTTCTTAATCTCTTCTTGTGTTTAGGTTAATCCAAAATGAATAATATATTAATTAAAATAAAGTTAAAGGGTTAGTTCACACAAAAATGATTTTATCTTTCAAATCTGTATCAGAGTGTCCCACATGCTTCTTTGCAATGAAAGTGGATGAATGCTGTGTCAAGTTGCAGCAATCGCATGAAAATAGTCCAAAGTAGTCAACCTTCACTGTCATTGTTTGGAATAGAGCATGCTGGAGATTCTGCTAAACATCATCTGTGAAAAAGAAAGTTATGGGTTTGCGATGACCTAAATATATCAATAAAATGTTATTTTTGGACTGAACTATCCTTTTAAACTTTGTTCAGTTGAAATCATATTGTTCAACACAAAATAAAGAAGCTTGTACATTTAGTTGTTTACACTGTATTGATTCAGAAATCAAATGTTAATTATGGACATTATTGTGTCTCCACAGGATCATGGTAAAAAACATGAGGGTGAATCTTTGGACCTTCGTTTGGCGATTGAGCGCCGTAAAAAGGATCCTAAACGAGAGGGTGGAAAGAGTTCAGCTGGCTCACGCACGCCCAGTCATGAACTCTCCCCTGACAGATCCTCCAAACACAAGAAATCAAAGTATGTTAAAGATGTCCTATTCTTTCTGATGAATAATATTTGTATAGTACTTGATTTCTGAGCCAAGGTCATACTGTCTTGTGCTCGTTTACTGGACTGCAATGATTTGTGACTGAATGTTGATTTACCTTGTCAGTTTAATTTACAGTGAAACACTTTATTCATATCTAAAACCATGTTTGGAAGACAGCACTGTATTATTCTTCAAAGATTCTATTTTTAATGTTCTATATTGTAATTCCTGTAATTCTCTAGTTATAATTTTCTAATTCAGCTAAATTTTTGTAGGTAGTATCAGCCTTGTATGTATGTGTGTTTGTCTATATAATATATATATATATATATATATATATATATATATATATATATATATTATACACATTCATACATGTAAGGCTGAAACTGTCTACAAAATGTTATATATATTTATTTATGTATTAGGGTTGGGCATTTGTCAATTTCTCATTTCGATCATTGATAGGTCTCAAAAGATGAGTACTCGGGGGGGCGTGTGCGGGGCCTGTCCGTCATGGAGATAAGGAAAATATTTTAAGACTGTTACAAAAATGTATGTGGACAAATAAAAACACGAAAATTTATGTTGACAAATAAAAATACATTGATGCATCATAATCTAGCAGTGTTACTTTTTTTCTAGTCATATGACTTTAAAAAATAACACTGCTAGATTATGATGCATTAATGTTTTTGAAAAAGAAACTGCATTTGAGCTGAAACTCTGAATAAACACCACCCTGCAGCGATTTGCTAGAGAGTTAGAACCAAACGCATCCTATATTAGATTAATCTAATATATAGCCTACCACCTATTACAACTTACATCTGCACAAAAGGACATTAATGCACACTTGACCGTGCTAGTTTGAAAGGGTAACTCGATCTATTGTGGATTCGCTCTTCCCTACACTGATATACGGGCAACTAAGGGTGCTTTCACACTGGGCTCGTTTGCTGCGGTCCGAACCCGAGCTCGATTGTTCCTGACACCCCCTGCAGCGTTGGTCTAGTTTCACACTCAACTTAATTCTATCGAACCCTGGCAGGTTTACTGTGTGTGTCGCATAAGGTGGCTTTCTGCTGCTGGCAAATGGACTCTTAAGGAGACAGTGGATTTCCATTAATTTGTTGCCCTGATTCCATGCTCTATGCGCGAATACACTGCACTCACTCTCGCTCGTATCCAAGGTAAATTATCAACACTATCATCCCTTAAATGTGTTTTATTTAACTAAATACATCAAAATCAGCCAAAACGCATACGCAGGTTACTTTACTTTCTGAACAACTGCGCACCTGAGTCCGTGTTACTTTCACATTCATGTGAATTCATTAATCAATACAGCAAAGGGAGTACAGGAATTAAGAGAGAGCCCCTGGTGACATGCAAAAATAACCAAATTGTCATTGTAACTATGAATGGTTATTGCAGTATATATTATTTTCCTGCAATGAACATATGCTCGCCAACACGGAGAGAATGTGGTTTTCACAGGGATCCATTTTACTAAGAGATTCCACTTTTCCTCCTTTGAAGTCTTGTGCAGTCAGATAATAGGTAATAATAATAGCAATAATAATAATTATAACTGAAGATAATATCTCTAGTCTATCCTAATATTAATTATAAATTCCTTTCCGAGCATATAGTAAAGTTTCTCTGAGTCATTTAGAATGAAATTCAGTGCTGCAAATTGTGGAAAAAATATTCCCCTTGTAGTGGTAGCCTACTTGGGACAGACAAGAAAGTGTTTTCATCTTCTGTCTATCTGATTCAAATCACAGTCTGCTAATTCAGTGATAAGAATTTAATTGTTGTTTATATTGTATATCGAACTTCCATGCCTCTTATATAATAATTATATATTACTATGTACCAATTTACCAATGTCTCTCTCGCGCGCAGACACACTCGGTGTCGCTAGCGCACTGTCGCTCGCGCGCAGACACACTCGTTTTCGCTCGCGCACTGTCGCTCGCGCGCAGACACACTCGGCCTCTCTCGCCCACTGTCGCTCGCGCACAGAAACCCTCGGTCTCGCTCGCGCAGACACTCGGCCTCTCTCGCGCACTATAGTCCGCGCACAGACACACTTGGTGTCGTTCGCGCGCAGACACACTCGGCCTCTCTCGCACACTGTCGCTCGCGCACTGACACGCTCTGTGTCGCTCGCTCACTATCGTCCCCGCACAGACACACTCGGTGTCGCTCGCGCACTGTCGCTGGCGCGCAGACACACTCGGTCTCGCTCGCGCAGACACTCGGCCTCTCTCGCGCACTATAGTCCGCGCACAGACACACTTGGTGTCGTTCGCGCGCAGACACACTCGGCCTCTCTGGCACACTGTCGCTCGCGCACTGACACGCTCTGTGTCGCTCGCTCACTATCGTCCGCGCACAGACACACTCGGTGTCGCTCGCGCGCAGACACACTCGGTCTCTCTCGCACACTGTCGCTCGTGCACAGACACACTTGGTGTCGTTCGCGCGCAGACACACTCGGCCTCTCTCGCGCACTATAGTCCGCGCACAGACACACTTGGTGTCGTTCGCGCGCAGACACACTCGGCCTATCTCGCACACTGTCGCTCGCGCACTGACACGCTCTGTGTCGCTCGCTCACTATCGTCCGCGCACAGACACACTCGGTGTCGCTCGCGCGCAGACACACTCGGTCTCTCTCGCACACTGTCGCTCGCGCACAGACACACTCGGTGTCGCTCGCGCACTGTCGGCTCGCGCACAGAAAGACTCGCTCTCTCTCGCACACTGTCGCTCGCGCACTGTCACACACTCGGTGTCGCTCGCGCAGACACTCGGCCTCTCTCGCGCACTATAGTCCGCGCACAGACACACTTGGTGTCGTTCGCGCGCAGACACACTCGGCCTCTCTCGCGCACTATAGTCCGCGCACAGACACACTTGGTGTCGTTCGCGCACAGACACACTCGGTGTCGCTCGCGCACTGTCGGCTCGCGCACAGACAGACTCGCTCTCTCTCGCACACTGTCGCTCGCGCACTGTCACGCGCTCGGCGTCGCTCGCGCACTGTCACGCGCTCGGCGTCGCTCGCGCACTGTCACGCGCTCGGCGTCGCTCGCGCACTGTCACGCGCTCGGCGTCGCTCGCGCACTGTCACGCGCTCGGCGTCGCTCGCGCACTGTCACGCGCTCGGCGTCGCTCGCGCACTGTCACGCGCTCGGCGTCGCTCGCGCACTGTCACGCGCTCGGCGTCGCTCGCGCACTGTCACACGCTCCGTCTCAAATAACCCATAGTCCATGTCGGGTTTGCATTTGGGCTGAAACTGAATAGTGAATGAACACCGGCGGTACTGCAGCGCTTTGCTAGCTGGTTAATATACTCAACCAAACACGTCCTATATGAGATTAATCAGACTGAATAAAAGTTAATCTTACAACCTTACAACTTACATTTGCACAAAAGGGCACGAATGCGCACATGAACTTGACCGTGCTAGTCTGATGTATAAATGTTGTTGTGGATTCCCTTAACAGCCCGCTGATACTAAAGTACAAAGAATCGACAACTTTCTAATCTATTACAATCATGCTCTCTTCTCATTATAATGTTATGTATATGATAGATTGGCGCTGCACATCTTGCACTAACTGTATTTCATAATTAAAATGATTCCAAGCCTCACTGCTTTTCAAATCCAATTTCACTTTATTTCGCCGGTCTGGAAGGCGTGCTCTCTAACACTAACCAATCAGACCTCAGGTACTGCTCAAAATGCTGCGATAACCAATCAGAAAAAAAAAACATTCTCTTAGTCGGGTTAATCGTCGTTTTCATGATCAATTGTCGCTGTCACGTTTGAGTACTCGTGCCCATCCTTAATATATATATATATAACAATGCAAGTCATTTTTCTTAAATTATGAAGCTCCCATGACAATACTGAATTGGGATTTGTCATTTTATTGCATTTAATTGCATACTTAATTGCAATTTGTTTTTGTTTTTTTCTTCTGTTTAACTTTATAGTGCAAAGATGGTGTCATGTTGTGTGTTTATTCTCAACAGATGGCAAAGCAGCTCTGATGTGGCTTTTAATTTACATTGAATAATAGCCTAAAACCTTAGTCTAAGTTTAACACTTGTTCTTTTGCTGCCTTTCAAGCACTACGATCTCTTTTGGGAAATACAAATATATAGACTCATGTCATCTTTATCCTCATATTCACCTCAGTAAACCTACTGATCATCATTGTTGTAGAATTACTTATTACAGCGTTTGCTTAGGCTGTCACCACGGTCTGGACTTTAAACAGTAAAATACGTTAAATTACAGCTCTTCACTATTCTATCATTTCAAAGCATGCATTAATCACAGAATCATTTAGCAGTCACTCAAAAGACTTTTTTAAAACTGTTCTCCCTCATTCTAAAGGAAAATCAAGAAGAAGCGTGAGCGCTCACCCTCCTCCTCATCATCTTCCTCCTCCTCTCACTCTCCTCATCCATACAGAGGAAAAGAGTACCATCCGGAGGAGCACATGGAAGGAGGAGGGGGTTTTAACAAGGCCCGCCTGGGGTCAAGGGAGTTTCCCGGGCCTATGGAGCGCGGCCCTCGGGACTATGAGGGCCACATGGACAGGGGTTATGAGAGGGGAAGAGGAGGATACGACCGAGGAGGATATGACAGGGGTCGTGGGGGTTACGATCGGGGATTTGTAAGTGTTCTACAGTTCTCATGACATTGATATGACTTATTGGTCATTGATGAGTTACAGATGGAATTTGTTTATGCAGTTATCACTGCTTAATGTTGAGATTTGTTCCTCGCTGGCTTAATTCCCAATCCTGAGTGTTTTAATTTTGAGAGAAAGAGTCTGATGCTAGCATGTTTCTAAGATATCATAAATTAGCCTAATCTGAAATGTTGTCTTGGTAGGCAGCTCACTATTGTTTAGGATGAAATCAATTAAATTTTTCCAAAATTCTCTTTTGTTAATTTGGTTTTAATGGTATGTCTAATTAATTGAATTCATAACCATTTAATATTTTATTACAACTAACAATAATAGTGACCAATGAAATTTAATGTAATTTTTTTTTCTGTTTTATTTTGTTTGGATTCTGTCTCATGATTTAATACAAAAATATGATCAAAAGTGGTGGGAATCAAATGAATACATGAAAACAATATAATCTTTTAAAGTGTAAAAACTTTTTTTTTGGCAAACAAAGTTCTGCACTACAGAAGTTTACTGTTTAAAATTAAATCATGGATGAAATATGTATATAAAAAAATTACTTCGAGAAGTATTATCTACTGTACAATAATATTTTGAGTAAAATTTAATGTGGAATGCAGACGTTTTTCCATAGCTATCTTTTTGCTGGTTTAAACCAGACATTATTACACGGCTCTGTGGAATACTTGATTCTGATTGGTCAATCCTGCCATCCATGTTATTCCCTGACAACAACCGCTGAAAACATAAAACAGACTCATCCGGGTTACTGAAGTCAGCAGCACTATACGCTTGCTAGGAACGTTTTTTCTTTTTGCGACTTGTTTTATGAACTGTTGGATTATAAGATAAGGTATGATTTTAAAACAGTTCAATCTGAAACCAACATCTTTTATCCCCATAATTATGTAGCGAAATCTGTGTAATAAGTGGTATGACTGTACTGTATCCCTTAAATGTCCGTCTAGTTTGAACTTGGTGCGCTAACAATTCTCTCCGCGGAAGCAAGACGTCCTGATCACCGTCAGCATTTATTCTGATATAACAACCGGCTGGATGTACATTATCCCTTACTTATTCTATAGCACAAGTTGACTAATTGTATGCAGTACTTTTGGTTTATTAATCCAAAATGTGCCAAATTCCGTGACTTTCCGCGTTAAACAGTAAATTCCATTTTTCCAATTCAACTGGATTCTGTAATTCTGCCTGCTTTTGTATTTGTGGTACATTGATACTGAAGTTGATTTCTAATAATCTTAGACATCTCAGTTGATCTGTGCTTGTCTTGTATTAGCAGCCCAGAATGAGAGGAAGAGGATGGAACCGAGGAAATTACCCTGGCAACAACACCAATATCAACCCTCCAATTATGGGCGGCCCTTCACGCCCCCCAGAGGAAGAGTGGGACCCCGAATACACCCCCAAGAGTCGGAAGTACTTCCAGGTGTGATTACTAGCTTTGATCTCAGATACACGCGCCCCCCTAAACTTTACGCTATAAACAAAAACTGGTGGTTGGTTGCTTCGCATGTCACTCAGACATTCTCTACCTTTATAAGTCCGCAATTTTGGGACAGAATAAGCTGCATGGTGGCCAATAGGAGAGTTTCAATTTACTTCTCTCTCGTCTAACTGCAGCATGACGACCGGGACAAGGAAGGGGAGATGAAGTGGGTGGACACTCGGGGGCGCGGCAGAGGCAATTTCCCCCGCAGCAGGGGCACCTTCATTATTCGCAAAAGCGGCGGCAGCCCCAAGTGGACCCACGACATGTTCCAGGGCAACGCTGAAGAGGGAGAATTGGGAGATGGCAGCACAGAGCACAAAGATGACGAAAAGTCTGGGGAAAGCACTGCTTCCAAGCCATAGACTGATCAGCAATCATTTGTGTCTGTTCTCCTCTACCGTCTCTAACTCAACGAGAGCCCTCGTGAGAAATGCATCCTTGTGTGTTCAGGTGTTGGACTGCGAAGCCCCATACGGTAGAGCCATGTCGTTTATAGCATCACACAATCTGCTACTTTTTTTCAGTTTTTGACGTTGTTTTCGCTTGTTTTCAAGGTTGTGGGGGGTGATGATTTGAAGGAAAAAATTCAGTCATTCATAATTGATTTTCATTTAAAAAGTGCAATCAAAAATCTGTGCACTTGTGCCTTAGATTTAACTAGTTTTATGATTCCTTTTTTTTTCTTTTTTACTTTTAATTTTGATAATTTTTTCCAGTAGATTTTCCCCTTTATGTTCTGGAATTGCATGTAAATTAATTCATTTATATTTCTCCCCATTTTATTTTATAATGTCATTGGTGTACGGTTCAGTCTTATTGGAGCATATCCCTAGCGGACCAATACACTGTGTACTGGGCTGATTTTCTCTAGAAAATTGTCTGTTAAAAATGTACAGATTGAGATTGTCCTTGTCCTAACAAATGGGTTTTCAACTATATTTAACGTCCAACTTAGTTCTTCCCTTAAATGAGGCCACTAATGACTTAAAAAAAATTGTCCAATTACTTTGTGAAGTTTAAAAAAAAATTACCTTTTTTTTTCCCTATTTTGAGCAAAAAAATCTGTCAGTTTTAGATAATTCATCTGATTTTAAAGTGTAGATAATAGAACATGCAAGACGAAGCTTGTAATGATGCAATTATTGCATTGTTTAAACTATCAACCAAAATGTCAAATAGTTCATCCTGCATGTGTTTAGATCATGTGGCTTTTCTTCCATTGATTTCTGTATTCTGCACTGTTCAGTTGTGTTGTAAGGATACTCTGGGGGACTCGACTGCTTTCTTTAATCCTGCTTTGTGATGATATTATACTGTAACGCTGTGACGTTCTGTCAACATTTACAAACTGCTAATTCAGTGCTTTCAGTCTCCATGGTGAATTTGAAATAAAGCCCGTCCTCCGTTTTACACGTAATCTTTTCTTTCGAATTGCCTTGGTCTTGTAAGACGCATCGGTTATAACAGCTGCTCTCGACAGCTGGTGCCTTTTAGTGAAGAGCCTTTATGATGAGGTTCAGCTGTAGTACTAGTTATGCAATGTCATGTGAGCATTTGGTGATTAAATCTCATGTTGCAGTGCAATACAGTTACTGTTTTTTTTTTTTACATTAAGTGTCAGGGTGTCCATTCATGCTCTTGCTGAGTTTAGCTGTAACCTGCTCGAACACATCTGCCTGGAAGTTCATTTGCTGGTTCAGGTGTGTTTGTTTAGGATTGGAGCTAAACTCTGCAAGAAGGTTGTCCTCCAGATGCAGGATTGGACACTCCTGATTTACAGCAAGTATATTGCATTTAAAGGAATAGTTCACCCAAAAATTTAAATTCTGTCATTTTCTCACCCTCAAGTCCTTCCAGACCCGTAAGACTTTAGTTCATCTTCGGGACACAAATGAAGATCTTTTGGATGAAATCTGAGATGACCGAGTAATTAATGACAGAATTTTCATCCCTTTAAGATTCTGTAGTTATTCACTTTTGCAAAAGAACATTAATTTTATTATGGTGCTAAATGACTTACTACAACTGAATGAATGGACTGTTCAATGCTCAATTTCTAAAAAACCTTCCAGGTGATTTCAAAGCATAACTATTTTTTGTTAAAGTGCTTCCTATTATATCTTCTACACAAAATGTATTATTTAAGCTTTTAAATTTGTCATATGCATTTAGTTGTGCGACAACTGTTTTAGGTGTATTAGTTTCTGCTTATTTATTGTATCCTTTAAGATGGGAGAGTAAGGATATGGAAAAATGAAACGAAACATTCATTTTTCCATCAATTTTGCATTATGGAAGGTGAAGGGTGCATCTTCCACCGTGTGTAAAGATTGGGTGGAAATAATATTTTTATTTTAAAAATACATAAAGTATATATACACAAACATTTAAGTTTTAATATGTATTTATAGATATACAAATTATTTATAGATATAAAAAAATGCAAAAGAAAATTGATCCATCAAAACTTCCAAATGATCATTCAGAAGACAAAGGCTTGTAAAACAACCTCAAAACACACGTATGCAAATCAAAGTCTCAAACCTTCCCTTTTTAAAGGTATATTACACATAAATCTGTTGCACTGATAAATGTACTGTGGCATTTAATATTTGCATGTGGTGATGGAAAAAAAATGAGATAGGAAGGAAAAATTCTATTTCAAATTCAATACGTTCTCTAGCAAAAGTATGGTGTTCACCTGTGAAACTTTTGAGTTTGCTTACAAAACCAATGAAAAAGTTTTTCTCACCTCATTATTTCCATCACAAGTTTTGCAACAGAACGCAAAGTTTCTCAAGAGAATATAAACGTTTTGCCAGAGAAAAAGCATTGAAATATAATTTTTCCTCCCATCTGATTTTTTTGTAACATCACCATGTAGGGTTCTCTGTATGCATGAAACAACTGCGTCCTGAAGGTAAAACACGCTTCTAGTGATAGTGAACTCGACCCAATGTGCCTGTTCCGGTGACGAGTATATCCGGCTGTCCGTTCCTCCAGATCTCCCTGACGATTCGTTCTCTCTCCTCCAGTCTTCTGGCTCTCTCCAGCTCTTCTGCTGAAGCGAACACATTCACGCTGTTTTTGGTTCCGTTCAGCTGCGTCTGATCGCACAAGGGACTCACGGTGAGCGCTGGGACTTCCAGAGCCTCGTCATCTCCTGCCTCACTTTCCTCCTCTTCCTTATCTTCTTCATCCTCGCTGGACTCTTTTAGTCGTCTTTTGTCCGGTGTGGAGGGCGTCTTTGTCTTTGAGTGCGACCGGCAGGTGATGCCCAGCATGAGGAGGGCCAGAGCCAGCAGGAGACCTGAACACACACCCAACATGAAGTACAGCGCGAAGCTCTCCATGTTCACTGTAGTAAACACGGGAGGGAAATTGTCAAGAACATGCTTGAGTCATAAGTGAGCCCAAACTCAAAAGGATTTATATTAAACATAACATTCAAATAAAAATATGAATGTGTGAATTCACATACACCACTGTTCTGAAGTTTGGGGTTGGTGTGTTTATGAAAGAAGTCTCTTATGCTTAAGGCTGCATTTATTTGATCAAACACAGTAACAACAGTATAACGGAAATATTATTTCAGTTTAAAATCATTCTCTTTTAACATATCCTTCAGAAATCATTCTAACATGCATGTGATTAAGAGTAAAGTTCTTGTAATGTGGTTTGTAAATTTACTAGACTGACTTGACACTAAAAAAAAACCCGAGAAAAAGAGAAAGAAGTCTTTAGGAACATTTAAGCCGCGTCTCATGAAGTCAGAGGTGTGAAGCCAAATCAAACAGAACACTAAAGTCCATGGAATGGCTTGTTATTTTGTTCTTGAGGTCAGAAGTGCGATGGGGCATGAAGTTCAGTAAAACCGACTCAAATCTTTGTTTAGCCAGATGCCTTTCAGCACTTGAGTTCTTAACCTGGGCATTAATGAACCATTTGTGTTGCTCTTTTACCTTTTATATGTGCGTAAGTGGCCATGCTGTTACTCAGCAGCTCCATGTCTTTCCTTATGGGGTTCATGATGGCTTCTTTTTCTTTTCTTTTGTGCTTTCTTCTCTACTTTCTCGCACCTCGACCTTCAGCCACTGTGGTGGGAAAAACACTTTTTGTTATACTGGTTAAAACTCTTCCCATCCTGATAGCAATCAATAATAGAAGAGGTCTAAATATTAAAGCATGAACATTTATCTTCTGTGGAAGTCTCAGGACCAAAAAAAATGTAAAATGTTCGTCCAATCATTGCATTTTAAATGTCCTACCTGCCTGTCAACATATGTATTTCCATACCTCCATGCACAGTCAGAAACACTGCGCCACAAACACACAACAGCCACTTTACTGTTCCTCCTGAACCAAAACAACAAGCTTATGCTGCGTTAATGCCATGTCATAACCATAATTATGAGATGGCAACCTGTGACGTTCTACTCGCAGCAGTTCCCGTCCTCAGACTCGGATTTATACGTTTCAATGTCAGCAATATCAACGGCGAAATGAACTGCAGCAGTCAGGTGGTTCAGTGTTCTTTAAGTTAGTTTCATTATTATCGTAGTGGTATGTGCTTTAAACATGAGGTAATATAACACCATCTCTCATGAGTCATGACTCGTTGCAGACTCTGCTGTACCGTGTTCATGTGTTTTGAAGGAGGCATGGCAGCTCTGAAGGGAGGGTGGGATCTCATGCTTTAAAGCTAGCTCGCTATTGCTAGCCTCTCTGAAATTGCTTACCAATTGAAGAACGCTATTCAAACTTATGGTGTTGTGGCTGGTTTGCCTACATGTTGCTATTCTGTTTCTAGGGTTTTCTGGGTTGTTCCTGTGACATTCTGAGTTGTTTCCAGCGTGTTTTGGGTGGTTGCTATTTTAGGTAGCCTATCATTCGGGTTAGTAGCCCAAAGAATGTTGAGTTGCGTGCAAAAGTTTACTTTTGGCTATGGTTTTTGAAAAAAATCAATTGTAATACTTATACTTGCATGCTTTAGTATAACAAGGACAACTGAAACAACATGGCCTGCCATGCTTAATTAGAGAAATACTCCCTAACTTGTTTATTTTGGCCCCTGAGGCTGAAATTGCACATTAAGGAGTGCTATTAAGGAGCATTATCATCTTTCCATTTGTTACTGCTGTTGTTCTTGCATTGACCCAGGACTCACTCTTTGCTCCCAGACAGACTATCCAATTTTTCCCACAGGAAACGAGATTTTATAAAGACGTTCACATGCTGTTTGGGGTCTGCGTGGGACTCTTCCCTGGGAAACTGGGATGGATCCAGCTTGTGTCACTCTCTCCAAGAAGGAAAAGAGGAGGAGGGGGAGCCTTAAAGCTGAACATCTGGATTTCCCAAGCTGTCCTGTGCCGGAGCCACACGAGTCCTGGATGTGTGCTTGGCAGGAAACTCCTCCGGCCCAAGTGAGGAAGCGTAAAAAGCTTCAGACTATAAATGCGGTGACTCCCTGTGTGCGTCCAGACCATAAAACCCGCAGTCGCTGAGACCATGCTGAGATCACGGAAGGTGTTGTGTTATTGTCTTCCTGTTTGTTTCCTCTTGGGGCCTGTAATTACAGCAAACTAATCTACGCCATCAAGGCCCGAAGTCTCAGCCGCCCCGATCCCTATCTGCCACGCTCTTGGCAGAACAAGGGCACAAAGTACACTAGAGCGAAGCACTATGTTGACTGAGATTGTTTGTCTGTTTGTAGCTTTCTATGGGTCAAAATGCAATACTTTTCTCCTTACAGATGCCAAAAGAAATGTTTTATTTGCTTTTTTGTAGCTCATGAGATTTAATGATCACATTTTTTGTGTAATAAATTATCTCAGATGTTAATAATGATAAACAGACACAAAGAACATCTCTGTGCGTAAGAAATCACAGACTAAATGTAAAAATATGATCACAACATGAACTCACTTTTCTCATTCTATTTTTCCAAGACCAAATTATAATAATTATCAAATTATCATGATAATTGTTTTTAAAATTCTAGTTTTTTTTTTATTAAATATGATATGAATATATAAATATTATTGAATATAATAATTGTTGTTGTTGTTATACAATATTATTCAATATAATAATAATAATGATTATATTGCATATTACATAATTATATTAAATTAATAACAAATAAAAATAAGAATAACAACAGTATTATTGTTATTATTATTATTAATACATTTAAAATAATTTTACTATATTATAATATATATAAAATGTATTATGATTCGTATACTGTTAATTATATAATATATATATATATTTTTTTTTTTGTTTGTTTATTATAATTCTACAATGATAATGATGTTAATAATTCTTACAATTATGTAATATATTATATTATTATATATTTATTTATTTATTTATTTTATATTATTTTATATATATATATATATGTAATATTAATACTATAATATTTATATTACATATTGTATACAGTAGAATACTAATGATTATATTTTGTATAATATTTATATAATAGTAATAATAAATAGTATTGGTAGTGTATTGAATATTACAGAATATTACATAAATAAAACATTATAATAAGGATAATAATAACAAACAAAACAATTATTATAAATAATACATTTAATATAATTATAACAGTCAATATAATAATATTTATAATAATGTTTGTTAGAATCATATATATATATATATATATATATATATATATATATATATATATATTTAATATTAACTTGATCATAATTTATTATAATTATTATTATGCAATAATATTAACAATAATAATAATGTCAATGATTCTTGTAATTATATAATATAATATTATTAATTGTATGATATATATATATTTATATTTATTATTGTTTATTACAATTACACAATAATATTCAATAGAATTATTTATCATAAAAGTATTATATTGAATATGACATAATTATTATTATTATCAATAATAATAAAAATAATAATAATACAAGAAAAACAATAATATTTATGATTATTATTATTATTTTAAAAATATTATTGTTATAATAATGGTAATAATTCATACTAATACTTTATATAAACATAAGGAATAAAAATTCTATTGAGCACTGAAAAAGCAGATTTTTAACAATAAATTGATCACCTAGGATGTTTGAGTGACTAAAATTTCAGTAGTGAAAGATTTAAACGCAGAGATTCTTGTCTTTGTGTCGCTCTGCAATCCTGTAAAGCCCCTCCAGTGGGTTCAGAAACACAAACTACATCCCCACACATAAACAAATGACAAACAGGAACTAGGATACCAGAAATATAAGAATACACTAAAAGCTTGTAAACATTGTCAAGTTCTGCTCCAAGTGCCAATTAGCGTGGGCCGTATACCACAAGCTCCAAAAATACTCGCCTCAGCGACACAGCATACCAGACTGAGGCTCACTGGCCGGAGTGAATCATCAGCACAGGACCAAACAGCTCTCAAACACACATGCCATCTCACACCTGTCAGATCCTTTCCCAGAAGAGCAAACCTGCAGCAGAAGTCTTCTCTATTCTCCAATCAGCAAACTGATACAGCATCTTTTCTTTGCTTTTTTCAGTGTCACGAGAAATATGTCTTTCACAGTTACATTATTAAAACCATTAGCAATCAGACAAAAACTAGTTTGTTCAAAAAGTTTATTTATAATTTAAAGTTGAAAAACGTAAGAAATTTAGAGGAAGAAAAAAAATCAACAATATTTTTGTTCTAAACACATGCCTATATGGAAGCATGAAAAATGAAAAAGTTAACTACGAATTTTTATCTCATATTTCTGTCTGTATGTGTGATATAAAGTCGCAATTGCTAAACATAATCTCTGAATTCTGAGAAATAAAGTCAGTCTTTTTTTCCTAAGAACTGGACTTTATAACTCGCAATTGCAACTTTATATTACGCCATTCCAAAAGTACGGAAAAAAATCACAAGATTTATATGTAATCAAAACAAAGCAAACAAATTAGATTTTATATTTTCTGAACATAATGAGTACTAAATGGTACTTTCTCACAGCCACGGTGCTAGGATGTTGTTATGCTAGTGTGTTGTGGATTGTTGCTATGTATTTGCTAAGCAGTTGCTTGGGCATTGCTATAGACTTTGTTGTATACAACAAATGTTGTATGCTAAATTTTTCATCATTTAATCATCTGCTGAATGTAAATGTATACAATGTGTTGTGGGTAGTTGCTAGGGCGTTGCTATGCAGTTGCTAATGTGTTACTATGCAATTTATAGGGTGTTGTGGATGGTTGTTTGGGCATTGCTATGCAGTTGCTAAGGTGTTGCTAGGATGTAGTGCCTAGTAACCCAGTGTTTTTCAATGCAGAGTGTTCTGGGTAGTTGCTAGGCCCTTACAACCCTGTGATACTCTGGTCTGATATGACAAGTCTCTCCTTCATATTTTTCATCAGACAAAAATAGTTTAAAAGTAATAGCAAGCTCTTTTAAAGTATTCTAATCCACCCATGTCACATTTTATCTTAATTTGAAGTCAAATTGTTTTGATGTTTAATCCCTTTAACAAAAATGAAGTATTTAATTTCTTACCTTTTCTAACGAACCATCATTTCTATCCAGAATGTCCCAGCGGAGGAAAGATGAGTCCCGTATCCAGAGGCAGTGAGACCTCAGCACGCTAGAAGATAAAGCGGGAACACGAAACACTGAGAGGTGCTTGAGTTCCCGTCTACACACACGTCTGTGCCTGACATCAGCAGAAGCAGCCCTCTGCGGTCACACACACACAGCGTCTCTCTCACTGGGACCAGACCATAGAAAAGCAGTTTGGGTGAAGGGAGGTGTTTCCTGTCAGAGAGGAAAATAGAGTCAGGGAGGGGCGCGCGACAGGAGAGTTTACACCCTCAGGATGGCTGTGAGATCCAGGCCACATTTCACACCCGCTGGTCCACAGATCATTGGAAACCTCTTCTTCACGTCCACACATGTATATTTTAACGTGTGGGTGTGGAAACCAAAGTAAAACACAAAACTTGTTGTCTATAATCTCAGACAGACTATCGATGCTTTGCTGAATGAAGTAAGTCTTGTCGTTTATACACTTAAACAGTGGCCTCAAATACAACACAAATTGTATATTTTTTACACAAATACACACCAAAAAAACAGCTGATTAAAAGACATTAAGCCCTGCTCAATTTCTTCAGAAAAAGTTTTACAGTAACGTTTAACGTTTACAAAGGGAGACAAAATAAATGTCCTATGTAACATGCAAAACAGTCTTTTGCATTTAGACATCCTAATGATGTCTCTTTCAGCCAGCGTGTGCAGGCTTGAACAAGGCCGACCGCCCAGCCTCTGGGACGTCGAGAGAGAGAGAGAGAGAGAGAGAGAGAGAGAGAGAGAGAGAGAGAGAGAGAGAGAGAGAGAGAGAGAGAGAGAGAGAGAGAGAGAGAGAGAGAGAGAGAGAGAGAGAGAGAGAGAGAGAGAGAGAGAGAGAGAGAGAGAGAGAGAGAGAGAGAGAGAGAGAGAGAGAGAGAGAGAGAGAGAGAGAGAGAGAGAGAGAGAGAGAGAGAGAGAGAGAGAGAGAGAGAGAGAGAGAGAGAGAGAGAGAGAGAGAGAGAGAGAGAGAGAGAGAGAGAGAGAGAGAGAGCCTTTCTGTCCCTCTGTTCACCGCTACCTACCAGTTTGACGCTTCAAAAAGTATATAAAGAGATCATAAAACTAATCCATATGAATTGAGTGGTAGTCCAAATTTTCTGAAGAGACACTATCACTTATATGATGAACAGATTAAATTTAGGCTTTTATTCACATAAACATTAATCTATTAACACATCAGTTGTGGTTACGCGGCACATTTGAGCTTCAGCAAGAACCAATGAGGTTCGTTCTTGTGTTACGGATCAGTTTGAGTTTCCACAAGAACCTGTTTTACTGTCTATGACAAGAACCAATGATGTTCATTCTCGTGTTACGCAGCACGTTACCATCATAAAGAACGAATGGTCACTTTTCCTGTTTAAAGTACTGCAAACAAGCATTATTTGATAGTCAAACAACGCATGTAGTAAAATTAATACCGTAAAAAGAATATTTCCATAATTGGATTCAATTTTCATAATGGGCAACATGTAATTTTTTATGTAGTGTAATGTTTTTGTTTACCAGAATACTCCTATTTTCCTGTGACTGTGGCTTGTGTCTGAACAGGAATGAGGTTTATGAGTCATTTCAAAGATGACTATGTGGTCACCGAAAAATTCCTGCATCCTCGTACGCAATGGCAAAATGTATGTAGCATTCTAGAAGCAAAATAATGTTGTTCCAAAATAAAATTTAAAATCTCGTGCCACATTGACCTCAAGCTGAGACAAAAACAGAAGAATGAGGAAACTTAGGAGAAAAAAGCATTCCTTCTGTTTTTAGTCTGATCTAAAGGCTCACATTTATTTAAATGCTCATTTTACACTCAACGTAAAAGTACATTTACTTTTCCAATAGCTTCCCAAGTTATATGATTAAGTCCAATCAATGACTATGCTCTTATTAAAAATCCTAATATTTTACCACAAATTAAAAAAGTTTGCAAACAGTGTGTTGAATTGGGCTTTGAAGTACCAATATTTGCATACGTTCACTCTATAAACCTAATTATTAATGTATTTGTAGTAAACAGACATTGACATCAGCACACAGTAATCCAAGGCGTTGTCTAATCAAACACAACGTCAAGTTAAAGAACTCATCAATCAATGGTTATTTCATCACATTCATCCGTTTATTGAATTTTCAAACCACCAGTAAACAGAAATCACTTTTCCCACACTGTTCCTTGAGAACACATACAGAACTATTTCAGTTACTTACTAGGAACAATCTATGCATTACTTTTTGCTCCATGACAGCAATACTTAAAAATAATAGTGTGCATTCCAAAAACCATACATTTGCAAGACAAACATTAATATCACACATAAACTATTTTTTCTTCGAGTATTCTTTCCGTCCACCACCTGCTCCAAAGTTTCGCACACGGTGTATTTTGGCGAGCTGGGACTCTATTGTCTCTCTAATGTTCATGTGGTCTGGGATGTGGACATAGCGCACGTTTCGGCCAGTGACAAACAGGTCGTCCATACTGGACATACGTCCACGTCTGTCCCTGTACAGAACCTTCTCCAGCCGGATGTTCATGAAAGCGTCCACATTAATAACGCGTCCCCTGGCCGTGCTCTCGTCTCGCAGGTCAACGGTGGTCACCTGACCATGCAGACCCTGCAGGAGAATCACCAGGCTGTTCTCAGCGATGGTGCGTTCACGAATCGAATGGCTCACTTCCATGTTCACCTCTGCAGAGAAATCATTAACAGTCAGACAATGCCATTTGTCTAGCAGTGTGAGCAATTTAAAAACATTCTTTGTATTTTATTTATTTTTTACTATTCATGACAAGTATAAGCAGATAAATACTGGAGATTCTCTGCCAATTAACTGTGAAACGGCAGCCCCAAATACATGTATGACTTGTATTATTACACCTCCAGCCACACATTCATGTTTTTGAGCATGGGCACACATGCACATCATTAATGATAATTACAGGCTTCTGAGATGTTCTACTGATAAACAAACCACATATAGCACCTTATTAAATGTTTGATGGAAAATATGAAAATTAGCTTTGTTGTCAAGCAAGGTGAAATACAGAATGAAAAAGTAAGTCAAATTATATTAATGATATTTTCTCTGAATTTTGTTAGCCACAAAAAATTAATGTATTTGCACCGCATAAATAAAATGTCAAACAGTGTTGTTTGTATATACACAAAATCTTGTTGAATTTTCATTTTGAGGTAACACATTTCTAATATGGCTCTCACTTCTTCCAGATATATCAGTTACAATATATCACTATACATTTTACCACCAGTTTTAACATTTATTACTTTAACTTGTATGTATTTTTATGCTACAAAGGTTGATTTTTTTTTTTTTTAATTACTATCTCAGTAGTGATTAGCATCTTTTCAATTTCACTAGCAACTATAGATCCCCATTTACCAATGGCAATTGCGGTCTGATTCTAGTAACAATGTAGTAACTTTAGTATTGGAACAGTGACTAGTTGCAAAGACAAAGTACTAATGACTAACGTTAACTGAATACACTAGTCACTATTCATTAGATACTATTAATATAAGTATCTAATGAAGTACCATTTAACGAATAGGTAGTAGTGGAATTAAAAACGATACTAGTCGCGAATCATGAAAAGACGTCAACAAATATTAAACATTCCTCTGTTAATTAAAGATAGAATGCGATCAGAGAGGAAATATATACTATGATCATTTAACTCTCACATAATCCAGGGTCACTCATAAATGTATCTTGAAGTAAAAATATTCGTGTTATTACCTTACTTTATGTTGTCTAACATGCTCAAAACATCATGTCTACACCCTAAAAGGTTTCGAGCTCCGCGCTTCGTCGCAGAGGAGAGTGACGTCATCAAGACGTACCGGTTGAAATCGTTCGCGCTCCCTCTAGCGACTCGAGTTGCTTAGATAAACACTGTCTATGGATAAACATCATGGCTTTGGTATGGCACAGTTGTGTTATACTTTTTCAGTGAATATTTATATCGGTTTATTCTTACAGTTAAAGTGGTAAAGTGCCGGTGTGGTTTTATTGTGTCCTTTTGTTTACCCAAAAGCTAGTTAGGTTTTTTTATGTGTTTTTTTCTGTTATTTTAATCATGTCTTTATAGATTTTGTGATGCACATATTGTAACCACCAATGAAACAGCACCGAAGTGCCAGAAAAACAGGTTACAATGAGATTTAAGCAGAGCTTAAAAATTCTTGACTTTTGTCAAGAAAACTAGTTGATTGACAGATGAATGAGTTAACTTATTGTGGGCGTAAATTTGAAGTCCAACGTCAAAAAGCAAACATCAATCAATTGAACTAACATTTTAGACTTTTTTTTTAATGAGTAATTTCCCCCGTTGAAGACGTCCCAAGAAGAGATTTTGTCAGATCTGACAGTTTCAGAAGAAATTTTTCAACAAATTTGTCCTTAATGTAGCCTATAGTTAAAAACATTTGCAAAAAGTTGAAAACACATTGCATTATGTATTTTATTTGATTTAAGCTGAAATAAAATCATAAACAGTACAATTTTGCTTCCAGATTGTTCTTAATTATGCTTCTGAATGTATCTATTCCAGGCATTTTCAAATCTCCCATTTATTTTTGTGACCTATCAGACCTACCACATGCTTCCTGACTCACAGTCTTCAGCGACTGCCCTTCAGAGCTCATCCATCATGGCCAGCAAGTCGTCTCCCTTGTTCCCGGGTCCCTCCGTCTGGCTTCCCTCTTCATCAAATTCCCCTGCTATGCGTGCCAGCTCAGTACTGGCCAGCTGATCCTGAAATACAAAGGTGCTGATTTTTTTAAAAGTGATTTCTATTGTGCCATTTACTGAAGTTCAGTAATAATAAAATGATCGTATAGATGTCACTAATGTAAAAACAAAAAAACAAAAACAAAACTTAATTTTAATTTGGTCTCTTTACAGTAGTATTGATGTGGTTTTACAACAAACCCAGCGTGGAATTTGAATGAGATGAATATAAAATGTTGGGATGCATGTACTTATAAAGTTATTGTCTACTAAAACATTATTGCAAACTCATAAAGCATTCCTGAATTAACAGGAAACAATTTGTGGTTGCTTTTTTCAGAGTTAACGTCCCTGTAACTCCCATTTGAATAGAATTAAAATCAAATATCAAAAAGCTCTCTAATGTAAGCACACTGGTGTTTTTTAGTATACAATAACAGAAGCAATTAATTTACTAGAAGCATTGCCAGCCCCGGGCAACAAAATAAATAAAACGAGGACATGAGCAGTTTTGTGAAGTGCATGACACATCACCTGTGTGACTAGTATGTTAATGACTCTAGATGACTGGTGCTCTGTTCCTTCAGAAATTCCACTGAAAAAGTTTGAGAAAAGGTTAGAGTAACAAATATTTTAACCAGTTATTTTTAATCAGTCCTTCTGTAAAATTAATCAGTTCACCTTTATTATTCTTTGCAACACAAAATTAGATGTTGAAATTGCTTTTATCCACACGCACACACACACACACACACACACACACACACACACACACACACACACACACACACACACACACACACACACACACACACACACACACACACACACAGAGTAGTATCAACCATGCCTCTGAGGTTGTGTGTGGACGTGGCAGGATTATGTCTGGATTAGTAATGCTTACATGCCCTCCTCCTCCTCCTGATCTAAGGTCCACAGGTTGACTCTGAAACGTGCGTCCACATTCAAGAGTTTCTGCACCTCCATTCCACCCATCAGTTTAGCGAGTAGATTGAGTTCCTCTGTGGCCAGAGGATTGGGGGTTGTGTCTGCCTGTCCAGATATTCACACAAAAATCCAATGACATCCAGAGAGCCTTGTGTTGCAAAGATAACACTTCATATTACTAATATAACTTCAGTATGAAACATAAGCCTAATTTAGTTTTGTGCTTTTTCCCCTCAACATGAGCAATACTGTTGGAATGTCCCATGATGCCTGCAGTGAGGGTGTACCTGCTTTCGTTTCCCTCTGCTGTTAGAGGTGTTTGGTGGATCCATGTCTTCAGGTGAGGGTGTGCTGTACCTGTGCAGATGTCATCAGAGGTTCACATGAGCGTGAATTAAGAAACATGTTTTAGGATGATAAAACCACAAATATAAGAGGTTATTTTAAGTGGCACACTTAAAATAATGTGTATTGATCAAAAATACAGTAAACCCGTAATATTGTGAAATATTATTATTACATTTTAAAAGAACTGTTTTCTATTTGAATACATTTTAAAGTGTTATTTATCCCTGTGATCAAAGCTGAATTTTCAGAATCATTATCCAGTCTTCAGTGTCACATGATCCTTCAGAAATCATTTAATATGATTTGATTTGCTGCTTAAAAACATTTATTATTATCATTATTACTATTAATGTTGAAAACAGTTGTACTGATTGTTGTTGTTTTTTGTGGAGACTGATTTTTCCCCAGGGTTCTTTGATGAATATCAAGTTCAAAAGAACAGCATTATTTGAAATATTTTTTTTTGTGACAATGTAGTCTTCACGGTCACTTTTTGATTAATTTAATGCATCCTTGCTTGAATACAAGTATTAATTTCTTACTCAACTTTTGAACAGTAGTGTATATATAATTATTATTTTTTTGATAAACATACTTTTTTATATAAATATGATTATTTAAAAATATTAATTATTGCTATAATAATTATTTTATATTATAGTAAACAATTATCTGTATTAAATAACATTGTAAAAAATATTATTTTATTACTTTATTTAAATGTCTTAATTTAAATATTTATTATATTTTATTCTAATTACATTTATTATATGATTATTTACACGTTTACAAATAATAATATTTAATATTGAAATTTAAAAAGCATTTATAATTCCTAATTATTCATTTTCACATTTACATGTTGGTGCCCAGAAGTGTGACCCTGTCTCCAGAGAGGTCAATGGAGCCCTGGCGCACAGCACTTGTGTAGCTTCCTCCGCTGGGGAACCTTGATCTCCTCACCTCGCGCCCTTTAGCATTAAACCACCTGCATGACAAGAATGCTTACTGCAATTCTGAAGGAACAAAATGACTGTAAGAATGTGATCATATTCCCATGAAACCTCTGTGTTTTCCAGTCAAAAGCTACTGATGAAGAACTGAAAGTAAAGAATATAAGGAGCCTGCCTGTGACCTCTGACCTTCACCTGCCTTACCTGATTAAGCCAGGAACCTCAAATCTATGAGGCACCGGCCCTGAGGTCTGCAGCACAAAATGTCCGTTAGGGTTTTGGATTTTTTCTTTCAAGAAAATTGAGATCTGTGAATAAAAAATGAAATGTCACAAATCTCATTAAATCAGTATGTGTGACTACAACTACATGACAAAACAACTATGCTTGAATGCTCTTACAAGAAATGCCATCACTTGTTAATGATTTACATACAGCTGTATGATCTGGCAGCAATCCATTTCTAAATAAACACTTACAGGTGAAACTCTAAAAAATTGAATATCCTGCAAAAGTTCATGTATTTCAGTAATGCAAATTAAAAGGTGAAACTAATATATTTAGTATATATAACTATATACATATTATATACACATTATACTTTTCAGAGGGCAGACATTTCTGTATTTAAAATCCTTTTTTTTATTGAATTCATGTAATATTCTAATTTTCTAAGATTTTGAATTTGGGGTTTTCATAAACTGTAAGCCATAATCATCAAAATTATAACTTTTGCACAATATTCAAATTTCACCTGAATAACAATAAGCTTTGACATAAGTAAATAGCTCACCCTGATTTGCATATCTTGAAAGAGAACCAGGAGTGTTTGTCGGATGAGTTGAAACTCACCATCGGATAAGGGTGTATATACCTTAAAAAGAGGTGCTTATTAATTTTCAAGTATGTCCATAGTTTACACCACATTTAGAAACTACGTGCAAAGCAAACTAGTTGTTGGTGGACACCAGTGCACATTTACCTCAATAAGCTGCCGCTGGGCTTCGTTGATCTGGTTTACAAGGCTGGGATTATCCTTAACCAGTTCCTTGATGGTGTCCGTGTGGTTGAAGGTGATGAGCAGTAAATCTTGTGGACGTGGACACAGAACGATCTGATACTTAAAGGCCATAGTCATCAAATCATACAGCTACGATAAAGACAACAACACAAAACAGGTCATCAGTATTAAATATAAACTGTGCTATAAAATGTGCTTCATGTGCTTCAAATTATTTGGTGTTATTCAAGTTAGAAATATTATTGAATGTGCCTGACTACATTTAAGTAATTTTTCTGGGTTGGAACAAGAAGAAATAACACCATTCTACAGTAGCATAACAGTGTAAACTGTTAATGGTTCATAGATAAGTTAAATAATGCTAAAAAAAAATAATAATTTTGGTTTTCGGACACTACATGGTTTTTTGTGGGTTTTTTTTTCAAAATCAAAATGGACAGTTCTTATCTTTAATGGAATATTGCAGTTTTTATCATACATAATTTATCCGTGCACCATTATTTCTTTAAAATTCATATGCCCTAGTAATCTTTAATCAGTTATTTCCCCTCCCTCTTGCAGTGACATCTCTTATCACTCTTCTCTGATGTCATTTTACTGGCTCAGGGGCCGGCAACCTGTCACTCAAATGAGATCGACCAATAGCAAACCCCAATCTTCCAATCAATTCCCCATGGACAAAATGAAGTCCCACCCTACATTTTTTCTTGTTTGAGAAGCCGTTTCACTCGGATACACACTCACTGGCCACTTTATTAGGTACACCTTGTTAGTGCCAATAAAGAAGAAAAGACTATCGCAACTTCAGTTTTTGTGGACTTTAATTTAGTTGCTTTTTTTACTTTGGCTTTTTTGGTCACATTTAGTAACCTGTTGATGATGGCATATTTTTAAGTCATGGCAAATTGACATTTTAAGTTCAGTCAAGACATTTATTTGTTTCTGCGTGGGGAGAGGGTGAGTTCATACCTTGTCCATGCTGGCCGGGTTAAGACGCATAATGGAGGTGTGTGCTATCCGTGTCAAAACTGTCCGCAGAGCTCGGTGGGAATACAGATCCTGCGGCCGCAAGAGCTCCTCTAGAAAAGCCTTATTGAACATAGTGCCCACTATATCATTCATAACTACAGAAACAGAATGATGACAATTGAGAAAAAGAGAAAGACTGAGGCAAGAGTAAAATCTTCAACATCACACACACACACAAACAGAGAAAGAAGCTGCTGAAATTTGCATCATAAAATAATTCTTTCCGTTTTTTTATGGTAATAAATATGGTTTTGACTATGAATGATAGAGATTATATATCGTTTTTATATATATTTTTAAATGATTTATATTGGTATGTCATTTAGCCCACCTAAGAATCAGTGGTTGGGTGAATATTTAATCTTAAATTTTGATAATAACAGATTCTTTCACACATGATTACGCTGCATGTCATGCACGGCATATTAAATATTTGTAACAAACTTCAAACTTGTACCTCTTTTCCTGTCATCTTCTGTCCAACCACCTACAAAAAAAGAAATAAACCTGCGTTCAGACCAAAATCATGTTACATTTGAGTGATTTCGTGCATTTCTCCATGACTCTGCGTTTCGACAGGACGTGTAATTGAAGATTAGACATTGTTCATTAATCTGTCTGTTACACAAATGACCCTCTGACAACAGCTGAGATTGCACGATCATGCATGTAAACATAGGCCTACAGTGCTTATGATATTTATATGAAAACTTTCATTATATTTACTAGTAAGAATACAAATATTTCTCAAAGTGTTTAATGGTTCTTAACTGGTTTTGCTTCAAGGCACAGGTTTATTGTGTACAGGTACAAACATGTTATGTAAACAAACTTTGATATTTATTGCTATTGCATATTGCATAGGTCCAATAATGTGCACAATGCTGACATCTGAATAGACTGAATAGGAAGATTAGCGATCATGGGACACTTGTGAATGTGGCTTCAATGGTCAAAGTTTTAACCTATTATTTGCTTCTTTTAAAAATATATATTTTTTATTATTATTTGCATTTAACGATTTGCCCCCGTTTTTCACCATGAATCACACATCTTTATTGTCTGTACTTTTGTTTTTGTTCTCATAATACATTCATAAAAATAAAAAAATACACGTGAAGATGTGCAAGGCATAAAGGCCGTAAAGGTAATTTTGATGGACTAGTTTACTAAAGCAGGATTCGTTAGTTAAGCAGCTATCATGGGCTATGGGGTGGGTTAGTTGGTTGGTTTGTTACCTCTCTGGGTTTTATCATCGTTTTCATCCTGCGCTCGGAGGCGCTGATCCAGAATGTAAATCATTTCTCCACCGAGGTTTATGATGAGCAAAGGAAGAGTTCTTTGAGACATGCTGAAATTAGTTATTGTATTAGCTGCTCACTTACACGAACTTGTTACTGCAGTTTGTCAAGTTCATTTTCTTCTGGTGTAGTGGCCTACACGCCGCAGAGATGGTCACATCAGAGACGAGAGCTTTTAGTGGGGCATTATGACGTCACGTAATGCCATGTTGACCCGCTGCTCTTGCGCGCGCGCTCACACACCTCAGACGCGCGCGGTGGATGGATTACAAGTATTTGCATATTCCACTGTATCGTTTATATGTTCATTTAATAGATAATTAGTTGATTTAGTAAATAATCTGTTAATTTTAGAGACCGCTGGTATAATGGTCTTTTTTTAACTGCAGTAAGGAAACAAAAATGTTTGATGTATTTATTTCAATTTTATTGTTATCTTTGATATAACTGTTTAACCAAACCAAAATATTGTATTTTTTTAAATATAAATGTATAAGACTTGTGACAACTTGTCCTAACTGTAAAAGTGTAATCTTTAAGTTAAGATCTAGCCTACTACTTTCCTCATAGAACAATTCTGTGCCCTTATTTTAAAGATATCATAAATGCTGTTCATGGAAAATGCTTCATTCATTATTCTTCTTAAATTCATCTGTCAGTTATAAAGTTTTTGATGATTTTCATACGCGTCTGTGTATGGAGAATGAATGCAAACTAGGCTATTTCAGGGCTCATTTTACATTGACTGTTTAGGCAAATGTAGTCAAATGCTGTAAAACGGCATCAGTTAAAGATGTAAAGTACATGGGAAAAGGAAAGACGGCAAACATCACCGTTTACTTCGGTTTCTTGACCTGTCTGATGCCAGGGTTCGAATTCAATGTAAACATTCTTTATTTCTACACATGACCTTGTAAGTAAATCTTCTTTTTTGTTGTTTGAAATTCATTAAGTAACACATTCCTAAATGAATTCCATGTGGTTAGGATGGCTGAATGCAAATTACTTTTAACTGGAAAGCTCTTGCACTTTTAACATGTGAAACTGTTGAAGTGTGGGCTTTACAGGTGATCTTTGCTGTCAAAAGGGCGAAACTTTTTATGATTGGACTTGTTTTACAATAGCAATGTTCAATAATGTGATGAGTGATTTTAACTCTCTTGAAATATTCAGAGACTAATTTTCAAACCTATAATCTTTATATAACTATATATCATTATTTTCATCTATATACATTTGTTTTGTTTTTGCAGACATCCCTGCAGAAGGAAGCTAAAAAAATGGGAAACTTTCAGTACCTCTCTGTGTTTGTAGTGTAAGTTTCATTGTGATGATTAATATGCATATGATAAACACGAAAACATTTAGACTGATTTAATCTATATGTGAGTAAAATACATAAGACACATTGTGCATATTACAATTTATATTTTTTTACATGCAGGGTGTCTATCTGTGCATGTGAGGGTATGAAACATGTCAGCAGCTCTGAAACCCTCAGTTACAAGTATGTCAATCACAAGTGGATGGAGAAAATAGAAGATAACAAGCTTCTATCAGCTATATCAATCCCTGGAACACACCAAAGCAACAAAGGCTTAAAAACATCCACACCAATGTTTCAAGCATGGGGACTGCACAACCAACTGGATGCAGGCATACGCTTTTTTGAATTGCATGTGTCTTCCGACAGCATCAAGTATGATAAGACTGGAAGCGTCCAGGAATCAGAGACCCTTTCTTATGTTCTGAAAACTCTGCTGACGTTTCTTGCGAAACAGGAGACAGAGACACTGTTGCTTAGAGTGACTCCAGATGAGGGTGCTGTTGCTCAAGTCACAACATATTTAAGTAGGGATAAATATGCTGTGTGGAGAGACAAAGAGATTCCAACAATGGGACAGGTGAGAGGGAAGATAGTCTTGATTCAGAGTTCAACATTACAATTAGGACTTCCTGTTCATTTAACAGAATTGAATGCAGACATGGATACAAAAGAAAAACAAATGAGGCAAAATATCAATTTAGCTTCAGAAAAGTGTGATCATGAGATGATGCTCACATACACCGGGGCCAAAGGAGAAAATGAGGAGCCGCTAGAAATTGCAAAAACACTGAATAAACAAGTTGATGATTATCTCCTTGATCTTAAGGGGGACACCAAGAGACCACACTGTGTAGGTATAATTGCTATGGACTTCCCTGGTCCAAAAGTCATCCAAACAATCATCAATTTTAATGGCAAATTAGTTGGTGACAGTAGCAATGAAGATGTTGCTGTACCTAATTCTGTTGATGGTATTTTTGAGAATGATGGGAAAGAAAAAGAAAAAACAGAAGTATCCTCTTCAGACAAGGAACATCCTTCTCAACAAGAAGAATCTCAATCTACAGGCGAGGAGCATCCAGCAGGAGAATCTCAGTCTACAGGAGAGGAGCATCCAGCAGGAGAATCTCAGTCTGAGGAGCATCCAGCAGGAGAATCTCAGTCTACAGGAGAGGAGCATCCAGCAGGAGAATCTCAGTCTACAGGCGAGGAGCATCCAGCAGGAGAATCTCAGTCTACAGACGAGGAGCATCCAGCAGGAGAATCTCAGTCTACAGGAGAGGAGCATCCAGCAGGAGAATCTCAGTCTACAGACGAGGAGCATCCAGCAGGAGAATCTCAGTCTACAGGAGAGGAGCATCCAGCAGGAGAATCTCAGTCTGAGGAGCATCCAGCAGGAGAATCTCAGTCTGAGGAGCATCCAGCAGGAGAATCTCAGTCTACAGGAAAGGAGCATCCAGCAGGAGAATCTCAGTCTACAGACGAGGAGCATCCAGCAGGAGAATCTCAGTCTGAGGAGCATCCAGCAGGAGAATCTCAGTCTGAGGAGCATCCAGCAGGAGAATCTCAGTCTACAGATGAGGAGCATCCAGCAGGAGAATCTCAGTCTGAGGAGCATCCAGCAGGAGAATCTCAGTCTGAGGAGCATCCAGCAGGAGAATCTCAGTCTACAGGCGAGGAGCATCCAGCAGGAGAATCTCAGTCTGAGGAGCATCCAGCAGGAGAATCTCAGTCTGAGGAGCATCCAGCAGGAGAATCTCAGTCTACAGGCGAGGAGCATCCAGCAGGAGAATCTCAGTCTGAGGAGCATCCAGCAGAAGATGCCAAACATTCTCCATCAGAGGATGAATCTCATTCACTACATGATGATCATCTTGCAACAACAGTCATTTCCAGAAAAAAAATTATTAAAAAGGTAAAATGCACCAAAGTTCATGCAAGACCCCAACCATCTCCTTTACTTTAAACATTATAAGGGGAATCATAGTCTTACTAGAATAAACATAATCACCACTTAAATCTTTGAATATACTTCCACAATTTGATCTCTAAACTACAACATATGTATCATAAGAAGCAACACATCCTGTCAGTTAAATAAAATACACAAATAAACAATACAGCAGTATTTTGCCATTCATTGTTTGCTTGTCAAGAAAAGATTCTTGCTTTTTGGTGAAGGCAGGTGAGAGGAGCCTCTATGCAACTGTGGTCTGAGTGAGTGTTTACTTAGGGGCTTCCCTTTTTTGGAAACCCACAAAGGAAATTTCTTTTAACACATACCAAAATGTTCATGATTCTGTAACAGTTATTCTCTTGACATTTGTATTTCTTGACCTGAAGATAACATCAGCCAAATGTGATATGTAGTATCTGGGTGGTTTTGAGGAAATAATAACCTACAGAGTAATAATAAGAATTTACAAAAACACTAGGAGTTACACACTCACTTCTCACTGTCATATATATATATATTGTGTGTGTGTGTGTGTGTGTGTGTGTGTGTGTGTGTGTGTGTGTGTGTGTGTGTGTGTGTGTGTGTGTGTGTGTGTGTGTGTGTGTGTGTGTGTGTGTGTGTGTGTGTGTGTGTGTGTGTGTGTGTGTGTGTGTGTATTCTAGGGAAGTAAAATTCACAAATTATTAAAACTATTGAGTTTCCATGGAAATGGTTTTTGATGGTTTTTGGCTATAGTTTCTTCAGATCATTGTATTGGTTTATGGGTTCTGAGGTTTCTGCATATAAAAAGTGGAACTTAAAGTTCTCATATGACATCCATTATCATGTGACATGTGAAACTTGATTCTAATGGGACGTTTCATTTTTAATAATTCATTTAAAATAAATAGCCTATTTTTACAATTGACATACAATGTGTAAAACGTTAAAACATGGTTTAGATCTGTCATATGTATCTCTATGAAATTAAATTCATAAGGAGCAGATGATTTTTTACAAATATATCATAACATCCTTTTCCATAAAATTCCTTATGATAAGATTTGTCATGGAAAAAAAAAATATGAATAAAACTTTTCCATAACACAGTTGACATCTGGGCATGATAGGGTCCTTAACAAATGAACAGAAATCTAACCAAAAACAAGCCGAATGAGGACAACTCTGAAATAAATGAAAGAATGTTCCTGCATATAAACCACAAAAGGTACAAAATACATCAATGTCACAATTACATTTGTTTATAAGATACAATTTAAAGGGTAATATTTATTAATTTAATTTGGACTGGATAAAAAAAATATAGGCCAACCAGTAAGTTTATTTAAAAAAAAAGAGAGAACTGCCCATAGGCCTCCATGACGTCAACACTTGCGTGACTGACTTCCTGGTTTTGCGTTTTCTAACATAAAGGCGTGTCGAATCTCTCCAGCATTTTACTACTTTGGTTTCATCAGGGACGAAACTTATGAACGTATTAACTTAATTACCACAAGACAGCAGCTCAAAACACAGAGAACAGATAAAGTAGAGGTTAGTATGACTTTTGGTTTGCTTGTAACTGTTTTAACTTATTTACTTATTTTGTCAAGTAGTATGTAGAAATAAACTTTAAAACTTTTGTAAACAAAGTGATTAGGTTAAAAATGTGATAGAGCGCGTCCATGTGTTGGAATGTCGCCGCGAATAAAGATAATTAAAACTATGAAATAATGTGATGTCGGTGTTGTTGTGAAAATATATAAGACTAGATGAGTTTGGAAACCTACTATTTTTAAAATGGCAGTGAAACCTAAAGTTTCACGTCTGAAGATGACATTTCCTGTTCAAAAGGTACAGTAACAGTTTAGATGCATTGGTTTTTATAGCTTGTTTGTTTCTAGATGTCACTGATTTAATAAATATTTATTATTATTTATAAATATTTATACATTTGATACGTTTTAATATAAATATACACTAATAATTTATAGAACTTACTCATTTTAATAAAATATTGTTTATTAAAAAAAATGTATTTTTAAAATGTTAAAATTAAATGTTTGTCTTTATTTTAACCATATCAGAATTGTAGCTATTATAGTCATTTTTAATTGGTTTAAGGTTCCTAATTAGATTAATACATTCATAAATGTTTGAAATATCAGTCTGATTGTCACATAGTATTGCCATGTGATAATACCTTAGTTTCAGATTATTAGAAATGTTGTCATCTGAGGTTATAAATAAATATCTGAATTCACCATAAATGCTTAATTTATCTTATCTCTTAAATTACGCTTTCTGTAAATAGGCGTGACGGATGAGGACGTGTTTCCAGATGAAGAGATGAGTGCTGAAATCGGCACCGTCCCCACGTTACAATTGTATTTGGATTCCCTTTGGTCATCTAGCAAAGGATCACACAAATCTGACGCAAACAGCAACGCATGGGTAACAGCACCTACGTCTCTGTACAACCCTCCCGTTTTCTGTGACGTTAGAATGGACCCGGCTCAGCCCAGCCCAACTCCAGATGAATCCTCAGAACTGGGGTCTGACTTTCAGACCCAGCTCGACCTGTTCCTCAAGCTGGGGTTTTCCCAAACGCAGGTGCGCGCCGCTTTCCTGAAACTTGGCCTCAGTGCAGACACCAACAGGGTTCTGGGGGAGCTGATACAGGCTTCTGGGGAATCTGAAGACAGAGAGGAATCTACAGCCTCCCTTGTGCTGGTTCCACGTGGGGATGGTTCCAGTAAGACCCAAAATCAAAGTGCTCCGGCAGTGTCAAGTGCTCCGGAAGAGCTGGTCGATGATGAGGACGCACTCAGACCTATAGTCATTGATGGGTCTAATGTAGCCATGAGGTGAGTTTACTGTACACATGAGATGCTTTCAATGAGACTACAGCTTCCGTCCTCACTTTTTGTCTTAATTATAGTTGGCTTTGCAAATAATTATTATGATAGAAAAATCAAGGAATATTCATTACATCATGGCCAAGTCTGTTTGTTTACTGTAAAATAGCTGAATAGTGTTTACAAATTAAGGGAACGATATTGAGAATTTTTTATCATTTGAACTATAGTATTGTTTTTTACAATCATTCAGTAATTGTCATAGTTTAATAAAACCCAGTGTTTCCTCACACACATTCCTAAAAATGTGCAAATCAAGTCCATTTCCTTCTGTTTTTGTGAATACAGAGGTGTACTGGTATTTGTGCTCATGTGAAGCACGTATATACGTTTTTGGCAATCATGTAATGGAAAACAGATAAATGTCATTGGACAGACTGAATGGTATTTAGACACTCCACATCATAGTATTTTTCTCAACAAATTCTTTGCGTGGGATTTGTCGTAATGAGTGATTCCTTCCAAATGTCAGACCAGAAAATTAGGAAGTTATTTGGAGAAGTTAGATCATATGTTTCCAAAGTGAATTCACAGTTTTCTTGTGATCTTTTGAAGTATTTTGCTCTCTCTGCGTCTTTTAAGGCCTTTTAAAACCCTCCCTTTCCTTTATATTTCACCTGAATTTGCAAGTAGAGTCCAGATTTGCCCCTGCAGGCTCCTGTAGCTGTCATCACTCCAGTATGCAAATAATCTTATATGCAAATCAGTGCTGTTTCCAGTCCCCTCCCTTCCTTCTTTCTATTCTGAAGGAGAATGTGTGTGAAAAGTACGCTGTGAGAATGAACAGGCCCAACAGCATTGCAGCACGTCGTCTGATTGGATAACTCTGCCCACCTTTGTGCTATTTTTGTTCCTATAAATCAGACACTTTTAAATACCTCATTGAAACAGACAGTTTCCACTTTTTACACACCCACTTCTGTTGATTTACCACTTTTGTGGTGCTGTATTTAGTTGCTTTTATTTTGTGATTTATCTGGATTGTACATTACCACCCTATGTTGCCTATTGACCAAGTCTGCCACTGTCTAGAAAGAAGTATAACAACATTTATTTGAATGAACTTTAACATTCCCCTTAGCTCAACTGGTAAGGAAAGAAAATTAACTGATTTCTTACTGCTTTCTTCAGCAGATCTCATAATGTCTGTCGGTTATGTAGTTGATTTGCTCTAAAATAACTTTAATTTTTTCCTTGCTTGTAAGTAGCTTTGGATAAAAGTGCCTGCCAAATGAATTAATGTCTGTACAACATGCAATACAATTTTAAAATGTAAATTCAAACCTAATTTCTAAAAACTGTTTCATAGCCACGGGAACAAGGAAGTTTTTTCCTGTCTGGGAATTCAGCTTGCAGTGAATTTTTTCCTGGAGCGGGGTCACGTTGACATCACAGTGTTTGTGCCTTCCTGGAGGAAAGAGCAGCCGCGACCTGATGTACCCATTACAGGTGAGAAAAAGTGAATGCACCTAGTGTCAGGAACAATTCCTGCTGTCCAAAAGGACATTCCCATAAGCAGTGTCTGTTTCCTCATAGCAACCAAATGGCTGAACAAAGAGGCAAAAGATGATGCCAATAGATGGCAAATTATATATGATTGATTTTTCAACTAAAGTTTACATGGAGCACTAGAAATGCAGTTCTGTTTTTTTTTATTTCTGGTTTTAAACCCAATCAAACGCAGGTGTAAAATAATAGAACTGGAAGTATGGGAAAGCCCTAAAATGAATTTATTTGTGTAGCTGACTGAATGAAGTATGTCATCGGACATATTGGCAAGTACCTTGGGTTTTAAAACTTTCGTTACTTCCTTGTAAAACAAAGAAGGCCATAGTAGGCAGAGGCGCACAAGTACACAGCTTCATTACTTGAGTAAAAGTACAGATACCCCTTGCTAAATTTTACTCAAGTACAAGTAAAAGTACTACAGTCAGATGTCTACTTAAGTAAAAGTACTGAAGTACTTGTTTTTAAAAGTACTTGAGTATCAAGAGTACAAGAGTACATTTTCTAAATATTGCATTACTACTGCCACAGTGCTTACATTTATGTACAGAAGCGTCCTACATGGAGTTAATACATGTTAAAATGTTAATGTTAATTAATACCTTGGAGAATGTAAAAGGAATTGAAAGTGAAATCAAGTCATTTTCATCCTTTTACCATGTCGCTTTATTTAACATTTAAGAAAATTTCGGAAAATTCAGAAAAGGTAAATAGTCTGGCGAGGAGGGGCCACGGGTTGGCACATTCCCGGGATGGACCTGCTGCGTCTTCATCCATTGCTTCATCCATCATGGTTTCGTCTCTTTTCTAAATCTGACCATAGAGTTGACTTCGGCGGAAAGCTGAAGGTGATTGCTGATAGGCTGTCTCAATCAGTGGCGCCTGCACAATCCAAACATTTGAGAGGGAAACAATAAATTGAGGGTTTCCGAGATTTTTCTTTTTTCCTTTTTTTTTTTTTTTTTTTGAAGTAGTAACGGGTACTCATGGATAGAAATGTAGTGGAGTAAAGAGAACAATATTTGCCTCTCAAATGTACTCGAGTAAAGTAATGAGTACTCCCCAAAAATGAGACTCGAGTAAAGTACAGATCCCTCAAAATTGTACTTAAGTACTGTACTCAAGTAAATGTACTCCGTTACTGTCCGGCTCTGGTAGTAGGGCAGTGTAATAATGTGACTGCTGCTTTTGTACCAATGTACCAGCCTGTTTGATCTGCATGTTTGCCAATCCCTCAAGATGTTTGACCTAGCTAGAGGGAAATAATGCAACTTTGTGATTGTAGTAATAATACTGTAAAACCAACAGATAGTTGTGATGTTGATTGGTCTCAACTGTTGCCATTTCACTATGCAAACACTGCATTAATATGTTTGAATTCCTTTGAAAAAAACTGCCGATGTGTAAATGGGCACGTGTCCAATGGAAATCACAAGTATATTCAGATGCCAAGAATCTTTCTCCATTGGGGTGTTTGTTCCAGCTGGTCCAAAAGTATAATTAAATACCAATAAGACTTGTTCAGTTTTAACAGAATAAACAGTCTGTTCCAACATTGGCAATATGAGTCAAACTAATAACAATATGTCAAACTAATAACATGATATGCTGTTAATCTCATGTCAATAAAATATTAATATTTGCTGAGCATATTATTTTGACTGACAAAAAACATAAAATTTATATTGCAAAAAGTGATTTTAGAAGTTCCATATCACGCACATACTGTAAACCTATCACTGGCTTACATTTCACAGAAATTAATTTTACAATCAAGTTTTTTAATGTGTCCAAGGTTCACAATAAAAAAATAGCTATTTTTCAAATACCTGCTCTTTATATATATATATATATATATACATATATATATATATATATATATGCATAAGATGCATTTCTAGCCAATGCATATGTCTTACTCTTTTTTTTTTTTTTTTTTTTTTTTTTTTTTTTCTCAGCATTTTGCACCCTAAAAGCTGGATTTTTAATCAAGGTAAAAGTAGATTAAAAAAAACTAATTTAAGACTGATTATAATTTGAATTTGATTTTAGAAAGCGCAAAACACTTTTCAAGTTTAAAATGCTCCAATTTCTTATTACAAAAATTACACACAGGTCAGTCTGCATGACTAAATATGTTAATTTATTATTGGTCGAGTTTTTTTTTTTTGTACTAAGTAACTTAGTAATTGTACTAAGTTAAAGCATCAAAATGACTTCCCTAATTGTGACACAACTGCAAAACGCATCAACACTTATTTCACATTTCATGAATATTTTTCTTCAGATCAACACATTCTGCGGGAATTAGAAAGGAGGAAGCTCTTGGTGTTCACACCATCCAGAAGGGTGGCTGGAAAACGAGTGGTTTGCTATGATGACCGTTTTATCGTGAAGCTGGCCTACGAATCCGACGGCATCATTGTATCCAATGACACTTACCGAGATCTGCAAGGAGAACGTCCTGAGTGGAAGCGTTTTATAGAGGAGAGGCTTCTGATGTACTCGTTCGTCAATGACAAGTAAGTGCTGTTGCATTTTGTTCATTGTAGCATACGTCAAGCTGTTTGATAAAAGCCCTGCTGCTAATTAATTCCATTTTTATTAAATTCACATTGCTTTTTTGTAGGTTTATGCCTCCAGATGACCCTTTGGGAAGACATGGACCCACCCTCGACAACTTTCTGAGGAAGACTCCACGTATACCTAGGAAACAGCCCTGTCCTTATGGTGAATTCTTTTTTTTTTTTTTTACTTTAATGAATGATTGACACTGTACAATCACTAGTGTGTTCACATGGCCTTGTGGTCACATGTTGGTGTAATTATCAGGATGTGGCATTTTTATTATTGCCCATATAGAAAGGATAATTCAGATCCAAGGAATTGATAAACAATATACACTGCCGTTCAAAAGTCAGTAAGATGTATTTGAAGTCTTTTAAGCCAGGTGCAGACTGTGCGATTTATTATAGTCTTTTACGATTGTTGCTTGTCAGACTGTACGAACATGATCCTCGCTGTAAGCCATGTCATGCTGTAAGATCTCAGTGTTCCTTAATGTCAAACTGTACGACAGTCAAGACACGTTAAAAACGGACGCATGCAAGAAAAGTTGTCCAGAGTTTTACATCATCAATCAATGACACACAAGTTCACAGTGAGCTGCATTAGACGCGGGATTGAAATGGTACAAAGAAATCTCTTACCGTTAATTTTGGTCATGGCTTTTCTTGAAAAGCGAAGACAATATGACGATCGTCGTAGGAGAAGTCACACTGCAGGACTGAAAATCTTCTGACACTGCCAGAATTTCATCTGAGGTCAAATTTGATCACAACGGTCATTAATCGGCTGTTGGTGAACATGTCAAACTAACGATCAAAGACTTCAGATTTCAGCCTAGGATCAGAGGAATCTTTTAGGATTTGCAAAATTGGTCTCAGACAGCCAAATCGTGGCCAAAATCGCACAGTGTGCACCCGGCTTTATCCTCACCAAGGCTGCATTTATTTGATTTGATTCTTTGTAAACAAGAAATAATCTCTCCCATTTTCAATGCAGGAAAGAAGTGCACTTACGGAATCAAGTGCAAGTTCCATCATCCGGAGCGAACCAAGCAATCCCAGCGTGCTCTGGCCGATGAGCTCCGGGAGAAAGCCAAAACTGCATCCACGCCGCACAAACCTCAGCCGCTTTCCAGTCAGAGTCCATCTCTGGATGAAGTTATGGAACAGAAACTGTCCCTCGACGTGTGCGGATCTCTCAAGAAGAGTTACGCCAGTGAAAATGTCCTTGTCATTAAAGGAACCCCCCAGCTAACGCAAAGGAAGTTTCCTTCGAAAAAAGAACATCGGCATTCGCCAGCAAGCCTGCATTCTTTCCACAACGGATCTCAAGAGTGTATGGATTCTGGCTTGGGTTCCTACGAATGTCATTCTCATGAAGCTCCCCATTGGGATCGGAAGTCCAAACCATCTAGCAGTGGGCGGCATCGCTTCGCTTCGGGCTATAGCCAACCCTGCAGTTGCTGTTCCTTCCAATCCCTGAGCGCTGGTGGAGCCGGTCAGCACCACAGCAGCTCATCAAACCCAGGTTACGGTCAACCCCGCTATCACTCCTACGGCGGAGGTCCAATTTACCCTCCCGTCAACATGTCCCAGTATTCATTTCCACACAACAGAGGGCCTCCTCCCCACCAGGGCTACTGGTCCGACCATTATAGTGGCTATCCTCCGGCATCCCACAATGCCATGCAGCCAGAGAGAGGACATGGACACCGGTCCCCTTCCAATCACAGTTCTCAGTGGTCCGAACGGGAGCAGGTGAGGAAGAAATTGCTAGCAATTTTCAATGCACGTTTGGTGGATAGGGCCATGGACATGTTCCCATATCTCCTGGACCCACAAAGACTGGCAGCAGAGATTTTGACCCTTCAGTCTCAGGATGGGGCTTTATGATGTCTGCACAGCTTAAAAGTACAATGATACTTTAATAGATATTTAATCTTTGTCATGAAATGGACTCAATTCAAGCCAAGATTTATTTCTGTTGTATTTTTAATATTGTTATTTGACGTTTAACTATGGCGAATTCACTATTAGTTGTATTAAAAGGGTTTTTTACCCTTTTGCTGTGGTTCTGAGAATCAGCCTTGTCACTATTTTCACAAAAGATTAGATCTTATTTAATGATGGCATGAGTTTTTTTTTTTTGTAAAACATTTTTTTTGTGTTTGAAGTGTTATTATTTGTGGTTCTACATGGACTGCAGTACCGTGTAGGTTGAACGTGTTGGCACCATGTGCCGTAACTGACGCTGGTTAAGCAGAACTACCAGAAAGGTAGAAGGTGGTGAAATACCTTTGGTGAAATACCCTTTGGTGTATTTTCCCATTTTAATAAGTGCTAACTTATATAATGTCCTAAAACATGCAATCAGCAGCAGTGTAAGTTCTCAAAGGTAAATGCTGAAAGCATGAAACACGCACAAATATGACTGTCATGGAACTTTTGGTGCCTCTGTTAGTTTGTTTTGAAGCTGTTTAGATTTTAAAAGGGAAGTCTGCAATATTGAGTAGGCAATTTTTTGCCATTGTTTCATTTAGCGGCATATCAGATCTTAATGTGCTCTTTGCTCATTTAAGCATGTCTTTGCTTTTTATGCTGTATCTTATATTATGATGAAAAATGCCATATTTATGTACACATCAGTGTTTGACTTTAATTAAAATTCTGTTCAAGTGAATGTCTTACGTGTTGTTTCTCTGCACGAACATACTTTATAACGAACTAGAGCAAACCTGACTTCTACAGGCAATGGCTTCATCTGTGAAGGATGCATTCACTTAAATCACTGTTACCTTCTAAGAAACCACCTAATGTATATATAACACAGACAGGACAGATAGTTTCACACCACCTAAACAAAGAAACCACATGCTAACCATTTTGCCTCAATGATATTTAGCCTTGGAGAGAATAATGTTGTTTCTGTCATGACAAGTTGTGGATTGTTTGGCATGGTAATGGATATTATAATCTTGATATGTTTGGTCTTGGTGGAATAGATTTGCTACGCTGCTGCTGCTGTTATTGCTGTTACTTCAGAGCAAGTAAAGGACTTGCCACTGTCAATACACACAATTAAGACATGCTGTTGCTGTACAATATAGCGTACATGAATTACCCATAGCAGATCTATACAGGTGGAGCTGGGGAAGGTGGAGGTTTTCTGGAACCTCGCTGCAAATGCTAACCAAGTATTTGAAGGTTGAGCAGTGAGTTCATTGGCTACTGATACAGCAGGCACCAATCAGCAAACCTTACAGAGAATGATGTGATTGTAAGCAGATTGAGTCGAGGAGCTTTTAGCCTGCGCCATCTAGAGTTTCATGACAGACCTTTGTATTCGACAACAAGATCTAATGTTCTTGAGTTTGCCAAAACTTTTCACTTACATGCATAAGAGTTTATATTTAAAAAGCAAATGTTACATTTCCCAGAAAAGCTGATGGAATTGATTAACATTAGGAATATTATTGTTATATAATATTATATAATATTATTGATATATAAAGTCAATTATACTTGACTTTTGTTCTTTTTACTACATTTCACGAATCAAGAGATGGTTGAAATCCAGAAACATTCGGTAATGCTTCCTTTTACAGTCCAGTTACCCATGTACATACCCGATACTTATTTTAGTAATTACAATTACTGGGTATTAACTAGGTACTAACCCTGAACTTACCCCTAAACCTACCCTTAACCCATGTACTTACCTTATATTAGCCAGTAGTTTCTAGGTAAGTACACTGTAAGTACTATACTGTAAAAGGAAGCGTTACCAAACATTCTCGTGAAAGATGGTGTCAAGCCTCACTGATCAGACTAAAACAAATGCTATTCTATTCAAATTTGTTATGCAAATCTTTCAGACAAAGATTAAATATTGTAACATTAAATGAGTGTAAAAATATTTAAAGATAAATTAAGAACTATCTTCAGTGTGAGAAAATCACCTTCTTGCTAATTGAAAAGCTTCTTATTCCTCTGAACTTTGACTTCTGAAAGCTGAAATCCTGATAAAACGTGACACGAAATAAAGAGACAAATAGTCTTTTAAAATATCTATGTTATTACTTTTTTAAATAAGTAAAATAACACTGTGAAGGTCATAAAATAAGTGGTATAACAGATGAAGGGGAAAACTGCCAATTAGAAAAACAAACATGTTAGGCTAAAGAATGTTGTCTTTTGTATGGGGTTTATTGAACAATCATTTTTAATTTCAATTGCAAAAAATACAAACCACACCACACAGCAGCATAGACGTCAGAAAATAACCCATACGCGAAGAGCTGTAGATGTACTTAATATATAATAGATACATTTTGTCAGAGGAAGTGGCCTTTTGGGGGAGGTGAAAGAGGATTTAAGAGGAACTAAAGCTTTTATGAGAGGGAAAACAGAATACGTGAGTCATTTTCCAGACTTAATTTAGTATACTTTATTATGATTATCATGTGATTTGCTTCTTTCAGGAGTGACAGTCATCATACATTTGATACGTCATTTTTCTAGAGTTTCAGCGGTTCAGACAGAGGTGTCATGAGAGAGATCATGTCTCTAGTGCACATGGTCATTGGACTTCCCCAAAACTATGAAATCCATCTTCAATTTTTTTGGTTTACTATTAGGCTCATGCGCTGACAGACAGAGCTCTCAAATACTATAAAAAATTCCACATTGGAACTGAACTGTCTGCCATACAAACTGTCCAACTTTTTAGCTAGTATAAACTATTGTTTTGTGAATTAAGTGTTATTTTTTTTATGTAAATGCATATTAATTGCTTTCATTTACTCCGTTTTTGTGACTCTACATATCCTGCAAGTCGAAACTCATGTAAAATGATCAAATATCCAACAGTAAATATCAGTCTTTTGGTCTAAGAGCCAGTAACAACACCTACATTTACAGTCTTAGACATTATTGTTCTAGCACAGCATGCTTATCTTCCTGAGCTCACTATGAAGGGGATGTACCGAAGTTTCCTCTGCAGATAATATTGACCCTAATCACAGTCATTTTCAGTAATCAGAAATGCTGTGGTGGAGAGAATTTTTTAAACATGGTTTCTCATCTCTTATCTCTGTCTCTGGAATTTTGCAAGTGTCAAAAAAAAAAAGAAAGAAAAGAAAACAATCAAGCACCACTATGCTTATGCCCTATGCATACTCATGCTTGTAACTCAATTGTTTTATTTTATTTTATATAAAATCTCCATGAACACTCATTCATAGTACATTGTCACTGTCACACAGCTGGAAAGACTGTCTGCATCTTCAGTTTACAGTATCAAAACAGAACATATTCACTATCTGCACGTCATCACTATCATTAGAAGTGTATCTACCCTGCCTGTGCTCTCACTGGCCTTCAGGATTGTCTGATGTGGCTCAAATATCGACTCATGAGTCATGACTTTATTTTCCGCACATGGATGCAAGTAAGCTCACCAAACAAACTGATGACTGAATCACATCTCAACAATGCTGCCATTTTTGTGGCATCTAGATTTTATCTTGTACATGACTGTCAATAACGTTTGCTGTCAAATACAGCAAATAAACTAGATACTGCCTTAGATACAATAAAAAGTCATTTAGACGTTTTCACAGAGATGTGAAAGTTTATGTCAGAAGCTCAGATTTGTGATTCATTAGCTAAATATAGCGGCTATGAAGAAATAACCTGAATAAACAAATCCTATAGTGTACACAACTTTACAGGATAGAACATTCAAAATATGAAAATCTAAGAATAAACATACTGAATAAAAACTGCCCTTACAAATATAATTAAAGTGAAATCAGGGACCAAAAAAGTAGGCCTATGTATAATATTGACAAATCCAGCTTTCAGAGTGTTTCAAGCCACAGGATGATGCAGAAAATCTAAACTGTGGACATCATAGGTGGACATGCAAATGTTTAAAAACTAAATTCTATTATCAAGACTATTTTGAATGGAAAAAGTGGACTAACCATTTGCCAATTTCAAACTTACTGGATATTCATAAAGCAAATTAGATTAAATGTGCCCAACTCCGTGTGTGCTAAACTACAAATAACTAGGCTACTTGTTATAAAAAAGTAAATATTTATTAAATTATGTATAAAAAAAATAAAAACAAGAAACCCAGACAATCACCAGTCCAGGTGTGATCGCAGCACATCTGACATAACTGTTATGTCTCTCAATATCAACATGTAGAAATCACTTGGGTGTAAACCATGTTAAAAAAAACAAACAGCCAACATTCTCTACTTACTCAACAACTGATAATTACAAGCGGTAGTGCCACCTGCAGGCACAATGGGGAATAACAGTATTAATACACATAACAATAACAATGATAACATAGTAGATAGTCATTGTGAGAGAATGGCGGCCTCTACTGGAGATATCTGGAGATGACTGCTTCTTTCTGTGTGATGCAAGACTAAAATATAGAAAGATCTCAAAGTGCATATTTGTAATGTGTTTATAAATATCTCATTACTCTATTAATATCTACACTGTCTTCTTAAATGACTACAATAGTTTGCAGATGAGCATACAAATGCTTTGTATAATAATACATTTCTTTGGCATTGCCACATGAACCATTGTTGAAATTATAGTTCTGTCAAAGGGAAGACCCTCTGTCTTAAACTTTGAACAGTCCTGGTAGAAGTTTCATGATCCACTGGAAGTTCCATGATCCACATATCTGATACATATCTGATCAAATACTCAACAAACTTTAGTAATTTACTGCACTGAAATTGTATCACAATTGAATTGTAAATCATTTGACTGATATTTGGTGACAGTTTGGTGTTTTTCACACAACAAAACCAGAGAGAATCAGGAAGTAAATTACCTTCAGACAGACAGATCTGCTAAGCAGGTGAGAGTCACTTTACATAAAACAATAAGTCATAAAATCTGTTTATTTTGAGGAGATAATTAATCATTTGTTCTTTGATTGATGGCAGAATCGCCATCATTATCATCAAAAGCAAGAGAGACCAGGAGACAGAGTATACATATACCTCCAGAAAAAATAATTGCTGTATTTTCCTCTTATAAACATTATTTAATAGGTGACTATTGACTATTTCTCTCTCCAGAAGTATCATCCTCCAGCGGTCCACTGACTGAGGAGCTTCAGTGCTCGATATGTCTGGACGTGTTCACTGATCCAGTCAGCACTCCATGTGGACACAACTTCTGCAAGACCTGTCTGAATAAGTGCTGGGACAACAGCCGGACCTGCAACTGTCCATATTGTAAAGAAACATTCAAGCACAGACCTGATCTCAAGATTAACACCACACTCCGAGAGATTGTAGATCACTGTAAAAAGAAAAGTCCTGAGAAAAACCCTGAAGTTCTGAAAAAGCCTGAAGTTCTGTGTGACGTCTGTGAGGAAAGAAAGCTGAAAGCCCTGAAGTCGTGTCTGGTGTGTCAGAGCTCTTACTGTGAAACTCACCTGGAGCCTCATCTGAGAGTGGCAGGTTTAAAGAAACACAAACTGATCAATCCTGTGAGTAATCTGGAGGACTATATATGTCAGAAACATGAGAGACCTCTGGAGCTGTTCTGTAGAGATGATCAGACATGTGTGTGTCCGATGTGTGCTGTAACAGACCACAAGAACCACAACACTGTTTCTTTAGAAGAGGAGAGTGAAGAGAAGAAGGTAGAAGTTACTGACAAACTGATTTTAAATGGCTCTTATCATGAGGAATCACATGTTCTTTAAAATAAATCAGTTTTGAAAACATTGTGTGTTGTTCTCGGTCTATAGACTCAACTGATGAAGACACATAAAGACACACAGCAGAAGATCCAGGACAGAATCAAGAAGATTCAAGACGTCAAACACTCAGCTGAAGTCAGAAAAGTGAGTTTATAATAATTTAATTAAATGAATTTAAATATCTATTATTGTATATTGAATTGTGGTTTGAATTGTTGTTTGAATTGTTGTATGAAAGAAAAAAAATTCACACTCACAGTCGCTCTGCTGGTCTGAATATCGACACGTCTGTGATTCCCTGATCACTTAGTAAAGTAATAAAACATCTCTCCTCAACAAGACACATGATTTCAGGAATCATTCAGTGCAAACGGTGCAGAATTACGGATTTTAAAAACCGCCTAAAACACTGAAGTATGAGAAATAATAACAGTGATTCTTCTCTTAGCAAACACCACTAATAATGAGTTGGTTGTCCTGGTTGATCAGAGAAACACAGAGAAGGAGAAAGCGGCCCGTGTGGAGCTCTTCACTGATCTCATCCGCTCCATTGAGAGATGTCAGACTGAACTGCTGGAGATGATGGAGGAGCAGCAGAAAGCAGCAGAGAAACAGGAGGAAGAGCTCATTGAAGAGCTGGAGCAGGAGATCGCTGAGCTAAAGATGAGAAACACCGAGCTGGAGCAGCTCTCACACACTGAAGATCACCTCCAGCTCCTACAGGTCAGTCAACATCTCTCTGATCAATGATAATGCAGTGTATGACACCAGAACACTCCTCAAGCTGAAGGGTTTCTGCTCTCTCCTGCTGTAGATTTACTCATGCCTGTGCAGCTCTAGAAACACCAGGAACTGGTCTGAGATCAGTGTGAAGACTGATGAGAGTCTGGAGACTCTGAGGAGAGCTCTGACTAAACTGCAGGACTCTCTACAGGAGAAACTCACACACACTGGTACATCAATATCAAATACACCGTACAGATACATATATTTATCATCTTTTTATCAGGGCTGACAACTCTCAAGGTCTCAGATTGAGTCTCACGCAATTGACACTGTTCTCAAGCATTCACTCGCACATCCATATTCTCACACAGTGAAAAAACATTGCGGAGAAAAGGACATGGACAGACAAGACAAAGCAGGTTACTTTTTTATATGAAACAAAGTCTTAGCTTTCAAATATTGTAAGTTTTATTAAGAAATTCAAACAATAAATACCGTTTTGGCGTGAAATATTGCTGTCGCCTCAGTTTAAGTGGCACATGAAGCCATCATCTCTTCCTCTTTATTATTAGTTACAGTACAAAACAAAGATGAATGAACATCAGGGTAACGTTATATTGAAAGAACCAGTACAACTTACTGAAATGTTTTATGTCTCATGTAATCGCTCAATCAAACGATGTCACGTAATATTTACCTCAGAAAGCCATTCAATGTCCAGTATTTTGCGAGAAAATGGACTGAAGATGGGAGCAAAAAAAGCACTATACAAAATAATTATATTTTTACTCTTAATACCATTGAAATGTTTTATTATAACTTTATTATTATTAAAACTTCCTGAAATGCAGTTGTACACAAACCAGTTGTTAATTAACTTTTAATAATAATGTACTAGCTGACAGGGTTCCTTGTATGGTTCACAACATATACTATATAGACATGCATGTATACATCAATATTAAATCAAGATCGAAATCGAATCTTGACATTTTTGTCAGTACCACTGCCTCAAATTCTCTATCCTAGCTGAACTCAAAAGTTGCTGCCCTGTTTTTATATAGTAAAAAGCATCAGTAATGAAGAATGAGTCTGATCAAGCTGAAATAAGAGAAGTGTGTGATCATGTGTGTTACAGGGACTGTAGCAGTAAAAAACTCAATAAATGAGAGAGAGGCGAGAGTTAGTAGTTACTCAAGCAGTCCTCTGTGTTTTCTGAGGATACATATTGTATTTCATTAAGAGATTGAGTCATTAAGACTTTAAATCACAGTATTGATAAATGCATTGAAATAAATATAAATATATATAAACAATACATATAAATACTTAAAACAAATCACAATTAATAAGTAAGTAAATAGAGAAAGAAAACCTAACAATATGTGCACAAATGCTTTAATTCTTCCACACAAGTGGCTGAACTCAGGAAAGTGTCTCAGGTAAATGACTCCAGTAAGTGATACTCTAATGGACTTCTTTATGACATAAGCAAAAAAATATTAATAAAATAGATTACCAACTGAAACAAATTAATTGGAGATTAAAGCATATAAAATTACAGCGTGATATGAAATTTTATGAATTTAACTAACTTTAACAATAAACGAGAGGGAAGAGTGTTAGTTAGGTTGCTGCAGTTGTCATGGTAACTCTTCTCTCTCGACTGACACCTAGAATTTAGATAACGCAGCTCAACTGTTCAATGCAAACTCATTATAATACATTTAAGTAATTAAAACACTTATGTACATGCATAAAAATAGACATACTTAGATAAAAAATAAAATAAATTCAAATAATTCAATATCTTTGTGTCCCAAACTCCATGGTCACATTATTATCATCAGCTCACAGTTCTTCAGGTCATTTTAAATGTTTCACCAAAACCAAAAAAGCAGAAAATCAAATGAATAGACATCATGTGTTTAAGATCTTCATGAGAGGAGGGATGTGTGTGAAATATCAGGCCTGAATCTCCAACAGCAGTGCGAAAAAACACACACATTGATTCGATAAAACATGATGTTGTTCACAATTCTTTAAATATAACCTTAAATCTTGTCTATAATTGCACACTTAAACATGTCAAAGATCTGCTGATGTTTTATTGTCATGTGTCTACAGTTGTGAAGAGGATACAGCAGTATGCAGGTACAGTGTGCTGTCTGTATACACTAGATTACATTCAGACAGCTTCATCACTGACCTACAGTAGGATTAAACACTGATTACATATTACAAACATCATCATTGAATATCTGTATTGTGAAGTTGACATTCATATTCTCTGTTTTCTCAGTGGATGTGACTCTGGATCCTGATACAGCTCATCCTAACCTCATCCTGTCTGATGATGGAAAACAAGTGAGACATGGAGACATTATACACAAACTCCCAGACCAACCAGAGAGATTTGATAGATGTGCAATTGTCCTGGGAAAGGAGGGATTCTCCTCAGGGAGATTTTATTTTGAGGTGCAGGTGAAGGGAAAGACTGCCTGGACTTTAGGAGTGGCCAGAGAATCCATTAACAGCAAGGGAAAGATCACACTGACTCCCAGTAATGGATACTGGACCGTGATTCTGAGGAATGAGAATGAATATAAAGCCTGTGCTGATCCTCTTGTCTCTCTGTGTGTGAGAGTGAAGCCGCAGCGGGTCGGTGTGTTTGTGGATTATGAGGAGGGTCTGGTCTCCTTTTATGATGTGGAGTCCAGCTCTCATATTTACTCTTTCACTGATCAGTCTTTCTCTGGGAAACTCTATCCATTTTTTTAGCCCGTTGCTTAATAATGGAGGTAAAAACTCAACTCCACTGATCATCACACCTGTCAAACAAAAATAAATGAATGCATACCCCTAATTATAATATACTTTATAAAAATAATGCTTCATCTGATTAATGTTTAAAAACATAAAAATATGTGTTTTTACTCAAAGAATGAGAATAATTAGTTGTTGCTGCTTTACAAGTGATTCCAGCATCTGAATAAATAATTAATTGTTGCTTCTGTTTTATTGTGTGTAATATTAACCCTGTATGATTACCTCACCTGTATCAGATATCATTGAGAGTGATTCTTACGTTTCAGGCTCACAGCCGTACATCAGAGTCATCAGTTTAATTTGCAGATAAAATTAGGTGGCTTTTATAAACACGTTAAGATGAAATTTTAAAATCAGATATTTTATATATAAAATTCAGTATTCATCGATTTTAAATTTTTTACAGTAGCCTATATTTCATTACAGTGTAAAAGAGTAAGCAAATCTGCGTTGAGATAAAAAAAAATGTTTGTGAGAAGTTCACCTGTGCATATTTATAAATATGAATAGGGCTAATTAACACATTTATTCGTTATCAATTATTAGAATATATGAAACATAAATATAGAAAGTTGAAAAAATTCTTAAAAAGGTAATAAAGAATAAAGATAAGAAAAGTGAAAGGTCCAAACACTATATTCTTGTATTTGTAGCTACCATTTCCAAACATTCAAAACGTTGCACCATATTTAAAAAATTAGAATAGCCTTTTGGAGATAAGTTCTACAGACAAATGTAATTTATTTCATTATTTTTTGCGCGGTGAAAACGACAATTCCCACAATACCGCGCGGTGGAACGGCAGGCGTGAGGACTTCCGGGTCATCTCAGATCGAGTGTGTTGTTGACTCGATCTCGGTGTTTTCCGCTGTCTTCTGGTTATTCTATTTTCTCTGTAAATGTCGCAATGATGTAGATAAGAGGAATATTTGACCCATGACCCGCGCTACCGGCCTCCGTCCCCGCGGGATTCTGCGTGAAGAGTGAACGACTGTAAGTGTGATTATAAATCTGATCATCATAAACATAAACACTCTCAACTGCATGACTAATATCAGCATCGGACCTGTGCGTGTGTTAGTGCAGATACTTTGTAAAGCAAAATGAGATTCATCATGATATATTATATGTTATGTCTACTTTTCATGATCAGTTTCGGTACAATGGTATATTTTCAAATGACTATCGCCATAGTTGTATTGTCTGAAACATACAGCATTGTTGCTTTGTGTAATATGACTTATGATTAAGTGGCATTTTATGATTTAAATGGTTTGTTTTATTGCAATGGTATTATCCAGACAGGTTGTGTCGATCTCGATATTAGACATGTAACATAAAATGTATAATATAATCTGATAGTACTGTACTATGGTACAGCGATGTGATATCAGGTATAGCATGGTATTGTTTGATTATAACATAATTATTATATTATTATAACACATACACATTTTTACATATGTATATTTTGTGCCAAATAGCTTGATCCCATTTTTAACCTTTATGATCAATGATAAATATGTTGCAGCTTTTGCAAATGACAAGTAAACTGAGCAGAACTGTATGATCCTTTATGATTATGCATATCACATCTGATATTTGAAATCTTTATCAGAAGTATAATATCAGGCATGAGTGATGATATCCGACACAGTTAATGTGTTTCTACAGGGCGTCACAGCTGTAGTGTTGAGAACATGGTGAGCTTCTAAAGCACATCCAGATGTGAAGGTGTTTTTCTTTGTTTGTCTTCTAAAGGAGGGGAGGATGTGGCAGAGCGTTGGTTTGACGGTGTTGGTGATCGTGGCCACGCTGATATGTGTCCTCCTCTTCATGCTCTTCGGTAAGTGCAGCCAACAAACCCCTCAGAGAAGATCCTGCAGCACACACACTTGCTGTGGTGTTTATTAGTTGATGATGCAGTGACATTCAGACATTTTTAAGTGCGATTGATTGTCCAAATACTTTCAGGGTCAGTGTAGGTTATCTTAAACTGGAGATTTGAGGAACTGTACGTTTTTTTGTGAAGTCTATGCAGTGATTGCTTGATTCTTGAGATGACATCTAATGGTCATGAAAAAGTCACATCTTCAGTTGCAGGATCTTCTCTACAGTGATTCACAGATTTATGACCCATGAGTGAGAATGTGGCCGGTACAGTCAAGCATGGCAAAAATAGAGCAGGTTTGCTGAGTGCCAGCAGGTTTGATTACGACACGCACGTCTCAGTTCGACAGCTCGCTGCGAGTCGAGTGTTGACTTCAGTCCAGGTCTCTCTGACTGACACACACGTGTTAAGATCACAGTAGCTGTAAGAAAGGTTTTCTGTACTGTAGGATCCTGTCTGCTCTAACATAAGTGTGTGTGTGTCCAGTGTGTGTTCATGTCAAAGGTTTGCTCGACTCAGATCTGTGTTGGTCACTGAACTGAACCGCTGGCCCTTCTGTGTGTTACTATTAATGAGAAGACCATTCATCTGTGTTAACTGAAGTGTCCGAATCTGTTGAAATGAAGTCACAAACTCTACCAGGAGTGAGCCCAGGTCATATTTTACCAAAGATTGAAAAGAAAAAGAAAATAATAATATTTTGCAAACAATTTTTTTGCGTTATGACATTTTCCCTACTGAAGTGTCAGTTAAGACTTTATAATAAGTTCTCATTAGTTAACCCTTTACCTGTCACCCCCCCTTTTGATAATTGACATTAAAATGCACTATACAAACTTAAATTGTTGTAATTCAAGAATGCTTTGGAATATAGACCTAAGTTTGGTCTTGTTTTAAAGAAAACAATCAGCAGATTATTACTGAAGTGAAAGCACTTCATAAAATTAAAGTATGAAAAAGTTATGGAAGTTATAATTTACAGTAAATCAAATATACTTTATTAATATATATTTTTTTAATATAAAATAAATATTTTACAAAATATTTTTTACAATAAAATTACTATAAAATGAAAGCTATATATCTAACCAAGTTGTGTTCCAAATTTAAAGTTGATATCACAAAAATTGAAGTTCCCATGAGATTTTGTTTAGGCGTAATACCAAAAATAGCCACCGGGTGCCATTGAATTCCATTGAATTTAATTGTATGCATTCTGCCATAACAAATTAATACATTTCTATCCAAATATCACTTCTGTCACTAAATATGGAACCTTGAGACCCAGACCTTTCTGACAATGTGTTTTGTCAAGATTAGAAAAGGTTTTGATAATAAATTATGAAAGATGATGCCCAAAAGGGGAGGGGCCTAATAAAAAAATACAATTTCTATGGTAACGCAACGTCCAATTTCAAAACGGTTTTCACAGGATGAATTCTGAGTTCGTAAGCTTTCAAATGATACCTAATTTATGATAACTACTAAAATATGTGATATAATAATAATAAAAAATATATATATTATATATAATATATATTATACTTTTTAGAGGACTTCTTACTTTACTTTTTAAAATATAATTTTATCTTTTTTTATTGACAAATACTAGATTATGTTTTATTATGAACTTTTAGCACTAAAAACCAAAGTTTCAATTATTAAAAGTGTGTGCGTCGACTTTTTGTGACAAAGGTCAGAAACTCCTGTAATGACGTTGATTTTTTGAGGCGCACTCTTGTCATAAATTCATATATTACTGTTCATTCGTAATTTGTAAGAAAAAAACAACGCTAAAATATCTATTTAGGAGTCTTGGACCTTTCCAACGATATATAGTTTGTCATGACTAGATTAGGATTTAATAGTAATATAGTGAAGTAAATTTAGTTTGCCCGTATACGGGCAAGTGACACTTAAGGGTTTTTTTAATGCATTAGCCAACATGAACTAACAATCAGCAATAATTTACAGCCTTTATTAATCTTTGTTAATGTTTGTTAATAAAAATACAGTTGTTCATATTTTGTTCACATTAGTCTGATGTAAATTTAGCTTTTAAGATTTTAAGGATATATATATATTAGGGCTGGGCAACGATTAAATGAGATTAATGGCATCCAAAATAAAAGTTTGTGTTTACATAATATATGTGTGTACTGTGTATAATTATTTAGTATAAATAAATACACACACACATGCATGTATATGTTTAAGACAACTGTTATTTATATATAATATAAGTTATGTTTAAATATACACACACACATATTATGTAAACACAAACTTTTATTTTGGATGCGATCAATCACGATTAATCGTTGCCCAGCCCCCACACACACACACACACATATATATATATATATATATACGCATATAGATTTTTACATTATTTTTAATTACATTTTCCTACTAAATTCTAAGTACCATGTGTCTGGATGTTTTATATTAGAATCGTATATTACTTATTTCATTTTTTACAGCAAAATTAAATAGATAGAATAGAAATTGTATTTTGTATACTGAACTTAAATATTAAGATTTTGCTTTTGACATTTTTTTTCATGCCACTAGTTTCTCATTCATAAAACTCATCTACATATTTTATGCTTGATTATTATCATGATTCTTATTTGATGAATATGTTGCATATTTTATATTTTACTTCAGAATCAGTAAGAAATCTTTATTAAGAAATGTATTTGTGAGAAAAAGTGTTTTGTTTATTATGATAATGATATTATTTATAATTAGAAATGTACAGATGGTACAGATGGGTGAAAATGCTAAACAAATGTTATTAGAAACATTTCTTGAGATTAACTGCTGTCAAAACATAATATTATTTTATATATAAAATTATTATCTTATAAAAGAGTTTTGCCCGTGAGGCATCTGAAGGGCCTTAAATACACATATAAATTTGCAAATCTGTACTTTATCATACAGTTAATGTAAATGCTTAACATAAAACAAATCCTATTTGAGAAAATATAAATGCAACAGCCTGTCACCTCTCATAGTTCCAGAGTAAACCTGACAGCCAAACGTGCAGTTACTGTATTACATTTCCAGTGTGTTTGTCTCGTGTGCAGGGTGGTATGTGGTGTGGCAGCTCTTCCTGTCCAAGTTTAAGTTCCTGCGGGAGTTGGTGGGTGACACCGGTTCCCCGCAGGCAGAAACCGAGCCCGAGAGTGAACGCAGCTCGCCCTCGACACCCCGCCACCGTCCCAAGACCGCCCGCCAACGGGTCGTCCCTCCTGACAGCACTACATAGAGCCTGACCCAAGATCTCCTCCACATCTGCATCAGTCACTGTGCTCTCCTCCACATCTGTAATGGACATCATGGTTACACTCGGCATGTTTTTAGTATGAACCAGCTCAGCCACACGCTCATGTCCCAACCAACACGCTGCTACCCTCGGCTCCGGCTGCATGGATGTGTAAATATATCTGTGTGAGAGCGTATCCAGTGTGTGTTTGTTATCGTTTAGCTATTCTGTGATTACTCAAGCTCACAAATAACATGCTGACGAACGATCAGATATCCAGCGTTTCCGTCAGCTTACGGCACTACTATTCACACTGACACCGACCGGCTCTGACATCTGTCCAACACGTGCAATGAAATCTTCTTTATATTTCTTTGGGGTTGAAATGTTAGGAAGGAAACAAACATTTTGACTGGACTGCACACCCAAACGATGTTAAGAATTGGCCCTATAAAATGTTGTAGAATTTCCATTGCTCGCAGCGTTAGTGCTTTAAGACGGCCGCCATCGGTCGCTCCGCCCCGCTCTTGTGCCTCTGGCTCGGGTTGAAGTCGTCCTGATTGAGTGGATGGATCTCAATATGCCTGCAATTCCCAGCTTTATAAAAGCATTAGAGCTAAATATGCCACTCTGACCCCAGGTCAGCCCGACCATGCCTGTGTGTGAAGCTGTGTGCAGGTCAACTTCTAGTCACCAACGTAGATGGTCACGTTTTGTTACATGTTTTTTTTTTTTTTTTACAGTAGATTTTTTTCCCCTTCATAATAAATATATTAAATAAAACAATTAAGTTGTTTGTGAATTATTTTTATTTTAATGCATATTTTAATTATTATGTTAAACAAATAATTCGGACACTTGTGTGTTGCTTTGTACTTAAATAATCAGCTCTGACTCATAAAACACCTGATTTTGATTTGCAATCATTTTGGTTGCCATATTAATTTAATGGGACAATTTTCCTGCACTACTGAAGATGTCCACAAGAGGGCAGTAAAATGCGAATAAAATAATACAGATGGTCAAATGGTCACTCAAACCATCTATATGTATAGAAACATCTACTAATTAGGAATCTATATTAATATTTCTATGACTCAAAAAAGCGCCTAGATTAGACGTTTAAATTGACTGGTCTTTAATCAGTCTTTTAGAGAGAAAAAAATAGAATAACCCTATTTTAACTTGCATTTATTTATATTAAAATAGGTTTGGTGTATTCTTCAGTAAATTTCAGTAAAATGTGAATAAAATTCATAGACTTAAAAAAAATAATAATAATACAGCGATGCCTGAAGGTGTGAAGTTTGATTTCAACCACTCGAAAAATGAGTAGATATTAATATTGCAATATTAAACCTTATTAATTATACTATTAATTGGGTCTACTTTTAGTAATGGTAATGAATTATTATTTATCATCAATTAAAGCACTCTAATCGTATTTGTGTCAGTAAATGTAAACTTCCGCTAAAGTGATAACGGACAATTAAAAATGTCCACAAGGTGGCAGTAAAACAAATAAAAGTGTTGGACGCTTCTTTTCAAACATTGGGGAAAAAATGCAATTCGCTTCTTTAAACCGATTTGCTTTAATAATACTTTTAGAGAAAAAAAATGAAATTACTGTATTAATTACTGCATGTATTAATTCAATATTACAGGTTTTTACACAAAGATTTTGCAGCACTACTAAAAATGTCCACAAGCTAGCAGTAATATACGAATAAAATGATACATCAAGTGTTGGAAGTTTATTTTCCAACAATGCTATTCGCTTCTAGATTTTAACTTTAAACTGATTTGCTTAAATAATATTTTTAGAGAAAAAAATAAAATGACTGTATATTCATTAACTAAAGAACTTTAATCGCCCTTTGTGGACTTGAATCATGATTCAGTAAATCTAAACGTTTAAACCTCCGCTAAAGTGATATTGAAGCACTACTACAAATATCCACAAGGTGGCAGCAAAAATGCGAATAAAATAATACAGCAAGTCTTGAACTTTCTTTTCAAACATTTTTTCTTTAAAAAAAACCCCCAATTTGCGTCTATATTATAACTTAAAATTTATTTGCTTAAATAATACTTTTAGAAAAATAAATAAAATTACTGTATATTAATTATTCATTTGTATTATCAAATCCTATTAATTATAGTAGGACCTACATCTGAATGTAATTTCATAACGGTAAAGATTTTACAAAATAATCATTAACAAATGCAAAGCACTCCAGTCACCTTTTGTGAACTTGCATAATTTACAGTAATGTAAACGTGTATAAAGTGATTTCTCTGCACTACTGAAAATGTCCACAAGATGGCAGTATTGCAAGCAAACAACAACAACAACAGCAGGGCCTGAAAATGCATTTGTTTTCTTTCTAGATTAGACATTTACCTTTTAGAAAATAAAACATAAAGAAAGGCCATATATTAACTGGCTGCTGCATATATTAACATAAATTTGAAGTATTTGTAAAGTTTGCAGTATTAAACCACTATTAATTATAGTGTACTACTTCTAAATGTCATTTAATAATGGGAAGAATTTTACGTCACATGAACAATTATAAAAAAAGCACTCTGGTAACTTTTATCTGTAAGTGTAAACTGAAGAGATTAAACTTGATGAAGAAATAGGCGTGGCTCAGATTTCCAGCAGTTGTCCCTGATTGGTCAGGTAGCCTACATTGAGTCTAAATAATATATTCACTATTTTTACATTTAACACTATGTATTTTAACACCGACATTATTTATTAATATTAAAGATTCTTAAATTACTGGGGTATAAAATAGTATCCACATAAACGCCGGGGTCATGTTACCTGTTGTTTTATTTAAGTTAGAGCTGTTCAGTATGGACCGATTAGAGGCATTGTGATTACTGTATAAGTCTAAAGTATATTATTTAAACACTTTACATATATCGCTTGGGTAGATAATATTTTATGTCAGTGCCAATTCTTTGAATTAATAGGTTTAAATATTTTTTTGTGCCAAAATATCCTCACTCTGATCCGCGGAGCGCCCCCTGGTGTAATACTCATGTAGTGTACGACCATCATGCATAAATGACTGCAGGTGCTTAAATCAGCAGCGGACAATTCATTATCTTTACCGAGTCTTCTCGGCCTTCTATATCACTATATCATTTCAAAACATGGTAAAATATACACTGGTTAAATCAAATGAAAGAGCCCAGAAGATCTTGGCCATCAATTTTTGACCAGACACGCAAAATTTAATGCTCTTATGCAAAACTGTCAGTATATATTTTTAAAGAGAGGTGCCTACCCCTCTTTTGGTCCACATTTTAAAACCTATTGAAATATATGCAGCTTTAACGAAATGAAAGAGGTAACAGGCTTCGCCATGCACAGAAGCTGTAATTTTGAGGCCTTAGAATACTTCACAGGAAATGGCTGTGGTAAGCCACGGAAATGACATCGCCAGCGCTGCTCTGGTCTCCACTGTATTCACAGGTCAGACCTTCCACTTCTCTTTTTTTCCTCCACCGTACTCTTGCTTTTGTTGCAATGACAGGGCCGCAAATCTCTGTTGTCAATGTTTGTTACACAGCAAAGACCGATCACTGCAGTACTGGCTCCCTCACAACAACATGCTTGCCAACAGAGCACCTTTTTGCTGTTGCATGTCAAAATTAGGGGTCAGTACAGGTTTTTAGAAGTGTTTGGAAATGTTTTATTGCATATTCACATACTTCCTTGTGGAAAAGTACATTCGTGCATAATTGCATCTTGATAGGCTACTGCAGTGCTGACCTCTGTTTTGCATGTAATCATTAACAGAGGTATAGCTAAATTCAGTATTAGGCTTATTATTAGGCATAATTTTTGATTATGCAAGTTTCAAACGATTATGGTACTACTACTACTTTAATGGTGCAATTTTGTCCTTGTGAGTTTCCTCAATACCAGAACCGTTAAGCTCAATACTAACTAAAATGACTGAGTTGAGTTGAAGGAGTTTCTGTTGTGGTGACTCTGATTGGTTGGTTTATTTAGTGTGAGTAGTGAAGTGAAGCATTGATTGGATAACTCATCCCTCCCTCTTCAGGCTCTTTAATTCAGTGCAGATCCACCTCGAGACACATCGAAGACCACAGAACTCCCACTGATGCCATTATAAGAGCCAGATAAATCACTAGGAAAGGGTTTGGAGAGAGAGTGATGAGACGAATTTACCGCTCTCTCACAATGTTTAATGAAAGTTTTTCTTAAAAGGCTTTCTTTTCTTTATTTCCCAGAGGAGAACTTAGTCCTGAATGTGGCAAATGTTAAATCGTTAATTACGTGTAAGTGCCAGTCAGTGGATACCGATGCTTTTACACAGATTTGCGAGTTGGCATTCCTTCATTCCCAGCTAGATTTTTAGCATTCATTACCATGCCCAAAAGAGCAGTTTATTTGGAGGGAGAATGCTCTAGAAGCACAAAAGTATGTGAAGTTTCGTTTCAACATAATTTACAAGTAACGCTGGGAACATTTTAAGCTAAAACAGCTTGCTATACAGGTCCTTCTAAAAAAATTAGCATATTGTGATAAAGTTAATTATTTTCCATAATGTAATGATAAAAATTAAACTTTCACACATTTTAGATTCATTGCACACCAACTGAAATATTTCAGGTCTTTTATTGTTTTAATACTGATGATTTTGGCACTGTGAGCAGGGGCCAGATCGTGCTGAAAAATGAAATCTTCATCTCCATAAAGCTTTTCAGCAGGTGGAAGTATGAAGTGCTCCAAAATCTCCTGATAGCTAGCTGCATTGACCCTGCCCTTGATAAAACACAGTGGACCAACACCAGCAGCTGACATGGCACCCCAGACCATCACTGACTGTGGGTACTTGACACTGGACTTCAGGCATTTTGGCATTTCCTTCTCCCCAGTCTTCCTCCAGACTCTGGCACCTTGATTTCCGAATGACATGCAACCACTGAGCAACAGTCCAGTGCTGCTTCTCTGTAGCCCAGGTCAGGCGCTTCTGCCGCTGTTTCTGGTTCAGAAGTGGCTTGACCTGGGGAATGCGGCAGCTGTAGCCCATTTCCTGCACACGCCTGTGCACGGTGGCTCTGGATGTTTCTACTCCAGACTCAGTCCACTGCTTCCGCAGGTCCCCCAAGGTCTGGAATCGCTCCTTCTCCACAACCTTCCTCAGGGTCCGGTCACCTCTTCTCGTTGTGCAGCGTTTTTTGCCACACTTTTTCCTTCCCACAGACTTCCCACTGAGGTGCCTTGATACAGCACTCTGGGAACAGCCTATTTGTTCAGAAATTTCTTTCTGTGTCTTACCCTCTTGCTTGAGGGTGTCAATGATGGCCTTCTGGACAGCAGTCAGGTCGGCAGTCTTACCCATGATTGCGGTTTTGAGTAATGAAACAGGCTGGGAGTTTTTAAATGCCTCAGGAATCTTTTGCAGGTGTTTAGAGTTAATTAGTTGATTCAGATGATTAGGTTAATAACTCGTTTAGAGAACCTTTTCATGATATGCTCATTTTTTGAGATAGGAATTTTGGGTTTTCATGAGCTGCATGCCAAAATCATCAGTATTAAAACAATAAAAGACCTGAAATACTTCAGTTGGTGTGCAATGAATCTAAAATATCTGAAAGTTTAATTTTTATCATTACATTATGGAAAATAATGAACTTTATCACAATATGCTAATTTTTTGAGAAGGACCTGTATAATGCTGCATTCACGTGTTATCTGAATTATCATACGAGTTTCCTAGTTAAAAATTGGACATGAACACCCTCTCAAGTTACGCTTCAAATGACTATTCATTATACGTGTCCAAACACAATACTGGTCTCCGCTTGTAACAGACAATTAATTGTAACCAACAACCGAGACCAGTATTCTGTTTTGATCCATATATGAATAACCATTTGAAGCTTATTGTATGTTTCACATACAGCGAACATCCCCTGTATTTGACCGAAATACCAGAATTTTTTGTTAACAAATTTGTTAACTAGTTAACATGAAATAGCAATGAACAAGTTTGCATTTATTGATCTAGTTAAGGTTAATCTTAATGTGAAAATGATAATTTTTATTAACTTAGATTAACAAAGGTTAATAAATGCTGTAAAAATAAATTGTTCGTTGTTAGTTCATGTTCGTTCGTTAACTAATTTACTAATATTAACAAATGAGACCTTGTAAAGTTTTACCTGCATTTCATATAATCATTTACAATTAAGCAATTTATTAATTAGCAAAAGGTAAATTTGTGGTAAATCGTCATAATGCTGTACATGCAGTGAGTCCACAGACTGTTGTACACAATCTGGAATATTCCTTTAAGTCATGCAAAACAATATAATACTGCTGTACATGACAAATGTCTTAATCATCTGACCGCAGTGTGCAGGGATCATCGGTCCATCAGAAACCTGCCCATTATCCACTGGTGAAACTGGTGTGCAGCTGCCGAGAGCCAGAGCACCTGCTACATGAGCTAATGTCCTTCATCTCACCACAGCCCACAAATCATCATGAGCATCTGTACAAAACATTGTTAGATGAGAAAAAAGGCCTGTTTTAAGGCCTTTCAGATGAGATGGTATAATAAAAATCTAGTAAATTAGATTGGGCAGACATGTGATGTTCCCACTGCAGGTCTCAGGATGTTCCAGCAGGGTAATGTTAATGTTAATATGGTGTGGCAGTGTGTTCAGGCCGTGCTCGACTTACTCCTCAATCCCCTCGGCATGGCCTCTCATCATCGCCGCTAACCCACATGAGCAATGATACATGCTCGTTTCATTACAGCGTGGAATGGAAAGTATTAGTCACCAAGGTCCACAGAGATGGTTTGTGAGGCTCACATCCATCTAAGGTCTTTTTTTTTATCAGATTATATCTGTCCGATTGGATCATCTGATAATACTTTGGGAATTATGGATCGGTGGGACATTTAGTTATGGCGGGGTGAAAACTCTTGGGAAAATGTCTTCCTTGATGCTGCCAGATTTCACGTTCGTTTAACACGGTTTAGCTACTTTGTTAGTAATGCCGTGATACAAGAATGAATGTCTGGGTCACATTTTGCTACAAATTTTGCATAATTTTTTTTCAGCATTTGGATTTTTTTTGTAATAAAACTAGAAATACTGTATTTTTTTACTCTAATAAAATATATATTTTTTATTTATTTAAATAAGCATAAATTAAAAGTAATCAAATACTGCCATGATGTAATAACATTTTACAATGTATTTTTCCCATAATACAGTAATGAAAATGAGTTTTTCTAGCACATTATAGTAATAAAAAACAGCGGAGGAAAAGTTTAATTCTCATTAAAAACTTGCAAAGGTGCAAAAAATTCTTAATGGTCCTAAAGCAGGCTTCAACTAAATATAATTTATTTTTGATTTTATAGTGAAATATGAACTGGGGCCCATTCCTGACAGGTTTTGTGAGATTCACCATACCAAAATGTCAGAATAAAAAACAAGTGAAACCATTTCTATAGCAAAGACAGAGAAACATTTTACTTTGTTCATACCGTACTCTCAGCAGAGTGTGTGTCACACAATACAGCACATGTACAAAACAAACTATTTTCGTTTTGTATGTTCTGGCATTCAGCAATACACAATAGCAGTTAAGGACAATTTGTAAGGTGCCTAATACACAAAACGATCAGGAAAATCTCAATCAGTTCTATTCAATACAGTTAGTATTATTATTATTATTATCATCATCATTATATAAAAACAAATCGACACAAAATAAAGAGCCAAATATTTACAAAGAGGAAGAGAGCAGGACTATTTACAAAAGACAACTTTCAGTGATGCATCTAAGAATGGGTATAAATATATATGCATGTTAAAATGACAGTCTTTGTTCAGATGTTGATGACATCACAATCCCGCCATCTGTGAGAGCTGCACTTTAAATTGTTGTGCCAAATGTGAGAGGTCCGTCACGCGATCTACCATTTCCTGTACAGCAGCTGTGTTGGGATAGTGGAGGGCCGCTATTTTTGTGGCACTCACGACTGTCTTTAGCATCTCACATAGGACGTTGCTTAAGTTCATGACACGATTTGCCACTTCTGCCACCGAGGCCTGTCTTGACAGAGTGTCACCGATAAACACCAGCTTGTGGGCGCAGAGAATGACAAACTTGCCATGTGCAACGAAGATTCGAGGAGGTTGCCCGGCCTTCACGCAACCGAAAAAAGCATCTACCGCATTCAGCAGAGTCACAAAGTGCTGGTCGCATTGGTCCGCGTAGAAGCCCAACAGTTGGCGATCACGCAAGCACACCGGAGCTCCGCCTCCATTGGAGAAATTAGAGGAGGAGTCTGCTGAATGTTGGTGGGAGATCCACTTGGTGATGTCATTCTCTACAGGTTTGATCACTTCCTGTTCGAGCTGTTTAAACTGTTTCAGCTGTTAAGAGAGACAAAGAATATCAAAGTTAGACATATTTAAATCATAAAAAAAATTAAGAAAAATAATGCATGTCATTTCGGGTGCACCTTTTTCTCTCTAAAACATAAATGAAATTTCAAATGAACAATAGTATAGTTATATAATATTTTGTATAATATAGTACCTATAGTTAATTTAGTTTTTTCTAAAGAACCATAAGAGATAAAATGCACCAGTTTATAAATATTTATATAAAATAGTAACGACATGCACAATTTATATAATACATATACAGTATATACAAACACACATATCTCATGTAGGTTGTTGATTTCAAAATCAAGAAAGGCAAATAAATCTTTCTTAAAATATTTTAAATGATTTTTTTTTTGCCTACATTTTGAGATGGACACTAACAACATGAGAGACAGTTTTAAAACAACCAAAGAATGCATAAACATCTTAAACACAGTTTATATGGGCTCAAGTTTACATGGAACAGAAACCATCTGTCCTAGAAGAGAGATCTGCACCTGGGAGGTTGTTATAGCCAAACTCTGATATATGGTGAACATATGGACACCCTAAGGTCTTACATGATGCAACTGTTAACTGACTTGGCCAACAAAAACCCTTTTTCTTGTAATTTTTACCTAATGTCACAAATCTGGTGTTTCTATTCTTATCCATGCTAAGGCTGACAAAGAATCTGTCATGCTGTACTGTATTTCTGCACCCTAAAGGCACTTAATCATACACTACTTGCTTGTTCATTGATGACTGACACACAAGCTGATGACGTTTATGTGCACGTGTCGTGTACCTGTTCTTGGCCGAGTTGGACTTTGCTCTGTTTGGTGATGTTTTCCTTCTCTAAGAGTTCCTTCTGTTGTCGTTCGAATTCATCTTTTCCCTGCAAAAATAACAAAAGTTCAGTCAGCAAGTCACAACAGATTGTTTCAAAGCAGCTCAACAGAAACTAGTGTCTTAATGCACCAATGAGCAGCCAAATGCCACTGTGGTATTAAACTAATCCTCTTTTAATTCAAATTATTTTTTTGTCTCATGAATTGAATTTGAAAAAGCAAACATCTCTTTTTATTATCTTTAAAACACCATTCTGGCAGCATCTAAATGCTTGCATAGGATGAATATCCCCTCTTAGTCTTTTGATTGAGATTAAAGTACATGCTAATATTTTAATCTCACTTTAATGAGCTCAAATGTGAAGGATCTAATTTCTAATCTCTGCATCCAGGATTAACAGATGGACAGAGGATAGATGGAAGCGAATGGACTGTTTTTCAACCGTTTTTGCAGCATGCAAATCTATAAATATGTACATTTTCTTGTTTTTGTATTTATTTTATTCACAGCTGATTTAGAAGAATTTCAGCAGGCAGACAGTTGATGGACCCCATTGACTTACATAGTATGGAAAAGAAAATACTATGGAAGTCAATGGGGCCCATCAACTGTTTGGTTACTGACATTCTTCAAAATATCTTCTTTTGTGTTCAGCAGAAGAAATAAATAAATTCCTACAGGTTTGGAACAACTAAATGACGACAGAATTTTATTTTTGCATAACCCTACAAATATTGTTTTTTCTCGTTGCATTGCCTGTTGTATGAAAATCGCAAATAGAAACACATGAACATGAAAAACATGATCATTTCTCATGATGATTTATATATGTATATATATATATATATATATATATATATATTTGTTTCAAGTATTGTGTTGTAGTGTGATTCCCACCTGCAGATGGACATAGTCATAATCTTCCATCCAGCTTTTAACACACTTCTCACTGTTCATGTTTGCTTTTTCGTGTGATACGGGGAAAGGTTTGGTCTGGCCTCCGTAGCCATCGTCCTCCGTCGGGGTGCAGGTAAAGGGGTGAACGATGCCCTCTATTGGTGCTCTTCGGAAGAGAAGCTCTGCGCTGCCCCCTATTGTTGAAGCCAGCTGCTTGGCATCATCAGGCACAGTCCGTGACACCATTACAAAACGTTCCAGTTCGTCACTCTTGCTCTGATGCTTGGTGCCAATTGCCAGGATATTAAGCGGCCAGTTATTGTTTTCTAAAGTCTGGTGTGTTTGTTGAAGAATCTGATGGGAGTCTTCCAGACGCTGCAACTGGCGTCGTAACTTGGAGTGCAGTCCTTGATCGGACAGAGCGGTGGCGTTTGCTGCGGCTCCACGACCAAATATGAGAAATTCTGTGAGCGAGCCCTTGACGCGCTCCAATAAAACGCGGACCTCGTTGGTGTGCCGCTCCATGAAGCTGCTTGTCCTCCAGTGAGGCGATGCCGCAAGAGTTTGCAGTGCACAAACAGAAGACTCCAGGCATTGCTGGAGGTGACCCAACCTCTGAAACGCAGAGTCTAGATCCAACGCCAGACGACTCTCTGCGGGTGATCCGGCAGAAGAGGAGGAAGTTGACATGCTGCTGCGAGTGCTTCCCGTGCTGGAAAACGACAAGCGGTTTACGCCATCCGTCACCTCACCAAGCAACCGAGTGTCTGTCGGTGGGATATCGTAAACTGATTTATTCCGGTCCTTCTCAGACGACGCGTGTCGGTTCTGAGGCAATCCACGTGGAATATCGTACAAGTCCCGAGATCCACTTGCGGCGAGTTGGCTGGCGGGAACGTCGTAGATGCCGACGCTGTCGTTCATGACCTTGCTGGACACCGGTTCAGAGCTGGGCGGGAAGTCGTAGTTGGAGCATGAGGAAGCTTTAGAGATAGACGCTGGTGGAACGTCGTATACACCTTCTTGCTTGTGCTTTGAAGGCTGTGGAAAGTCGTAATTGCCTTCATCTTGTGCAATGTTGTTCCGACAAGGTGGTGTGGAGTAAATCTGTGGGAGTGAGAATTCGGTTAAACATGGAGTTTATATGCTTATAAGAATTAGTGTTGCCAAAAATATCACATTTTCTGATACATATCGATTCTGAATATTTGCAATGGTTTCAATAATCATTTTCTACTATCAATACACCGTCAGTCAGCTGAAGAAGTTTTGGTGTCTTGCCATTGTCACCTTTGGCTTACTCAGTTGGGGTTTAAAAGACAATTGAAATTTAGAAAATGAGTATCAAATGAGAACCAAAACCTGAACTGAATTGAGCTGGATTTTCTGTAGAGCTGCCCTTAAAGTTGTTTCATGATGGATTTTTAATGTTTTTATTTATTATTTAAAAGGGGACTGTATACATTAATCAACATTCAGATAAATGTACCCAAGTTAGCCCAAAGGCTGTTTTTCATTGGCAGTCCATTTGCCTGATGTTATTAGACAGAAACTTGAGAAACTTAATGAACTTTGCAACATTGATATTGCAACAGCTTTATTGAGCTGAATAATGACACTGTCTTCTGTAGAGTCGCTTTACAACTGAAATTCGTTTCATAATTGATGACTTGTGACACATTAACACAGTTATTTTTCTCCTTGTAGCTTTCCTCCTGCTTGAGGATTTAACTCTTGCAAGTGAAGAAATTCTGAAAAGTAAAATAATTAATTTGTTTTACAGGTCAGTTGTATTACAATTGTAAAAAAGAAAAAGAGTCTTAAGAAATATTATTATCATCATCATTTCTTCTGGTCAATAGTAAATTAACTTAGATACTGTTCAAAATGTTATGCTCTAAATGTGTAATTTTTCACTGTTGTATCAAATACTGTTATCTCATATCAATATTTTTTGTATTGAAATTCCAACACTATGGTGCCAAAACTAATAAGAACTGTTTGATTCCTGACAGTCTAATAAGTCCAGTTCTGCATTTCCACCATCTCACTCTAAAACCTTGAATAGGACATGGAAAATCCTGCCATCCAGCTAAAGGATAAAACCCGGCATTGACCTGACAGCGTAATGGGAGTACATGGGCCGTGCCAACAGCATATTGGTCAATAAATAAACACAGTGGCATGTAAGTGATTTCTGTCAAGCGTAGAATATATCTTTCAGAGTGAGCCCAGGTTTCCGCAAACCCTAATTAAATACGACTCTAATAACAGGTTTCCATGTACATCCAGTTTATTTCAAACAAACTCGAGGCGCTACGCTGCATTTCGCCAGGAGCAGTGGTGAAACATAAGAGGGGCTTCAGCACAATTATTTCTGTTCTGACCTCCTTGCAAAGTTAAGAGCACTACTCTGAGTTTGACTCCAACATTGCTGGCAAGCTAGGCTTTAATTTGCTAACCAGGGGAAAGTAATAAAAATCAGAGTATTTATTTCTTTGTAAAATTTCTGGGAAATAATAGCATTCGGTTACAAGACAAAGAACAAGGGCTGCATCAGAGTGATTATAGTTAACATAAAACATCTTCATACTTGAGATAAAATAAACTGGTTAAACTTATTTTATTTAAAATGGTTACCAACTAGTTAATTGGTTTCTTTTAATAACACAATGTGCTAAAATAATTAAAACTAAAATTAGTACAAATTAAAAAAAATATATAACTTATACAAGTGACAAACAAAAAACAATTACAGATATTTTATCTAAAATTAAAATGTAAAGTATAAAAATAAAATCTCATTCAAAATATTAATATAAACTATAATAGTATTTCAATGATATTAAAGTAATACTGGGCAGCATTTAAGAGAGTATACTTAAATATTCTTGTATCTTTTTGAAACTTTTATTTTGAAGCAAAGACTGTCCACTGTGAAAATTGTAAGTCTAATTCAGTACAAGATGCATGATTTGAGGAATTATTTGTGGCACAAACAATGTGGGATACGCTATACGCTAAAGTTTCAAACAACCCCTAATTTGCATTTGCTAATTATCATGACATCATAATGAATATTAAGACCTGAAGAATCGGCATACCCCTTGCGATGATGGAGGTATGTCATACAGTCCTTTGGATCGCAGGTCATGTGACGGAGGTGTGTCGTAGACGCCCTGGGCTCTGGGAGTGCTGTGCTGTCTGGTTTGCTTGCTCGCAGGAATATCATACACCTGTGCGGGTGTTTAACATGTAAATACACATATGCATACATCTATATGGGTGCATGTGTTATTGAAAGTAACACTCACCCCCTGGGGACGAATTGGAGGAACATCGTAGAGGTCATGAGATGAATCTGAAGCAGGACTATAGGCGTATGTTTGTCCTACTCGTACTGGGGTCACCACCTGAAACAATACAACCATTAGGGGACGTTAAAGTCGGAGCTAAAATGTTTTATTCCTAGGTGAAGGTGAATTTAAAGTTAGCGGAGGGTCTCTTGACGTGAGAAATTGAGGCTGAAAACACCAACAATTACACAGACCCAAACTCAAACCCTAAAAACAAAATGTTTTCACAACCATCTTTTCAAATTCTTAACTCTAAATATGAAAAGTAGTAGTAATAATAAAAACTATCAATCAAACATTTACTACTAAAAATTAACAAAAAAAATCCAAACATATATAAAAACATATACAGTACACACACAATTAATACTAATCTCACCAATCATTCGATAATTAATAATAATCAATTTTTAATAATGAATAAAAATCATTTAAAATATTTTTAGCAATAATATTGTACGTTTTTTTTATTATAGTGAATAATTAAATCTCATTTAAGCTCTTTGTTTTTCAGCCACAACACACTGCAGCAACATACAATATCTGTGGTGAAACTAAGGTGCATTGTGTACGTGACTAGATTAATGCAACTGCAAAATGCATCTTATACAACTTCACCTCGTCTGCTCCAAACATTAATATTTGTCATCTCGTATGTTTCTAATCTATCTTTTCTATATATATTCCTGCAGTTTATTCTCCTTCCTTTATGCTCTTAATCTGACAGGCAGAAGCATCCTTGGAATGTACTTGGTCTCCATTCGCTGTTCTCCAAAATCAGCCCCCCTCCTCGTCCCAAACGCTCTGCTAATACACCGCACACCGCTGTCACCACACGAGAACACTCACGGGTCACTGACAGCTCTCAGAAATGGGAACCATACGCACTGCATCCTGTCTGAGAAACTCCAGATCTGATCCAAAACCTAGTGGCCGCGGCCTTCTATCCGAACTGAAACTGATTTTGAACTCTACATGTCTGGATTTAAATAGGCAAATGCTTAACACATTATTGCAGTGATTATTGTGTTTCAAGATCATTACAAGGTCTTGACCAAAAATCGATGCACCTCTTAATGGGAATAACATGAAAGCATTTATTTCCATCAAGAGGTGCATCAATTCTTGGTCAAGATCTTGTATTGACAATGCAAGGGTCCAGCACTCTGTAAAGTCTCCTCCAGCATGTCCCAAAGACTTTCAGTGAATTTAAGGTTGTTTAAGAAATGAAAAGCTACACACACCAAACAGCGTTTTTTTTTTTTTTTTTAGCCGGGTTAGTGTTTATACATCCTCTCGTGACACAGAGTTCCAGAGATGTGAATGTCAATATGGTTTTCATAAGCGAGGCCGTCACGCTCTTATTTTTTACTCTGTGAGTTTAGGTGCACATCAATGACATTCCTATTCATAAATCAGCACTCTGGAATTCCAGGTTCAGCATAGTTCACCAATTACCCAGATCTCCCGGGTTGTTCCCATCAGTCTTAAATCACCTCTGCTTCCCAGAAATCCTGGGAAAATGAACTGGGAATAAATGCAGAACGGGGCACATCAGTGGTCTGATCAATCTATCTATACTCTATCTATCTAATCAATCTATATCTATATATATATATATAATAAACTATATTTATATTTTATATCTATAATATTATTTACAAAACAGTTATTAAATATTTAATAAAATGTCCATACAAATATATATGTATATATATATATATATATATATATATATATATATATATATATCAAGAATCTTGATTTTACAAAATATATAGTATAATATTTAATACATTTTAGTGTTAATTTAACATTTTAAAATATAAAAATGTAATATAATTTATCATTTATTATATTATGTATTATTATATGTTTTATTTATTTTGAGTAAATATGATAAAATAATACAGAAATCCATCCAATATTACCTAAATCACTTCTCCGCCACCTGGAGTGGCTAATCGGAAATGAGTAAATGTGCCACAGAGTGAGGTGCGAACTGTGACCTCTAGGCAAACATTCTCACCCTGGATTCCATTACAACCCGGCTGGGTGTGCGTGACTAAGACCGGATCAGATTTGAACCTGAGACCGGCCTAATTACTGCGGGAGCCTCTTTTTTGTCCTTGGAGAATAACAGTGCTGAAAAAGCAGCATGACGTAAGAGTGTTTTCTCACCAGCCTCATTTATCTGTATGCATCATTTAGAATAAAGCTGTTTGAGTAAACAATGACTTCACAAATTAGCTCTGAGTCACGTTTGACAAGGAAACAGAGCTGGAAAAATCAGTTGGTTGATCATTTGGAAGAAAAGATAAGCGATTCTCTAGAATCATCTAGAATGATCGGCTGTCTCTCTTTCTGTCCCTTTAAATCGGTTCCATTCCAGTGACAGAAAAAGCTCCGTCCTATTAATAAGTCATCAACTCATCAACGAAGGCAATTAAATGTCAAACCCTCAGGGATCTCCTACATGACGACCATAAAACTGAAATGCACAAAGTCTTCCTGCTAATTTAGGAGCATTACCCTAACGCAAGAAGCCATAATTAATTTTACATCACATGGAAGCATTCAAACACACCCCGTGATTTATAGATGCGCATTGAGACGACGCGGTTGGGGGTGATTATTTAAATGAGATGCATCAATTATGCAGTGACCCTGATTTTAACAGTTTGTCTTTGATTAATAATAAGTAGGCGGCAAAAAGAGAGAGAGATTTAGCCTTGAAACGAAGACGAGGAGGTACACGGGAATGGTGATGAAAGAGTCTTGTGGGCATGAGGAAATAAGCTACCTCTCCACTGAGCATTTCCTGCTATCTCTGCAGGAGGGAAAAAACAGCCGTGTGTCCAACACTAAAGGAGTCAAGGCATCTTTTCTGGGTCAGATCACATCCATACTAAGAACAGGCTAAACAACTTTACACTTAAGGCCCACTCACATCAAGCACAATAACTATAATGATAAAGATAAAAAGATCATTCTAAAATTTGTTCCAAATATAAAAAGAGCAGCGGAGTCAACACTACAACTATAATAATAATGGCACAGATAAACAATATCATTGACTTTTTTCGACTTTTTCCTGCTGATGATGAATAATCAAAAAAATTGCCAGCCAATCAGAATCCATCCTGCTTAAAAAAATTTGGAGCATTTTTTTCAACAGTATTTTCAAACTTTTAATTCATAATAGAGAATACATTCTTTAAACGTTTAATTCATATTAGAGAAAATACATAAAAGACAATCAAGATATATAACAATCAAAATCTAGTTGCTAATAAACTAGCAAGCGTTGAGTCACATAACTCATGCTCTACTACACTGCAAACTCTTCCACTCTTCCAGAAGGGTGCGGTGGCATGTGACCAACAAATCTTTACGATATCTCCTGGAGACTGAGGTGTGCAAACAGAAAAACGCCTGGCTTAGCTCAGACAAGTAGGAAGAATGAGAACAAAACCTGGTTAGTGGCGATAACAGACAGCCTCGGCCCATAGAGTGGGCAGACAATTATGATTTATGATATGACTCATGAAGAAAAGTTCATCCTAAAAAGTCTGTCTACACTGGAAGCATCGAAGCTGCACGTCATCCTCAGAATTTTCACTCATACGGATCTGGAACGGCCTGTATAAAGTCACAAAAACTGCTTTACCTAAGAAACAGCCACAAATTTGTTGTCAACCCGACTCGGGTACCAATGGGACGAGAGATCTCATCTCTACCCATAAGGCTCAGCTCTGTGAAGGACGTTGTGTGGTTGTGTAAATCTTGGAGACGGCTCTGGCTGGCATGAATAGTGCAGCTGTGAGCCTTAGATCACTGTACCCTTCAGGTCAGGCGGGGACAGAGCCAGACTTCAGTAGCCAAACCTTACAGTGTGTCATTATGTGCCCAAATCCTGCCCCGCGCCAGCAACAAACACATCATCCACAAGTATAACTGTACTACAGCACAAATAGACACTTTCTGCGTTCAGATGAAACATTCGAGTACTTTATGATTAAGAATTAGTCCTGTATGAAACACTGTGTTCATGTTGTTTAAGAATGGCCATAATTACAAGATGACAATTCTAACCTGTTTTTAGATATTATGTGTTTGGTGAGCCACAACGGATCCATGCACAACTTTTTGTCAGTGACTAGCTTTATGAATTTGCCAGTAACATTTTTACAATAAAGTTCCATTTGTTAACTACATTGGTTTATGAATCTTAGTTAAATGTTAGTTCTAGGAATGCATCGATATAAAACATTTTGGCCGATACAGATGACCGATAATTCTTTATATTTGAAAGCCGATAACCAATATATATATGCCACTAAATCTAAATCCAAATTTGTATATACATTTTGAGAGCCTGATTACAAAAACAAGTCTCACCATTAAAAGACACGTACCAAGCGTTTTCAATCATATTTCAAGCAATTAAAAAACATCATGGCGAACAGTGCGCATCTGAAGTATCTCAGACGAAAAAAATAATAATTTTTTTATCGGCTAATATATCGGGCCAATTACGATAACACAAAAAATTCACACATATATCGGCTGATACTGATATGGTGGCCGATATATCATACATCCTTTAATTCCAACATTTACTAAAACATTATTGAAATCAAAAGTTATCAAAAGTATGTGTTAATATTATTTAATGGACCTCAGCTAACATGAACTAACAATTGAACTAACGTTGTATTTTTGTTAACCAACATAAACAGATATTAATAAATACTGTAACAGATGTATTGTTCATTGTTAGTAAGTTTGAGTTCAACAAAGATGATTTTTTTTTTTACTAGCCAGAAACTTGTAATTATGGACATAATGTGAATGAAACAAAAAATAATTATTGGTGAATATGAACTGATTTGTTCTTTCTTAAACTTCTTTCTTCTTTCAAAAACAAGTTATTGAACTTTCTATTGGGTTAAATTGTGCAGGTCAGGATGTGCATTGCCACACTGCAATTGTTCACACAGATGCACAATTATCAAGATCAAAGTCTGAACTGTACTTTAATCTGATTCAAAACCACATCGCCATTTTCAATGATAGACCTAAAAGGGATCACTTTAATATTTCAGCACAGGAAGTGAGATCAGGAAGGAAACGGTAGTTATTTTTGTAGCACTTTCCACAGTGCCACACCTTTGTAATGCACTTTTATGTCAGAGGAACGTCAACTAAATATTGTGTTTACAGATGTGAGCACACACTCAAGAGTGGCCAGCTGTTATGCCAACCTCAGGAAAACACCACACAAGATGTGCCATCATTCTGAATGCCAGCAAACAAAATGATCAGACAACCCTCAATCAAAGCAACACAACCCTCTTTCCATAAACTGCATGTGTTGATCGTCCATCTCAAGATCATTTGAGGTGGACAGACTGTAACCTTAACCTTCAACACTCCTGATATCTGAGACTAGTAGCTCTCTAAACTGTTAATGTCAAAAGCAGAAGAACCTCTACTTTTAAATGACGATCACAGACATGACCTCAGTGTTATGAGTTTGCCTGAGTGATGTTTTCAGTTCTTTCTAGTGCTGAGGAACATAAGCTATGTCTACAGTGTCTGTATCTGAGTGGCAAAATAAAGCTGAATCAGAATAATTATCAGGCAGGCAAAAATCTAAAGAGTCTTTAAAAAAAAGAACTTGAGAACTACCATAGATGTGGTTCGCAGAAAGACAAGTGTTACATGAAAATAAGGTGACAGTTTGACACAGCTGACACAAAAATCCCTTTTCACCCACTGACGTACACTTTGTTTTGCTGCAGTGTATGCTTTCTCAGTGTGTTCAGTAGCCTGATCTCCTCGATTTAATTTTCCATCCCCGCTGTGGCTTTCCTATTCAGAGAGAACGGGTGCAGTCCAGTGCATCGACGGGACATTATAAAGCTGTTAAATATAAAGCCCGTAACGCTGCGGTGGAGGGCAGGGCAGGGTGTGCACAACTCCTGTCCAGAACGGCTTTTTGCTGGACACCGAGACGCTTTTAATCTTTAAAACTTTAAAAAGTGCCGCTGGGATAAATGAGTAGTGATTGATTGTATTTCTTATATAAAATGATAAAATGTTTATTATAATACATATTATAATTTTAAGTGTATAATATTTTTGTAAATTCAAAAAAATCTGTTTAATAAAAAAATTATATTTTTGCTTTTTATTTATTAGGTATATTATTTACAATTATTTTATAGTATAATTGTATTTAAATGTTAAATAAATAATACATATTTTATATGATAAATATTTCATTCATATTGCAATTAATAATTAAGGACGGTAGTTAAAAAAATGTACACACACACACACACACACACACACACACACACACACACACACGCATCTAGATTGTAAAAATATATAAAACATTCCTGATCACCTGTTACCTGTCAAACATCACTAAAACATGTAAGCGAATGGTATTTTCAAGGTTTTCCATAGAGGGAATAGTTTCATATTTTAATATCCTTTTGTAATCACTAGTTGTCTCCTAATTTAATTTGAATATATTATGGTATTTCCATTACTTTACCATAGTACAACCACAGTATCTTTGTAAGAGTAAAAAAATGCAAAAGCATGCAACACAATCAAATACTACACGTTGCTCTACGCGTTTGATCTTGTCAATATCTTCCGCACGTTCACCACAAGTGTTGTCTAAAGGCGAGGAGTCGAGACTAGTTGAGTTTACCTTGCAAGCAGTTCCATCCGCAGCCAGAGCGCTTCTCTGTGGGACCTGGTACACGTCTTTAGATGGAGGGATCTGGTAGATGCCCTGTCCCTGTGGGCTCTGGTGGGACGGTGGCACCTGGTACACCCCCTGAGGTGTGAGTGGCCTCTGCTGGAGGGCATGAGCCTGTGGTGGGGAGGGGGATGCAGACGTCTGGCCTTCGAACATTGGTCCGATAAGCAGTTTGAGGCGGTTGCCGGGGGCGATGCCCTGCCGGCCGTGGAGCGAACACAGCCACCATCCCTCCAGACCACCTGTGTTCTGCTCGATGACGGTCAGGATATCGCCCTTCCGGAATGCCAGCTCTTCCGGGGATTCGGGAACGTTGTCATAAAGCGCTTTAGCCATCAGGTTCTGTAAAGAATGAAGGCACAATAATTCATTATACTGTTTGCTCGCCCTAACCACACTAACCAGCTCCGACTAAGTATCATATGATTTGTTCAGTATTATCACAAGCATTGAGGGATGACCTATGCGTATTATATGATTACATACAGTGATTTTTGGACTTATTTAGCGGGTTCTTGTGGGCTGCAATACAAAGTGGCTCCCTGTAATATTACAAATAGATGTTTAAAAAACATCCGTGTAATACTATCCGTGTAGTTCGGCGGCCTGCTGCTCTTTAAAAGAAGCCGTTTCAGCCACAGCGCCTCAATAATAACTCAAACTCAATCTGAACGTCTGGCCGAGTCGACCAACATCGGACTAGGAAAATAATCATAAAATCCGCTCAACGACTCCTTAGCCAAAACATATTTCTCTGAGGGGCCATGCTGGAAAACCATTTTTCTGTCAATCATTTCCAAACCACAGGGAGATAAAAATAAATAAAAAAAACCTAGAGCAGCACTAGCAAAATTCAGTTCTAATGGTGCCAGTCCACAGGTATTTCATTTCATTTTTCATATCACATTCGTTCATGTAAGAAATAAGAATATAGTGCTAGTGTGTTTGAAATATATATTTGACCTAATTGCTGACTACAAATTTGGAAAGACTGTTTAAAATTAGAAAATATTTTAAATTAGAAAAAGAATATACATAATATGTTTATATAAAATGTTTTACTTTTAAATATATATTACACTTCAATAAAATAGTGAAGAGCAGTTCAGTTCAGATTTACAAAAAATAACCATGAAATTTGCATGGTTTTGCAATGCATTCTAGTAATATCCTTTTGAAGTACCATATGAATATGGTAATCTTACAGTAATTCAGGAGAGAGATTGAGTAGATTAAAACTAGCCAAGATTCTTAAGCTTCGATTTCAGTTAAATTCAAATTCAATTAAAATTCAGTTCACAATTACATTCAAATTCACATTTAAATTTAATGAAAACCATGTACATTCAAATTGTAACAAGATGCCTTTATTTAGAAATGTGAAAAAAAACAAAAAACAGATGAAAACACAGATCCTTCAGCTGTTTTCACATTTCTACGGTATTTGGGATGTAATTAGGTGGTTGACCAATATGGCTTTATCTCGGCCAACATATCAGTACACCACTATCGCTCCCATGGGCCAAACACAAACAGTCCCACACACAAGATCTTCACTTTGAACAGTGTGTCTATCAGCTTCTCCTTGGGTTCTGTCTTAAAAGACTTTGTGTGCCTTCATCTGCTTTCCCACAATGCTGAGTAAACGGGTTCCCACGTGAACCTTCCTGTTTGGGCAGCATCATTATCTGCGATTGGGCGTCTGGTCGCATGGCTATTGTCTCACATTCATGGCCTCGGTCACCCGCATTAGGGCATGACAACAACCCCCGCCGAGAGAACCACGTCGCGCTAATACAGTGAGCTTAAGAACATGACCTCTAGGGTCACCATTGTCTTATAGGAGCGTTTTGTGTCCAACTCTTAGCATTCAGCCTGTTTAGGGCTTATCTGCTAAAAGAACACAAAACTCATTGAATGGAAAACTAGGGAGTGAATCAAACAAAGCTTGAGAAAATATGAAGTTGAATTGCTTAAAGTAATGGCATGTCTTCTTTGCTAAAGAAGACGACACCGTAAATGACAAGTATTTCTTATTTTCTTATTTATATTTAAATATGGGATGTCTTTTCTAAAGAAGACACTTTGAAAAGACATATCAAAAGCTTATCATGAGCTAGAATGAGCAATAGCCTTCGCAAAACTTAGAAGCGTCAAAAAATATGTAAAAGTGTTAAGATAAAGCTAATTAATTATTTAAGCCATTTTTGCTATTCTCGCCTCCAAACACGTCTGCAGCAGAACTGACCTGGAAATCTTCCATTCAAAGCATTCACTGATATCACTGCAACACATGCTTCCTCTTGTGCAAAGTTTCCATGCAAAAAAGAAGAAATTCACATATACTGCAAGTACAGTGCAACACTTTTCACTTTTTGAAGAAGTACATTTAACAAACAGTTGATGTGCATCTTACAACTTGGGTTTCTTGCACTTTAACAAACACTGATCTATAAGAGCACCCTGAACTAGCTGTCAAATAACTTCAACGGTTTAGACTTTAGAGATGCCGTGACTGAAAATATCCATTATCTCATCAAAAAGAAATTCCAATCATTTATGATCATGATAACTGTATCTGTAATATGTAATCTCACTGCATGGCAACAGGCCTTAACAAACAGAGATAAATTGTTGCAGTTTGTGTAGTCTTGACTTTAAGCCCTTTGCGTTTTTCAGACCCCAGGTTTCAGCTAATACAGGCCACTTTGGATGCAAAGCATCATTAAGTGATCTAATCAGTGGTGTATTCCTGTCCTAGTAAACACAAGTGTAAGACATTGCCTGATGGTTTGGTTCGGGAACAGTTCTGAAGCGGTCAATGGGAAACGATTTCCTAGTGATGTGAAATTGAGCTGTAAAGTTACACGATGTAGGGTATAAGACACTGGTATGTTTCGACTATAGGAACACCAGCATCAGGACACATGGAAAGAACCAGATGTGTCCAGGTTTGCCCAGCAAATGGTTCTAGCTGTAGTTGTCTAGACGGTGCCAAGTGGTTGAGGTGCAAAACTTCAAATTTACAAAGCTGACTACTGTTCAGGAAAAGGTTAATGTAGTTGACTAAAACTAAAACCATGAAGCATTTCTGTTAAATGTTTACTGAATGTTAACTGAAATAAAATGTAAATTGAAATAAAATACAATAATAATTTTTTAAACATTTTATTTCAGCTATAGTTGCATTTAGGAAATATTTCTTATTTTAATTTAGTTTAATTTGATGTATTAAAATAACCAAAACTGGACTTTTAGGGATATATAGATATATAACTGTGTATATATATATATATATATATATATATATATATATATATATATATATATATATATATATATATATAATATATACACTTTATATAATGATGAGCAAATTGATACACATTTGATACATATTTAAGAATATATATTTTACATTTACATCTCGAAAAACTGATGTGTTGTGAATGCTTTGGTTTTAAATCGGATAGGGTGCATGTTGAATTTATTTAGACTTAATTTTAGCTGTCCATATCCACACCTGGAGCAATGCCTTGCATCATCTCTCTGCTCACAGACTTTTGGGAAATTCATGACTCATCCAGTCCTAAATAAAGATGTTTTTTGTGGCGAGACAGTTTGTGCAACCCTATACGTTGAGGGATACGTGCTAACCAACAAAGAACTTGAAACTGTTATGCAACCAAAATTACTATCGTACGGGATACCCTCCTTTCTTCTTAAGTACACACTCATTGGGTGGTTTTTGGCTTTGCCTCAATAAAATCATCAAGGCTGATTATGCAAGTAAATGAGCACTCCAAAACACACTAGTGAGAAATTCCCCGAACACCGCTGCCAAAATCACCAAAACACCGCAGAAATCTATACCCTCAGGGTGCAAGAAAAGCACCGTGCAAACAAAGTGCAAACTCTGCCTGTAAGCAAACCCCCTGCCTATTAAAAAGTGGTGTGTTCCTCCAGTGAATTGGAGTGGTGTGAGAATTAAGGCCAGCTCACTTTAATGTTCCCCTGGAGGGAGGGTGGTGTAGGACTAGTGAACCAGCACCTTTTACCCTCATTTCACTCAGGTAAATATAGAAGATAATTACCATAATGACTCTTATACAGACCTGATGACTCAACTTGGCCGTTGTGCTGAGTGAGAGATAGTTAAAAAACTAAAAAACTGTGTTTACATTAAGTAATTCTTAAGCTAGTCCATCTGTCTTCACATCTTATTGTAATGCATTATGGTTTGGCGGAAAACAGTTGCGTGTGAGTTTACTTGCAACTAAACCGCCTTTAGCAAGCAGCCAACAACAATAATAGTAGCAAAACGTGATCAATAATTTCACGCCCCAAGCCAAACACAATAGAGTCCTTGATCAATCCTCTCGGATATACTATACTGTAAATTACACATGAACATAAGAGATTGCCATGATTCAAATAGATTGTGGATCTTTCCAGAAAAGTTTACGTAACACATTGTGAATTAAAAAATCTCTAGACATTTTTCATTTGTCATACAGTATTTACATCATATCATTGCAGCGAATACAGTGAATTCATTTTGCCAAAACTGACAGGGTGAATCTCATGAAAACGGGTCACATTTCATCCCAAACTAGGAAAATAAATATTATATTGTGCTTAATAAAAAAATTAAGGTTACACTATCTGCAACCACATGTCTACTAACTCTCATTAGATTATTAGTAGACTGTTATGTTAGGGTGAAATCTATTTTTAAATTAGGTGGTTTGTACACTAACATTCTGGAAACTCGCACCAGGGTGATTTTATAGCATCTTTTGACTACGTTACAGTGGTCGTGTCATGTCCCACTTTGCATTCTGACCAATTGATAAAAGGCTGAAATGGGACATAAAAGAAACAGTTGTCTCATTTCAGTGATGGTGTGATGTCAGTATTAGCTATCCCTCCCATTTCCTCAGCACTGTGAATCAGAAATCGCCCACACTAAAGCAGTCAACACGACTTAAGTCACCAGCAAAAAAACCCCCGCCCACCAACCACCTAACAAACACAACAGAGACCAACCAACATGGCAACCTCAAAGACTCGAATCAGAGCAGGCTTTTCTTTTAACACTTTAAACCACACTAGTGTTTCTGAGCATTTGCAGAAAAATACGGTAAGTATCAGTGTGCGCATGCGGTAGGTAAACAGTAAAAAAAAAAAAAAAAAAACTGGGAACCTTTCAGCATTATTACCGAAAACAAGATTGTTATAGGTGGGGCGTAATGACGTTTGTGCACCTAAGTAGTCCAATAAAAGGCACATTTTACATCTCAACTTTTTTACCATCTTGTTTGCCTTTTTTAGTTCATGCCCTGTTGTATCTAAAACGTTCTGTTACCACCCTTCAGCCTGAAGCTTGTCTTCAGCTTGGCATCTCTACTGCTTGTTTCATACACATCAAGCAGATGGAGAAATATAAGTTGACTTGTCCTTGCCCCTATCAAATGTCTAGCTGAAATCAGGGTTATTATAGTTAACAAAACTAAAACTAATAAACATGTTGCTACTTGAAATACAAGTCACTTAATGTACTAAAATAACTAAACGAAAACTAAAATAAAAATGAATAAAAACTATCTAGACATTAAAAATGAAACACAACAAAATTACTAAAACTAACTAAAATTTGGATTAAAATTAAAATAACTAATAACTATGAGCCACTAACTTTGAAACTAATTCAAAATATTAATAAAACCTATAATTGTGGCTCAATGTTACTAAAATGACACTGGTTGAAATTATAGCTGCTGGCTCTAAATATTGCATAATGCTGCATTTATAAACAGTGTTTGGTAACGTTCAAAAACAGTGTATATTTTACACCATCGGGCCTGCAAATACTGAAAAGGCAGTGTAGGTTACCGGGTTCATACATCCTATGGGAGATAGTTTAAGACATAATCCCCCCTGGGGTTGCTATAGCGCTTGGATGTGTGATGGACTTATGATGTCACAGCAGGGGCGGCCCTTCAAGAGCGGGAAATACACCCCCGAATGTCATCTCAATTTCACACTTCTCGAGAAAGTCTGTAGTGGTCCAGCACAGATAAGCAGTTCATGAGCTTGCTGTAAATTACTTTCAAAGGATTTTGGGTCAATAGGGCAAGCGTGTTTCGCTCTGACATGTCTAAATGAAGGAGAAAAACACATGTCATCAGAAACCACTGTGTGCCACAAGACAGACTAGGAAAAACAGCACCTGTTATTTATTCAGTGAGCCCGCAAAGTAGAAAATTGTAAACATGTTTTAAAAGAGAAAAAGTATTTTTTAAGATGCATCAATATATAACAATATAGTAAAATTGCTAAAGATATATCACAAATAAAAATATTATATATATTAGCTATGTCTCCTGATATGTTTTTTTATGTTGTAAATACATGCAAAGTTTCCTGTATACTTATCCCACGATTTTTTTAGATGCATCTTAAAAATACAATACTAATATATATTATTCATCAATTATTATTTATTTAATTTTAGCATTTTTTAAACAATTTTTTTTTATGAAAATATTTTCTTATATGTCGGCCAGTAATCGACTATGACTAAATTAACTAAAAAACGAACTAAAACGACTAAATTAAACAAAAGAAAAAAATTTACAATGAACGACAAATGCCAACAAAATTTTCCATTTAAGTCAATAGCAGAAGTTGAGAATGAGGTCGATCTTTAAATAGCGATGAATACAAGTATAGAGTCATAAACAATCCAACATTATCATGTCGACTTTATTTGCTTCCCTCGTTTGCAGCTGTCAAAGTTCCTCTTGTCCGACAGTTCGCCATCCCACCCTCGACTGTAGATAATCGCTCTAAATCGCCACAAAAGGTAAACCATCCTCATAAACCATCCTTCATACTTCAAATGGATCAATCTAAAATGGTTTGGGGGCAAACAAACTCTTATTTCTTTTCGTTTTTCTCCTGGTGAGGGCAATGTTCCACAATGTGTAACCTTTGCTGGAAATGCATTGTGGGAATATTCAATATATTTATGACTTGAAAACAGTGGTGAAGCAGAGACAAAAAAAAGACATGTTTTAGAGGTCAAACACAAATCCCTGTGCAATTTCAGAAGATATGAATACATGAATATAAACACAAATCCAGGCTCGAAGGGGACCAAATGTAACACTTTAAGAATAAACTACTGAAACGCACATATCGGTTGACCTCTAATCTAAATACGGAGGAGGGGGATGTGTCCCCCGAAACATCTATAAAGGTTACAGCTCTGAAAGGTTCACAGTTTCTTATTTGATGCATCTTTGCAACCCCCAATGTTCGTATATGCAGGAGGGCTCCCTGCGCCTTCAGAATCGTCTCTTTTCTTTGTCCGTGTCTTTCAAACAGGACAGAGCTGTGCTGTGGAGCGCTGGTTGAGACCTGCTCTCTGAATAGCCCTTGTTCTTACCCTGGGGAATGTGGAATGCCTGCTGAGAAGTGTTCTTTATGCACAATACCACCCCGATGTGGCCTACACACACACACACAAACCATGCATATATAGACACACACATACACAGTCTTCATACTCCAAAGTCCTCCAGTAGACGGAAAGTCAGGAATGAGATTGATTTTAAATTGTAATGTTCATTCAGTGAGTTCTTTTTACATTTAATAACTTCCCACCCACCCAAAGATAAACTTTATTGCTCAGAAATGCTCTTCAGTATCCTCAGCTACAAAATCAATCTTGTCTCAACATTGTCTAAAGTGTGTCTAAAGAAATAATAATACAAATGAGACTTTTGTTGATGGTGTGTACAGCGTACAGAGCTATAAAATGAACGTGGATAGCATATCTTAGATAATTTGGTCAAATCTGATGAGAAATATTTGAGTACATATTGAGATCTCTCACTTTTGATTGACTTTCTTCTCACACAGCAACATAGTGTTGTTGACCCAGATCCGGCCCACATTTGGTACACCTGGATTCCACACGTACCAGATGTGGGCCGGATCTGTGCCGACACTATGTTGCGGTCTGGGTTGGCAAATGTTTTCAGAAACACCAGATGTGATGCATGAGATTCCTAGGGTCAATTTCATTTGAAAATTTTGAGCAAAATCTCCAGTTGGTCTTTAATATCAGATCAATTAGATATCAAAGAGATCTCCTTTGTGATTTTCCTCACAGGAATCCTTGATGATAACTACAATTTAACACAAAACACACCACAAAATCACCCTCTTTACCCTCTTTCTGTCTTGTTTTTCCCATTGCTTTTCATTTCAGTCGGGCAACCCCCTATTATTTCCCCTCAGACTGATTGAGAACAATGTAAATTTCCAAACAAAACCCTCGGCTTGGATTACAGCCTGGAGAGAGACGCAAAAAAATCCCAGAACATTTACTTCACCAAATCAGTTCTTTGTGCCTGTCAGGCTATTTGTGCCACAGTTACATAAGAGTGAAAATAAAGCATGAACGCATTGTACAGACGTTTGAGTGTGTCTGGGTGTTGAGAAGGAGGGGTCGGCTCTTTCGATGTGCTCCCCGGAGGAAAATCTATGGCGTAACAGTCTCAAACTGCACCCAGATCCCTATGTCTGTTATAAACAGGCTACAAGAGCTCTAAAATATAATAAGAGGCCATACAGGTCTGCTTGTTTGGGGATTATTCACGCCTTGTGTATCTTTTCACACCTGCGCACGTGTTGGAAAACATAACTGACGTCAACAGGCCTGGGTTCTGACTGACCTTTGTGATGCGTGACGTCAAGATGTGGACCATGTGACCCTTAAGACTGAAAGATGAAGTCTGTTTAGTGTTTTCGCTGCTCTAAAGGTAGAAAAACAGCTCTGGTGAAAATGTAATATTTAACTAAAAACGGTACTTCACCTCATGACTGTGTGAGGGACTTTAGGATACCCTAAAGGAACCACTTGAGAGTGTTTGGTTAAGGCAATCTCTAAACTTCCGATCTAAACTGAGGAAGTATTGTTATTCTGTCAGCTGTCGGTCCACTCTGTTGGGTTTGACGATTAGTTATCAGACCGTGAGCTGAGAACAGCCTGTGTGTCACTCAGAGTGATGTACATCAGTTGTTCTGCGTCAGAAACAACAACAGCGTGACCAGTTCCCCCTGTGGCCCTGACCCTCAAATACCCCCGGAGAATAACCCTGTGAGATAGTTCCTCTGCAAAGTAAACCAGTCTCTGAGGTAAAGATACTTTCAAAGTTTCAGAAATGTCAGCTAAACAAAGGATCTCTCTGTGTCAACGGAGGATTAAAGGAAATAGGATCTGTTTTGATGCAACTTCATCTGAAGTTACGGGATGAACCTCGCAAAAGGAAGAATTCAGGTCATCTCATAATCTAAAGGAATAAACGAATTAAGAACCATTAATGCTTTTCTATTATATTCTGACATTATATTTGCATGGGGGAAATATATATTAAAAATACAAATATATTGTGAAAATAATTTAATGTTGTAAAAATATATGGTAAAATATTATAATAAATTAATAATTAAAATAAAACATTATAAAATTGTATGTAATGTAGGTAAGATTTTTTTAATTAATATAAATAATTATTAGACATTTGAATGTTAAAAGTTTTTTATTTCAAACTTAAATTATATGTAAAATAATGTATCAAATTCCAAAAAAAAAAAAATTGATAAAGCAGCTCGACTGTTTTCAACATTGGTAAATAATAATAAATGTTTATTGAGCATCAATAATGAGATCAATGAGATTTCTGAAGGATCATGTGACACTGAAGACTGGAGTAATGATGCTGAAAATTCAGCTTTGATCACAGCAATAAATTACATTTTATAATATATTCAAATAGAAAACTGTTATTTTAAATTGTAATAATACTTCTCAATATTACTGTTTTTACTGTATTTTTGATCAATTAAGTGCTGTCTAGGTGAGCAGAGGAGACTTCTATAAAAAAACTAAAACTAAATCGTAAACCAACAACAAACCATTAAATGGTACCATCCATATATATATATATATATATATATATATATATAGTGTATCTGACAAATGAAATCTATAGCTGAGCTGATGCCTAATTGTGTCATTAAACAGATCTATGAGCTTAAAGTACATTTGAGAGAGACTGCAAGAGATGCTCATTGTCATACTGTAGAGGAATTCAAACAGTCTGATATGCGCTAACAGTCCGTGACTTGCCAAGTACTCCACATTCCCCAGATAGTGTGAAGCAGACAAAAGCATTCCATTCAGGAAGAGCTGCTCGATCCTCCTACCAAAGTAGGAAGCAAATCTTCCCAAAGGACTGAAAGCCTCAAAGACTATGCAAATAGGGAGGGAATTGCAAACAAGAGCCAAGTTTCTCTTGAATGAAAAGCTGCCCCCACGCTGTGTGCACTTGGATTGAAAGTACAGATTTGGCCAAAGTTTAGCCATATTTCTGAGCGCTCCAAAAATCAGCTGGGAAAACTTTTGAAAGGATGACAGCTTTTACACAAAAGGGGAATTTGTTTAAAAATCTTGTCCAATCTTTTGAAAGTGAATGAGGTCTGGGGCTGTCGAGCTCTAAAATTATGAAATAAGCACCATAAAAGTATCATAAAAGTGGTCGATAAGAATCCTGCAGTAATTCCAAGTGTTCTGAGGCTATCAATACATGTGCGTCACACAAAGCCATGTCGTTATTTACAAAAAATCTTGACATGCACCCATAGCTCTCATGGCATGTTCACGAGCGAAGAGACTATTTGTGAATGAATCATTCTTTGGAGTCAAATATTTTTGATTTGTGAATGATTTAGTTAACCCAATTCACAAAATAGCCTGTGGATAAGCTGTTCATACACTGTACTGATCCAGTTCTTGAGTTCAACTCACTAACTCAAGAGGGACGATAAAAAAAACTGTTTTACAATTTCTAGATGAACGATTCCTTTGCTAGAAAATAATAATCAAAATACCGTAAACTGTGAATAAACTAAGTACAATGATATTTAGATAAAGAGTTCATTAATGAGTCTATTCATCATTTTTAAATGATGTCTATAAAACAAACCCTCAGAATAAACAGTCCAGTGTAATGGGCAATCTAAGCACAAATCAAACACGGACATGCACATAAAATCCTGGAGTGGTTTTATTTTCAGTCTCCACCAGGAACACTTATAACAGCAACCCTGTTACTCTGAACAAAATGCATGCTGTTTGCTTTAAGACATCACATTACACAATCACAGTGAGGCGCAAATTGCAAAAGGGGCTGGACACCAAGCTAATGAATGGCCCCTATATATCCTCAAGTGGCTGAGAGTAACTTGAGTTGAAAATGCAGAGTGTAAATCACATCATTTATTACAAGCCTCGCTACAATAGAGCTCAAAGAGTGCTTTTGTGTCATGGACGCACGTAATAAAAGATGTGATTTGCACTTTGCTTTTGGATCATACCAGCCATCCAATAGATGCATGGTTGGTTACACACACAACTGCTGTTCAGACCTGGAGCCAGCCGGTTGTCAAGTTAAGGAGTATTTAGCTAGTAAATTATCATTGGTTCTTAAAAGGAAGGATGCTTTAAGACCATCCTCCGCAGAATTTACTCAGATTGTCCTCGGAATGATGAACATTCACATACTACTAATAATACATGCCCAAAAACTGTACAATGTGCAATTTATACCTCTTTGTATATTGTGTAATCTATCTATCTATCTATCTATCTATCTATCTATCTATCTATCTATCTATCTATCTATCTATCTATCTATCTATCTATCTATCTATCTATCTATCCATCTACAGTTCAAGAACAGTTGCTCTTTCATTTTAAAAAGTCGCAGGAATCTCTCTACATGTTATGTAACGTTAGATAGGCTACATGTAAATTCTACATATTTTACCGTAGTAAAAGCAGATGTTCTGATATAGTTTACGGAAATAGCGCGCATGAATGGAGTCACTTACTTTGTACTTCATCTTGCGCGTCCTCCGCTCTACAGTAACTCCAGTAAGAAACAAAATCCGAATTCAGGTCAGAAGAAACTCTTCTTTTATCGTTTAAATTAGTCTAGAAGCGCATTTTAGCCCGTTTTTACCGTGTATCTCAGGATTCGAGTAATAACGGTATGTGTGTTGTGGGCTCGAGGGTCTGTAGTTACTCTGAGCGCTTGCGGGAGGAGCGCGCGCATACTACTCAGGGAACCTGCGCGAGCTCATTTGCATAACGCCCGCTCATTGGTCAGCGATTGAGGGGACGCTTCCCTGGTGAATCGTGATGTCACTGCAGTCAGCGGACTAGACTCTGCGGAATTCGGATAGTGAAAACTTCTATACGCCATAAAAGGAGGAGACATTTGCTAGGGAACAACATAACACACTTCCCTGATAGTAGTATGACTCACTGTACTAGATATTAAGTGCAAAATAGGTATACTTAATGATGACAGGAAACTTTGACCGACAACTTTTTTTATAAACACTTCTGCTGTTTATGACTCATTTGAGTCACATGACATGACAAGTGATTTTTCTACAGATCCCTGTCTTTAATCAGGGTTCACATTAGACCAATGAATTCCCATGCCTTTTCAGGTCGTTTGTGATTGCTGGATTAGGATTGTTAAAAAGAGATTGAATCAAGAGCAATTTCCTGACACTGAAATATTGATGAAATACAAATGAGCATACCTAGAAAAGGTATTGGTAATTTATAATAGAAAATGATCAAGATTTTAGCTTAATGCTTAAAAAAACCTTAAAAAACCCGTCTTGGTTACGTATTGTAACCCTCGTTCCCCGAGGAGGGAACGGAGATGTAAGTCAGAAGTGATTCTGATGAATGGGGATCGCTTGCGACAGCCTATCTACTTCGAGTGAAACTAAATGAGCCAATGCACATTGGCATAAGATAATTGCACCAGCTGCTGTGCATCGCGAGCATATAATGAGCAGCAGGTGCCTCACATCGTTGTTTTTTCGCTGAGGAGCCGGACCTGAAACTGTGGCGAGGGGACTCACGTTCCCCTTCGTCAGATCACTACAATGTGAGTCAGAAGTGATTTTGACGAATGGGGATGTCTAGCAAAACGCCACGGCTGCTGCCCCTTCCAGCGCTCCGCTAGAGCCTCCTGGCCTGATCGAATGTTGGGCAGAAGTAGGAACTATAAGCAGAGAAGTCAGTCACTGCTGTTCCGCAAGACCCACTCAGTGTGACTAATTGGATAACGCTTGGAAAGCGTGCCCTTGGGGAAGGGAACGCTGCGGAAGCCACATCCTACCCCGTAGGGAGGAACTGTGATGGATACACATATGGACTAGCCAAGCAGGGTAGTACAACATATGGCAGTCTCTGGGGTGGTTCCAGCCTACTTATAGGGGGGAAAGAACACCAGCAGAGACAACAGAGCGGGCTCTGTCAAGTGAAAGACACAGGCTCGTCCACAGAGGAGCTGATCGTGGAGGAATACACATATGAGGTCGCCGCAGGGACCGCTACATATGGGTACCCAGCCTAACACAGGTTCCACAAGCATACGAGTGTAGGCCTGGCGTCAGACTGACTGCCGCAGGGGTGACGGAGGAACTCACAGGGTAAGCCATTTCTGGTGAACACTACTGGAGCAAATAAACACATGTATCCGGCCCATGAGGGCGGGAGTGGCGTTGTAAGCCGACACTAAGAACGGGTCCCTTGCGCTACTGGCCACTGGGGGCGAGTATACGGGAAGATACCGGCTCTACACAGAGGCTATAGAATCTAGCGAACGTGTTAGGTGTCGTCCAGCCCGCAGCTTTACATATACAGTATCTGTCAGCGAGGTGCCTTGAGCCAACGCCCAGGATGAAGCAACACTTCTAGTTGAGTGTGCTCGCAACCCGAATGGGCAAGGCACGCCTTGGGCTTCGTAAACCAAGGTGATGGCATCCACTATCCAGTGGGCCATCCTCTGCTTGGAGACAGCCTTTCCCTTCTGCTGGCCTCCGTAACAGATGAAGAGCTGATCTGAGGTACTGGCTCGACTGCGTCCTTCGCCAGTAGGACATCAATCTCTGCCTGTAAGACAGAGGCATCTCAACTCCGCACAGAGGTGAATTGGATGCCCCTGAACTTGGGAGGGTGTCAGGCGAACAGAATTGCATAGCCGAGTCTGATGGTACGGATGAGCCAGCGAGACTAGCTGGGAAGCGCTAACCAGGCTCCCAGACACCGTTCAAGTGGGACCAACGGGACCACAGATGTACCCAGGGTGGGGCAGCGAGGTGGAACACAGGGACTCGGCTTGGAGGCGGGCCGAAGCGGAGTCTGAGTGTGTTGTACCACATTTACCTGGTGGGGCAGAGGGTGCGTGGGTAGGCTTGGGGGCATTCCCGAACCCTCACTGCTGCCCACTGGCGATGGAAGAGGGTGAAAGGAGTGGCAAGGCATGGGAGCATCGCTCACTGCAGTCTGAGCCCTTTTGTGATCCAGAGATGGAAGAAATTGCTCAATTGAAAATGTGGGTACCACTGGACTACGGAGAACCAGCGACGGAACAGAAACAAATGAAACAAAGATTCTCCACCCGGTCCTCCTCCGGGGGAGGGAGAGGTGCAGACACCATCTCCCGGAGAGCAACTTCCTCAATCGCTGGGTCGCCCGTCTCAGGGCTGCTGAGACAGGTGGCGCCGTCTTCCTGCGAAAGCTAGACGTCACAGTAGAGCTGGCTGTGACAGTTTTTCACAGGGGACTGACACCCTTGGCGACAAACAGACTGAGGAGAAACCACAAGTGACTCGGTAGTACAGTAGGTCAAGCTCTTGGTTTAATCAGCCTGCTTCTGAACTGTGGAGAGCCGCTGGGCACAGTCTCCAACAGTGTTGCCGAAAAAGGCAAACCTTGTGAGATAGGAGCATCGAGAAAGCGAACTGTGGCGATGTCTCGCACCTCTGCGATTACACGTCGCACTGTTCCCCCAGAGTAGCCCGGGAAAGTGTGGCTGTCAAGTTTGAATTTGATTCAGCATGAGCACACACACCTTTACAGTGGGAACTCAGCATCATCATTTCCAGAGTGTAACAGCCCTCTCTCCGATGCAGCGATCAACATCTGATCCTCCCCTGGAGCCCTGAATGAAATACTTGGTCCCTTATAAGAAGGACCAGTAATTCCACCCGAAAGCTACCAGGCATGCGAGACAGTAAACGTGGCCATCAACCTTAATGGCACACGGCACGCTGAGTGCTCAAGCCCTAGAAAGGCAAGACGAACAACGTGCCGATGTGGTCATACTCTCATAAGAGAGCATAAACCACCCACGAACACAGTCTCAGCATGTTTGCGATGCGCTAGAGGAATGAGGGGCCCGAGGAGGTGGTCTCGTCGGGGAACGCTCACTGTTATCCTCAGATCACCAGTGCTTTTAGCCAAAGTAGCCTTTTCTGGTGGCCACCAGAAGAGAAACTAGATTGGGGAATAGGCAAAGGGACTCCACCTCGTTTGAGGCTGTCAAAAGCTCCAAAAGCACCATTCAAAAATGCTTTACGGGTGAATGAAGTCTGGTTTCATGTTAATGCCATGCAACCCACAGTAGCTCCAGTCCATAGACAGGATACACAGAGTGGATCATATGATCGAGTCGCTCCAGACCATAAAACGTATCGGACCCATTTGAATTCTCCACAAAATGCTATATTTTAAAGCGATATGGAGGGGATTTGGAGGGGAAACGGTTGAAGATAAGGAGGAAGCTGCGGCTTTACCGAGCTCAACAGCTCTGACTGAGCTGTGACATAAACGAAACTCTACTTTAATGTACCTTTAAGTCATCCTTTTTCTGCATCAATGTAGGCGGTCATTACGAGAGCAGTGACTGTACCACCATGCCCACAGGCACTAGAATAATGAGACTAGTCTTACATAAGCTTCAAGGCGATGGTTCAAATGTTGTTGGGATTGATGCAAGAAGGCTTTGGTTTATTTTTTCCCCAATCCTTCTTGAATTCTAATACTAACATGGCAAGTTGTGTTCCAGATTACCTTTCTGTTTCGACTGGATTGTCCAAATTCTCATTTTGTTTTCTTGATACTGCTTTTTATTTTGTCATGTCATTTGCCACACGAATTAAGAGTTGAATATAAAAACTCGTTTATCATTCATTGTGGTTTCCTGTCATGAAATGTGCATCGATGTTGGTCATGAATCAGGAACAGTTTCGCTTGTTTGCTTGCTCATAAGTCAGATGACATGTCACATACATTATAAATTATAACTTATATAACTAAGATATACATATTTGTATTTCATTAAAATCTTAAGCTACAGAGAAAGATAGCCAAAATAGGGGATTTACTGAAAGGCTTCATCTAGCACCATTTCTGAATTTTAAATTTCCCTTCTCCCTTATGAAATATGCTGTTACAAGCTGTAAAGAAGATGCTCTGGAACTCAATATATAAAATAATCCAAAAATGAAAGCAATAATGTTTAGAAATGCACTCACCAGTTGAGCATCAGTCAGTGTGTTTCAGAGAACTGTCTTGACAGTGAAGTGAAGGACGATGGTAAAGAGGTGAGAGGAAACACCCTGATGGCCTGATCTAACAGAATAGGCCAGGGTGTGACTGCCTGTTTATGTCAGTTTAAAGGCTTGCTGCATATGCATGAACATGTTTAAAAGCAATGTATGCAGTCATGAGACTGAACTCTACTGAAGCTTTACTAAAAATACATAAGTCTCACAGTGAAAAAGACGTTTTTAAGATTAAATGATCACTTTATTTAAATTTCTGTTTCAAAATGTATTTGGTGAAATGTTGTGAAACAGAACCTATTTTGTGGAATGATATACATTTCAGTTTTGTCACATGAACTCTTAATACATGTTTCATTTGGTGAGTTACGTTATGATATTGGATATTTTAATAGTTAAATACAAGATTTGAAGCTAAATTTGCATGGAGATTATATTACTTCCATTGCATTTTGAGATACAGTACAGTACATATTTTGCAAATGTAGCAGTAGATCATCCAGGTTTTCCCAAGATGTTTGGTTGGTCAGCATCCTGCTAGCCCCTTCTGGTAGATACTGTAACTATTGCATTGTTGAAATACGACTGTTTATTGCACATTTTGACAAATGTGATATTCTATGCATACAGAGCATTTGCAAAGCTGTGCACACTATACATACTATATTCTGCATAAATAGCAAGGGTAGTATAGTAGCTCTCGTATTTGCCTGTCTCTCTCATTTCTACTGGTCTCATGAGTAGTTCCTGACTCAGAGCCCCGCTCTTTGTTCCAGGACCACAATCATATCTACAATCATAGATCTCAAAACAAGTGTTTGTCATACATTAGTGGCAGCCGGGACTCAGTTAGAAGGAGATCTCTGTGACACGCAGTGCGAAATTGTGTTTTTGTGCAGCTGTTTCCTTCACAAACATCCTTTAAAATGACTTCCTCATTTTTCTCACTACCATGACTGCAGAACATCACAGAGAATTTCTTTAATTACTTCAGGTTTTATTTGTTAATTAGTGTTGTGAAAGACAAGTGTCACTATAACTGTTGCTCACAAGGTTAGTGATTTGAACAAACCACTTATTCAAAGTATTTAACAAATCAAATATCATGTACTGTAAAAAAAGGTTACATTTATGGTTAAAAAAAGTAGTTACCAGAACTTTACCGTAAAATATACAGTAGCAACATTTTAAGCTGACCTTAAATTTACAGTAAAAATGAAGCCATATTTCCTTAACCAAAATCTTTTAATAATTACCAAAATCTTTACCTTTATCGACAGACAACCACCTTAAAAACGGGTGGTAAAGAGAAAGAAACACGAGCTTTTCCACAAGCTGGAAAAACTCACATTTTTGTTAGAAAATATAAAAATGTAGTTAATTTTGGCATATTTCTTTGTATTGGTTTTTCGAGAGCTTTACATCAGTTGTTTTAGGGAACAGTCCCTTGGTTGTTGTCATAGACATTTACATGACTAAATCAACAGTCTGCTAGCCAGAGAGCTCTTTCAGAGAGATTGTATAACTAAAAGTCGTTAGTTTGCAGTTTCAGTGAGGACTGAAGTTATTAGTTTTAGCTAACTCTGAACTGTTGCCATAACGATGGCTTCCAAGGCCAAGAGATTTGTGGTTGTACTGAAGGTTGCGGGCCGTTGATGGTGGGCGATGCTCGAACTATTTTTGTGTTTAACAGCGGAGCTCCACAATAAAAATTCACAATATGGTTTAGCATAATGGGATCATTCTGTTTGACTCTTGAGGCACCACCAAGTGTGTAGCAAATATCCTTTACCATGAGGAGTTTGTCTGGGAACTGGTGTACAGCAGCGTTGAAGCAAGGCCCTCTTTGACATGATCTTGTATTATAGAAAGGAAGTTTGGATGAAATTTAAAAGTATTTCACTCAATACCAAATAGTGCACTTTGGGGAAGAAAAATGACAAAAGAGAGCTCTTCTAAGAAAGCAATGAGATCAGGTAAAAAAAATAAACGTAACCTTTTGCTTAAAGTGCCCCATTATGCTATTTCTAAGGGTTCCTAATTTTGTTTTGAGGTCTAAGTTAACATTCATTAAAGGTCAAAAACAATTACATTTTCTTATAATATACATTGCAGCATCACCTCTTTTCTCTTAGTGTCTGAAGCGGTTCGATAAAGTCTCGGTCTCTCTAAACTCCTCCTTTCCGAGAGCTACTCTGCTCTGATTGGTCAGATGGAACAATCTGTTCTGATTGATTGGCCGCTTACAGTGTGTCAGAAACAAAACATCCATGACCATATCTGAATTTCATCTTCCAATCTTCTTCAGCACTTAATACACAGTAATACAAACAGTAACAATGTTTTACCATATAAATTCCCGCCTGAGTCCTTTTCACAGCGCTGAAAACAGCATCTTTTCTCGACATGCCAACAACAGAACCAAACTCTTCCAGACTCAGTTACAACTACAGTGTTTGAGGGCGGGGCAAATTAGACGTTGTTCACAGGCAGCCAATGAAGACCATAGACTAGCATTATGCAAATTTACAACAAACCTACGTAGGTTTGTGCAGAAAGACTGGAATTACTGACGACTCAGAATCGGTTCTTTCTTTTGAGAGACAAAAATTCCATTTATCTGAAAAATATTCAATATCACATGCGTCTCCTCTGGAGTTTCAGAAGAGATCTTAACAATGTCTCACATTGTGCTTTTTGATTTAACAATAAGTAATGAGCTTAAACATTTGGTTTCACTTCATTTGGATGGTCCCTTTAACACATTCTGTTGACTATAAGTAACGTTGCACCTACATGTCTACTAACTCTCATTAGAGTGTTAGTAGAGTATTAGTAGACTGGTAGGGTTAGGGTTAGAATAAGTCGACATGTAGTTGCAGTTACTTATTGTCAGTAGACTGTCTGTTGGATGACCATCACAATAAAGAGTTATCAGATATTAGCAGACAGTACACTAATACTCTAATGAGAGTTAGTTGACATGTAGTTGCGAAGTTACTTATAGTCACCAGAATGTTCAAAAGGGACCATCAAAATAAAGTGTTACCAAACATTTCTCATCAAATTCTTCCAAGGCCAAATGATCTGATCCATTCATTTTAATGGTATGTAGTGTATGTCAACAATTGTGTCACTTACTCCTATTCTCTGTAAAAATAAAAATAAAAAGTTGTCAATAAAACAAACAATATTGTAGTACTGCACATTTAATGAGAAAATGCAATTTCAGTTTTTCTACTTCAAAATTTTCCAAGTAATTTGGTGCTATGCTTGCCTTTTCGGTGTGACTTTCACTCTTTTCACTAATAATTACAATATTAGTGAAAAGAGTGAAAGTCACACCGATCTTCTTAAGGATTTTTAGGAGAAACATCTGAAACAGTTGATACTTCAATGAAACATAATAGAAAACTCAATATGTGTCCTGAGCAGTAAAAGAGCAGCATCTGAACCCAAACATTTTCATTTGGGGATGGTCTTTCAGGAGCAAATCTAGGCTAACTGCTGTGGTCAAGGGCACAATGATGATTTAACTTGGTTCTCAGTAAATGTCCTACTTGAGATTGAACCTGAAAGCATTGTGTTAGCAGCTCAGGTCCTTCAGGATACTGTGAAGGAACCGCCCATCCAATCCATCAACACAAGTAATCAGTAGAGCTTCCTGTGGCATCAGCAAAGTCTTGACAACCCCTCTCATTCTCTCTCTGTATGTCTCTCCAGGTCCTTTATAATCACGCTGACCTTTGCTGACCCTGTAGCTAAGGAGCATTGTGTTGCAATCCAGGGCATGTGAAGGCCAAGGAAACGAAATAAAGAGCTACGAAACCTTTACTGTTTGGGGGTGGAGGGGCTTTTTTATAAGTTATCACCTCAGCAAAAACACCAGGGTAAGACCCCCGCCAACAGATCAGAGTGTCGTCTTTGAAGATCGTACCTTTAGATTAGTCCCATGTGGACTTGTAGGACATCCTGCAGTGCGTAGAACATCCGTTGTTTTTTTTGGATTTCACTGATGAATGGATTGTTTGCTTCTCTCTTTCGACAGAAAAGGCTTTGGTTGTTTTAATTGGATTGCTGATTATGAAAATGCATTCTTTATATTTAATATACACAGCTCCATTTTCAGTTCTTTTTTTATTAGATATATATTGCAAACTGTTAAAACTCTACAGATTTTAGGTTAAAATGTTTATACCGGTATATATATATATATATTAGTATATATTATTAAATGTTCTGACCATTTCACCATTTTTAATCACCATTAAGCTTTTTATGCAGTTTGTTGAGTGTGATAAATGCATTGTAAACAGTACCAATATTACATGTAATTTCTTTGTTGTTTTTTTCCTGAGATTTTTTGGTTTATTTATTTAACAATTTATTTAAACAATTTATCGTCATTTATGTGCAGTTCCTTCAGTGGGATAAATGTATTATAAAGTACTAATATTACATGCTGCAGCCAATTAATTAAGTCATTTAAACTGCGTGTATAATTTTTATGAAAGATCAATTAAAAAATAATTGCATGTCACACTGCAGGACACCGTTTGACATGTCATATCACCTACCCAAGCACTAAATGTAATGTTTACCTGTTTAACCTATAGAAAAGACCAGTATAGACCATCATCTCATCACTGGTCCAGGCTGGTTTATGCTGGTCTAGATGGTGGACTGCCAAAGCCATGCTGTTCATCATCATTTACTGGTGGACAAACTTGGTCTTTCTGAATCTGGTTTTCAATGGAGGACCATGTTCTTCAAATTCTTAACATAAATCTCTCCTTGCTTTTGTCTTGCTTTTTGTCATGTGAAAAGCTGAGTGATGTTGAATAGATAGGGTAATAAAGTTGAATGCTGAAAGGATGAATATGGTCATTAATGGGTTTTGACCTCTTCCTGTGCATATATCACCACTTCCTGCATTTGAGTGTCAAGAGATCTCTGTTGTATCTCGCAGTACGTGAATGTCTGTTGTTGTTTGTTACTGCTGGTTTATTTTGACCCCAATTTCTAAACCTCTTCGCAATGAACAATTGCTTGTGTTTCTCTCAGACCTACAACTGGATCAAATTCTGTAGAATTCAAATACCAGACAAAAGCTTTGAAGTTAGCATGAAATCCAAATTGATTCTGATTATTTTATTTATCAACTTGAATTTTCAGCTGATGTCACCAATCCCTCCACTACAACAACCTGCCCACTTTTTACAATCCAACCAATTTCTAATGGACAGAATCATGTCCTGCTCTATTTTTTCTTGTTGTACATCCTTTATTAAAATAAAACATCACATTATAAAGGTACAATGGGTTGCAAATACTATACTATACTGCAAATAACCTTGAGATAACTTTCTGCATGTTGATGAATAATCGTGACTTAAGTGTTAAAGATCTTACAATTCTCAAACAACTCGTACAATAAATCATTTAAGAGGAGAATTAGATTCGTTTTGAAACAACACCACTCATCCCCCTCACTGTCCCATTTTTTTTTCCTGGAAGCTTAATGGCGTAGCAATGAGGACAACAGTGTGTGTGTGTGTGTGTGTGTGTGTGTGTGTGTGTGTGTGTGTGTGTGTGTGTGTGTGTGTGTGTGTGTGTGTGTGTGTGTGTGATGTGAGTGATGATGTGTGGTGGGGTGTTGACAGTTCCATTTCCAGTGCGAGACACCCTACATGTCTGGAATACAGCACACACATGCCTTTTTTCGCTCTGCTCTTCATACTTTCTTTCATCACTAAACCTCTCTTCTACAATGAGCACTGAGCCGAATTCGATCTCCTTTTATTTCATACGTGCTGGTACTTGTCACTTTGTTCCTCTGCCCCAAAGTGAAACCAGTGCAAAAACACCATGTATGTACAGCACTCTGAAAACTGTCAGACTAATGCATCAACAAGTCAGATACTGTACTTAGATTTTTTTTTAAATGGATGTGGATATGTAAGATCTGTGCCCTTGGTACTCAGCAGAAAACTGGCCAGATTTCCATAGAATTGCAATGTATGTCATGCAAAATGTCCTATACATCCTTCCACCTTTTGCATTGTCATTGAATTTCTGGATTATCCCTTTGAATTATGCAGATTCCACCTGGACTATCCTCCACCTGGATAGATGGCATTTTGGTATACACTTAAAATGTATCGTATCATCCATCCATCCATCCATCCATCCATCCATCCATCCATCCATCCATCCATCCATCCATCCATCCATCCATCCATCCATCCATCCATCCACCCATCCACCCATCAATCCATCCATCCATCCATCCATGCATCCATCCATCCATCCACCCATCCATCCATCCACCCATCCATCCATCCATCCATCCATCCATCCATCCATCCATCCATCCATCCATCCACCCACTCATGCATCCACCCACTCATGCATTCAACCATCCATCCATCCATCCATCCATCCATCTATGCATCCACCCACTCATGCATCCATCCATCCATCCATCTATGCATCCACCCACTCATGCATCCATCCACCCATCCATCCATCCATCCATCCATCCATCCATCCATCCATCCATCCACCCATGCATCCATCCATCCATCCATCCACCAATCCATCCATCCATCCATCCATCCACCCACCCACCTGTGCGTTCGACCATCCATCCTTCCACCCATCCATCCATCCATCCACCCACCCATGCATTTAACCATCCATCCACCAACCCATGCATTCGACCATCCATCCTTTCACCCACCCACCCACCCATCCATCCATCCATCCATCCATCCATCCATCCATCCATCCACCCATCCATCCATCCATCCAACCCCACCCATCCATCCGACCACCCATCCGACCATCCATCCATCCATCCATCCATCCATCCATCCATCCATCCATCCATCCATCCATCCATCCATCCATCCATCCATCAGAAGGCTATATTCAGAGCTACAGGCATCACCCACACAATGTTTGTCAACCTTTTACTTATTTAATCTTAATTGGCAGTTCTTTTGGTATTTATGAATAGGATCCATCCATCCATCCATCCATCCATCCATCCATCCATCCATCCATCCATCCATCAGAAGGCTATTCAGTGCTACAGGCATCACCCACACAATGTTTGTCAACCTTTTACTTATTAAATCTTAATTGGAAGGTTTTTTTTGGTATTTAGGAATAGGATCTCTCCTGGTTTCTCCTTATTTCACTGTGATTGGGCAAGTTGACTTTCTTAAAAATTGGTGCCATTGTAAATGTGTAAAAATAGGTTGCAAAGGTTATAATGAGTCATTTTTACAGTTTGTTTTAAATAGATGATTTTTATACCGGGGAGGAAGTTGTGAAAGTGTCTGCATGATTTCAAATTGCAGTTATTCCATCACAAAACATCGAGGAAAATGTGATATATTGGATTGGACCCCTTTAATAAAAACCAAACGCATCGATTTTCAGCTTGGTGTCTCTTCTGTTTTTTCCATTCAAATTGTCTGTGAGCAGAATGTCTGGACAGAGCTGAGGATTCCTGAGGGAGATGTCTAGAACAGAGATGTCAGGCCTGGGATGGAGATGTGTGGTTTTGGTCTAGTTATTCATGGAGAGGATCCATTGAGCTTTCGTGCCATCGGGTTGTGGTGTACTTTGGGGCCTTTTGACAAAAGACAGCAATGCATTGTGGGTATTTCAGAGTGTGTGTTAGAATGAACAGCATGTACACTGTATAAAACAGGGAATTTACAACACACACACACACACACACACACACACACTAAAGGTACTGAATCAAGCCCTCCATGTAATTAAATACTTACTGAATTTGTGCTATTTACACCATCACAAAACTGTTCCTTACCTCTGAAAATACCTTTTCTTTTCTTAGTCCGCTCTATTATCTGAAGACAAGCACACAATGCTGTGGCGGGTTGTGTTGTGGCTTGTTCACTGACCTACTTTTGGCTCTTTTTCACCAGCTGTGTACATGGTTGAAAATATGACCTCTTTTTTGGGGTACTGCATGTTCAAAATGTCCTCAACACAAAGTAAAATCCCATCAAAAGCAGCAACACAATGTCCTGTGAAATGCCCGAGCAGACATGCATAAAAGAAAAGAGGTGATGTTTAGAAATGAGCAAAAAGAGCCAGTGAGAGCTTTGAGAATCAGTTTTGAATGGAAAGTGTGTGTTCAAGTGATGTGTTGGCAAGCTGCTTCAAAGCAGCTACAGAAAATCATGATGTTAAGGTTAATAATATCTTATTTTAGCAGATTATGGCCGAGTGATAATATAGCTTACAATTTGTGATGATAAAGAATGAAGCAAGCGTATCAGGTATTCAGACAAAGCAAAAAATAAATAAATGCATCACCTTGATTGGCTTTGATGTCATGAAATCGAACCAACAGCATTATCAAATTTTGTATTTTTATTTTATATAAAAATGGTTATATTGTTTATGGCCTATTTCGTAAAATATGCATTTTTTTAATAAAATAAATAATATTATAAATAAATGTATATGTATATTTAAAAATGTATATTTTGGATTTATTTAGAAAATATTGCACTGGCCATTCAAAAGTTGTCCTTGTGATGGGGTGTTGTAAGAGGTTGTCAGGGTGTTGCTATGCACTTGCCAAGTTGTTCTTAGTGGTTGCTAGGTGGTTGTTTACTGGCAGGTTAAAAGGTTAAAAAGCCACATTTTAGTTGTGTATCAAAGAGGCTGAACATTATTGATTGAGCTGAGATAAACTTTTGCTCTCAGTCTGAACTCTGGGCTGTTATCTGTCTTTCTGTTTTGTAAATCTGAGGGTTAGAAAATGATAACACTAAATCTATTTTGTCTCTTTTTTAAAGCACGCCTCGCATGGAAGAACTATTTCCCAAAACAAAACCACGCAATACCCTTTTGTTAGATTAACTGCACCACAATTGCATGTTCTTGTGGAAATCTACACTGTTCAAAAATTTTTTCAAAGAAATTAATACTTGTATTCATCAAGGATGCATTAAGTTGATCGAACGTGACAGTAAATATGTTTATAATGTTAAAAAAGATTTCTATTTCAAGTCAATGCTGTACTTTTGAACTTTCTATTCATCAAAAAATCCTGAAATAAATATCACGATTTCCACACAAAAAGTAAGCAACACAACTGTTTTCAACATTGATAATAAGAAGAAATGTTTCTTGAGCAGCAAATTAGCATATTAGAATGATTTCTTAAGGATCATGTGACATGTTCCAGGCATTGCTTTTCCATAAAAACACCATAAAAGTGGTATTTTGCCATGATATCTGCTCATGATAACCCATGTTTCAACATATTCAAATTGAGATTTGAGAGCTATGCTGAGAACTAGCTTCTTTTTAGTTTTTTTACTTACAATTGAAATTTTCATTCGGTTCTTTACAATTGAATTATACTTTCATGGTTGCTTTTAACCATTTTGGACCCCATTGTCTTGCTCCAGGAAGAGTGCCTGGAGCGTTCTAGTAAGCCATAGCCGCGTTTCCACTTCCGGTCAGGGCCGAGCCGCGCTAGTGCGTGCCAGGGCCAGTCGCGTTTCTACTGCCACTTCCGGGGCTTGATCGGGGTTTACTCGGGGCCAGCGGCCAGGATTTCTAGCCCGTCGAATACCTTGGGCCAAAGCAGGCCAGCTCGGGCTAGAGGCGTGGTCAATGTAAAAGGCGGAGTTTATCGGTGTAAGGGAAAGATATGGTCTGCGGCAAGATGCACATGATCGCTGCACGAAATGGAGAATCGCCTGTACTGGTCTGTTAAAGATACCAAAGCTCTTCTGAGCATTTGGGCAGAAGAAAGAGTACAACGTCAATTTGACGGCGAGTGCAGAAACGAGGACGTTATCAAGTACATCGTTGCTGAACTTGCTAAGCTAAGTATTCGCCGAACAACGCTCATCTTCCACCAAGCAAACACCAAAAAAAGCAAAGACCAAAAACAGCAAACAAACAGACGCTTCGGTCCTCTCCATCTCGATCGTTGTGTCTTGCCTGAATGAACTTCATAATCCCCGCTGAAATGGGTGCAGTTGTATGACGTTCGATCCAGGAAGGCGTGTTAAGGGCGGGGTTTAGGGCAGCGCAGCAGGGCTAGTGGCCCGGCAGTGGAAACGCAAGCCCGGTGCTTGGGGCCATTGGCCCGGCTTGGCTCGCTGTTAGCTCTGGCCCGCCCCTGGCTCGGCAGTGGAAACGCGGCTCATGTGTGTTTGGAACAACAAAACGTTGAGCGAACTATTCAACTTTTTTGGAATTATGGGTGAACTAAAACCTTGAACAACATAGAATTCAAAAGTGCTGATGTTTTTATTTGAAGTAGTTGTGACCTGTCACACCTGCTGATCAATTGTCTTGGACCATCTGAGCAAACAAATCAATCCTGACCTGCTCTCCAGACTTGTAAAAATCCCTACAAACCCTCTCCTTCCATCCCTCCATTCAACAGTGGAACAGTAAAATCATCCATTATTTCTCGCTCATGACAGTATGACGCTGTCCCAACAACCGTCATTCATTTCTAGAGATCCACATTTAAAAATAAGTACAAAAAGAAATCCCCAGACAAGATTCGGTCTGAAACATAACTCAGCTGTCATAGCATTTCCAAAAGGAGAGCAGAACTATACAAAACCTTTCCGCAGATGAAAAAATCATCATCTCTGGAATTCAGATCTGCCTTTTTTTCATCCAAATCCTGTTTTATTGAATGTATCTGGCCAGCAGGGAAACATATTTATAGTATGTGTGCATGATTTTGGTTTGGCAGTGGAATAATTCCCCATCTGCTCCTTTTCATTAACACTTGTGCCATTATCACCACATTAGAACACTGTGCCAAAGTCAGATATTCAGGTTTCCATGTCTGTTTTAACAATACGGCTGCAGTGACAATAGTACAGATAGTATGTACTGTGCTCGTACAGTACTATCTGGGTAACATTTTGCCAGTTGTTTGGCTTCTATTTTTGAATGCACAGTCCCGACCCACAGTAAAATCTCATCGTGTTGAATCCCACTCCAAATAAGTGTATAATAAACATCAATATGATCTGATTGGCCATTATTTTCATGCTTTGTTTTTGGTTTCCACTTTCCACAAAGAATTTCAAGCTTTGTATTTTTTTCCAAGTAGAACCTTAAAGGGTTCTGTCAGGCACTTTAACCCTTTAGGGGTTCCCGCATCATGAAATCATTTTATGGATTTAGTTTTAATTAATTTATGGAATAATATATCTATATAGAACCTTTTTTGGCATAGTGGTTCTTTAAAGGGGTCATCGGATGCCCATTTTACACAAGTTGGTATGATTCGTTAGGGTCTTCATGTAAAGTTTGTAACATACTTTGGTTAAAATTCCTCAATGGTCGTGTAAAACAACACCCTTTTTATCTCCTCAAAAACAGCTCTGTTCACAGCGACCGTTTCGGTGCATGTCTCTTTAAATGATAATGAGCAACTGCTCACCCCACCCCTCTCTTCCGTGGGGCGTGTCGACACAAGACACCTAAAGTGCTGCCTTGGCAGACAGTAGCCAAATAAATCCCGCCCTGCAGCCGATTCTAAAGTTTTCATTGGTCATGTTAATCACTCTACTGATTGCCTACACCAAACACTGATCCCTAAACCTACCCGTCAATGTAACCTAAACCAATGAAATCGGCTGCAGGGCGGGATTTCCGCTGAAGTGGTTTGGAAAAAAAATCACGCAAAATGGCTGAGGACGGAAATATGTCCGTCAGCGGTCGTGGGCGGAGCATCAGCAATATGACATCATATTGCTCAGAAAACCCAAACGGCTTGATTATTGAGAGTGTTTAGGCTTTTTGAGGATATTAAAAAAAAGGAGTGAATGGATTTTTTTTCATTGTATGGTGGTTGTGTCCACACACTGCAAAAACACATTTAAATGCATGCATATATGCATTTAAAAAACAACCTATAAAAGTGAATTTTGCATCCGATGACCCCCTTTTTTTTATTCAAGATTTATTCAAGAACCCTATAGGTGTCACAATCTCAGACTGTTCCCGTCTTGTGTGAGAACTTTTGTGTTGTTTCCTGTCTTGTGCTAGTTTTGTAGTTCTTTATAGTTTTTCATGTTGATTAGTATCTCCAGGTGTGTCTTGTTGGTTCCCTTGGTTACCCTCCTGTGTTCCCATGCGTGACACTCAACCACACCCCCTTGTTACCTTGTTTGCCTGTGTATGAATTGCCCTTGTGGTTTGTCAGTCATTGTTTGCTGTATGCTCCTGTCCTGAGTTTCTTTGTTTGCCCTGGATTACCTGTGTTTATATTGTTATTAAATTAGTGCTTGCATGTGGATTCTCTCTCCGCTTCGTCCCTGCCTCATCGTTACAATAGGGTTCGATATAGACCTTTTTTTTCTAAGAGTGTGGGGTGTGATGCTGAGTTTCCTCCATCTCTCCAACCATCTCATTATATGGCAACGTTTCACTGTAAAAAATGATATGATCAATAAGTTATGACAACATATTGTCATAACTTATTGCAATTTTCAACTTTTTTATGTTATAGACGATTCAACAATTCTTTTAGTCAGTTTAATGTAATTTAAGTTGAAATGACTTAAACATCCAAGGTGATTGTACTTAAAAAATGTAAGGCTGCAACTTTTTTTTCTTTTCTTTTTTACAGTGCATGAATAGAAATGTTGTTCAGGATTCAGATAAGTTTAGGGAACGTAAAAATAGTACAAACTTTTTTGCAAGTGAATTCATTTGATTTGAGTTGACTGGGTTTATGCAATCTGGAAGTCTTGTTTACAAGGCCAGTTGCAGGTTGCAAATCTTTGAAAGATAGTCACGAGTTTTGTTTAAGGCACTTAGTAGCAAGTATTTATCATCTTGTAATAATGTCAGATAAATACGCCCTAAAAACATGCAAAAGCAACTGAATTGTTGTTTTTACATGTTGGTCAGACAGTCTCTTACGTACTGTAGGCATTGCACAAGTTAACAGTATAAGATGCATTTAGAAATTGACCTTAAGCTAGACGTTGAGGACAGACATTGTAACTGCATGGGAAACTTGTTGCATTATGGTTAGGACATGGTGTTTGTATTGAATTGATTTGTTGAAGTCGGTAATAAAATCGAATTAATTTCAGTTGTTTTCATTACCTTTTATTACCAAATAAAATATACAGATGCCACTGTTTTACTTAATTTAACTTTATAATTATTTAAATTAAGCTAATTGTCAAATTATGGAAATGAAACACGTTTTTTGCTTCTCCAAAGTGACTTCGCAGTCATCATTTCTTGCTGAAGAGTTTTACATCAGCACAGCTCAGACAAAAGCAGAACAGACGCTTGGAAATCTGCAGTGGGATCTGAGCCACACACCCACTATAGACACACAAATACAAACTCCCAGAATGCTCTCTGCTTGCGGCTTGTTTGAGCTTCTGTGCTCCAATGCCCCCTTCACCTGCCTGCAAGGACACCCAGTTTCCCAGTCAGTATGCAGATACATTATGCCATTTGTGTATTCCACTATAACCCTCAGACCGAAATAGTAGCCTACATCTCACATCAATAGAGGCTTGCGTCTGTATTTTGCTCGCCTGCAGCAGATGGAAACCCTCTGAGGAATGCTGTGGATTTATAAAACTGCATTTCATTGTTCATTCACGTCTGCCGAGGGGGAGATACAGACGCTCATCCATATTTGGTCTCGAGGGAAAACTTCGATTGGACGTAATGTAGTGCTGAGGCTCGTCGTGAATTCCAGCCCTGTTTGTTTATAGTGTTTTCTGCTGTGTTGTCTGTTGTAGTCTGGACATCATTTGCAGGGAAGAACAGAACAATAGAGCTGTCTGGGAATGAAATATTCTCGTTGTGTAACGCTGGAGAGAGTCCAGACAGACTGAGAGGTCATTTAAACAAGTCTCTGCTGTCTTCAGTCTCACCTCAGCCTGGGGCTCCACCACAGGGAGTATTGACACAATATTAAATATATATATACATGCATGCATACATACATGCATATATACACGCGCGTGTATATATATGTATATTGCCGATATAAATATAGGCAAGGCTTGACATTAACTTTTTTGCTCATCAGCTACTGTAGCTAATAGTTTTCCAAAGTTACTAGCCACTCCGCATTTTCACTGGCCACAATTTTGACATCGATACCATGGAGAAAAACTGCCACATAGATAGTTTTATCTCATAATTTGGCAGCAGGCGTATTAGGCTGCCGTCACTTTAAGACCTGACACAAGGATCCATTATACTGTTACACACGCTTTTTCTTTCTCAACTGAATACTCACCAGGACTGGCATTTTAACATTATTTTGTGTGTATTTGACCGTTTAAGCGCAATAATCAGCAAAAAGAACTCAATTTAGTACTGAGAGATGGCTTTATGTGCGCGCACTTTTGGTGTGAGGACAAAATCTGCGGGAATGAGGAAAATCCCATGGCGAAATTCAAGCCCTGTAACACCAACAATATTCATCTGGAGCAAATGAAACAAGGCGGATTTGTGTGTCACTCGCTGTCGGAGAGATGAGAGAAAGAGAAAGAGCAGTGTGTGTCGTGTATCTATTCTGTGGAAAATTATTATTGGACGTGCTTCAGATATTTCAGTATCGATGTATTGCACTAAATTTATTATTTCAGATGCCTTTTTAAAAGACTACATTTGAAAAATGTATATATTATAAAATTCAACAAAATTGTTGATATGTTGATGTCAAGACCATAGATGCATACACATACATACACACAAGTTCAAATTATATATTGTATGTGCTTTTATGATTGCTGCGTCTTTTGAGGGCTCAGAATTAGGTCACTCATAGATGGATATATCAGCACCTGGAGTCTTCAAACAAAGCAAGTTTGCCCTTTTGAAATGTGTCATGGGACAGATTGTCTGAATCACAACAGCTTCATGTAACGCTCGCACAACCCAGATTTAGAAAGACAGAGCAGAACTAATTCCATTATTTTGCTGGATATGCTGATTATGAGACACACAAACCCAGCAATGCCAGACAAGACTGGACTCTCACCATCAATGAAGATAGTTATACTCTTTTCACTAGAACAAATCTGATAACTTTATTTACAACTCTGATATAAGATTTACAAACTAAACACTCATGATGGATCTTGTATTTTCTTCATGCGCCTTCACGCATTTCTACTCACTGCCACATTCATTATTACTTTCAGAACTGATTCAGGACCAATGATGTAGCTATATTTATAACAGTGTGACACAACAGTGAATGTATTATTCTGGTTGTTGGAGTTACCTGTCTTTAGCCTGGCAATATGCTTATATTGAAACTGAATATCAAAATATCTTGAAATAATTCATAGTTATGTCTACTGTGGCCTTCACACACAGACACATCCTATAGTTTGGGCACAACAAAAGGAGTTTCTTTATTACTCTGGAAGAATGTTTCAAAAAGTGAGTGTGTGTGCATGTGTGTATTTATAACCACATAGACTGCTTTCGAGATATTCCTCCAGTAGAGGTTTAAACATAGACAAAACATGTGTAAACTTGCCTTTGGGTCTGGATCTGCTCCCCTCATCGAACAGATCAAAAAAGAAAGAAAAGCAACTGTCTGTAAGGAACGTGAAAACTGGGTCAGACTGCCCATGCTGGCTTCGCCCCTCACCGCCAGCTCGATCGGATCTGCGGATTCCCTGGTGACGGACACTCTCCGGTCTTTCAGCCTGTTCTGTTTGGCAGGGAGCGCTGCGGACAAACTCTCTTTGAATTGAATCCCCTTCCTCAAGAAAGCAGGCCAGATTTGTAAAAGACCATTGGGCACCTTTAAGATGTCACAAATGCTTTCCTATTTTATGAACGTTGTCTTTCCACTGTTTGGCATCCCGCTTAGATTAGTTCAGCTGGAAGCATCCCATGCCAAACCCCAGGACCTTGGGTTGGGAATATTTTACTCTCCCCAAACCATGTGGATAATCCATATATAGTTGATGGCTGTTCGTCAAACATATTTTATTTTGTGGGGAAAATACAGAACTCCTCAGGAATTTCACGAGTTCTATAACTTCCAGGCAAAAGTGAAAACGTGCGTTTAGTGCCTCTTATGAGGGCTGGATGACGGACAAATTATCACAAGTTCTACAAACTGTAATCTGTTTTTATAAAAGCTTGCCAGGGTCATTTCTAAGAAATAATACAGTTGATTAGCCTACCGAAAAAGACTTTTGATATTTGAGATTATAATGAAATATTGCAGTATTGTAAATGATTTATCCATGCACATCATTATTTTTTTTAAACACATTACATCTCTTCTCTCCTCATGATGATGTGTTTACTGACGCGAGTGCGGGGGAACCCACCAATAGCAAACCACAATCATTCAATCAATCAATTCCCCAAGGACAAAATCAAGCCCCACCCTACATTTGTTCTTGTTTAAGAAGCTGTTTTACTCGGATGCGTCACAGTACAGAAGAAAAGACTATCCCCCTCAGTTTCATGCCAACTTTAAGTGTACCAAATCCAAAGCAGCTTATGGTAAATTTTAAGATGTGCATTTGATCAGTTTGCATGTTGTTTGGGAATCAAATCCATGACCTTGGCATTGCTAATGCTAGGCTACTGTATGTTTAAGCTACATGTTGGGCTAAATGTCTTTGTGAGACGTCCAGCAACTCATATCCAGTGTCATCTCTGCCTTATCGTGAGATATTTTGTCAACACTTTTAAGTTTCTTGGTATAAACATTTATATAATCATATGCATGTCATCCGTGGGATGATGCAATATTATAAGCAGGCCTCCAAAAAACAGTTTGAAAAAGAGTGTGGCCTGACCCTCAAAATCAACAGTCCTGAGCTGCAAGAGGATTGAGTTTTTATGCTCCAACATTGCTAATAATCAGAAATGTTTCTTAAGCATCATATCAGGACATTGATTTCTGAAGGATTATGTGACACTGACTGGAGTAATGATGCTGAAAATTCAGCTTTGTTCACAGGAATAAACTACATTTTAAAATATATGACTATAGTTTACTGTATTTTTGAATAAAAAAAAATGATAAAATGGTGGTTGATGGGATTTATTTGGTCATTTATTGGGTGTTGTGAGAGGTTGCTAGGTGAAAAAAAACTGAACGTTATTCATTTAAAGATGAATGGAGAACTAAAAACCACTAAATTTAATCTTAAATTCACTCAAATGCAACATGACACCACTGATATTTTCTCTATCTGAACTGAGATTTATTTTGTGACTCTTCTTTTTTGTTAATAATTAACACAGGAGAATAAAATGACCTTTCAGCTGAATAGCATTTATTGCACAATATCTGAAAACAGATATTACTTGTTTTTGTTTCAGCATTGGAATTATTTTAGAAAATGTGTTCAGATAGTTTTTTTTCTGTGCCTGTAATATCATGCACAATAACTGTAACTCAATAACTCAATAAATGACTATTTACTCACTCTTTTTCCTGAAAAGTTTTTTTTAAAATGTTTTCTGAGCTTGTACAACATGGAGATGTGAAGTTACTTGCAAAAAAAGATTGACAGACAGCTGGAATTTCACATGCGTGTGGTAGAGTTACACTGTGTGCTCCGCTTTGTTTAACTCCAACCAAAAATATGCCTCTCTTCTGGAAACTGACAGCCGCTGACGTCTCGCCAGCAAAAAGCACTCTTTTAGTTGTTTTTAAAGCCCTTTAAATATGTGACCTGTATCTACACACTCACAGGTGGAGGATCACTATATATATTCTCAACAGCCATGTTCAGCTTTGTCTGGATAGAAAAGAGGAGGAGGAAAAGGAGGGAGGAAAGTTAAAAGAGAGACAAAACACCCTATTGTGCTTTCCTACAAGACTTCCTGATGATAATCACGCGTACAATGCGGCCCATGCCAGGTGCTGTTTGTCAGTATTACATATGCCAGGAGAACTCATGCCATCTGACACAATGAAGTTGTGTCTACAAAAACCCTGATTACTTTAAGAAATCCTTCAGTTTGAGGTGGAAAAATAAATGGGTAATGAATAGAATTCAGAAGCCCTTGTTATTAGCGACACCGGTGGCCGTTAAGGGAACTGCATCAGCAACTCATTGCTCATTTCCCACACGAACATACAAGGGAATGAACATGATTCAAGTCCTAATATACTCACAGCCATAGATATGTATACATAGACTCCACATTCGACCGCTCCAGACACACTGGCTCGCCCGCCATTTTGGAATAATCAGCGTGTCGTCACTCTCAGCAAGAATCAAGGTCTTATGTCTAGCGCTTATAGAAACAGCCGTTTGAGACATCTGTATATCTATGCTCATGGCAAATTTATTTTTCGTTCTTTGAGAAGTAAAAAGAAATACCTTTGCAGTGATATAGTGTTAATTAACATCCGGACGCCATCCACGCACTGAGAGTGTTGTTTACATGAAAAAATGCGCTTAGCGCTTATCTCAATAGCAAAATCAAGACAATAAAAATAATGGCGGTGAGAAAGCAGCAGTTAAGAAAGCATCTGACCATGGTGATGTAGATATGTTTGCCCAAGCTCTGCAATTACCTGAATTCTATTCAAAATTATTTTTAAATTATAGGTACTTTAATATTTACATATCATTTACATGCCATGGTATTTATATGGTACTATACTTTAAGGAATACCATGATTCTGTTCTCAAGTAAATAGTTTTTATATATAAATAGTATATACAAGTTTCTACTCTCAAGCAAAGATCACAAAATGAGGCTCGTGCAGTTTACAGTACTTTCTCGATCCTCATAAATAATGCTGCCGTTATGAGAGGTGTGTGTGTGTTATGTGTCTGACAGCACATGGTCTGGAGTCAGAGTGTGTTTTAGGCAAAATGTGCAGTAATGTCTATACAGGTCCAAGATTTCTGCTCATGCCATTAGATCAAGTGAAAACTGGATCACACACTCACGCTTGAGTACACACACACACACACACACACACACACACACACACACACACACACACACACACACACACACACACACACACACACACACACACACACACACACACACACACACACACACACACACACACACACACACACACACACACACACACACAGATCAGCTGAGATGATAGAAACACCTGGTGTAGTTAGTGTCAGTCCCAAAAGATCTTTATAGGGGATTTTTAGGATATGAAAGGCCAGAAAATATAGTTTACCTGCATGTTCCAGATGAGAGAAACATTTTAAGATCTTATATTAATACCACAAAAATGTGTTAAAATAAAACCAATTACATCTAACAACTTAAGCTGAAAAACATGACCCGACTGTAATCCTTCTGCATTACACAAATCAGTCTCGTAAAATTAGATCCCTTTCATTTTCCATCAAATACCATGTGCTTTTAGAGTGACTTAACCGACCATGTGTAATCACAGCAGTAATTTCAGCCTTTCTCTCTCAGTCACTGATGTAATGAAGTATTTTCCCTTCATCCGTGTGGTGGCATTCATGACCTTTGTGTCCTTTTGGTGGGGCTTCCTGAAACAGTTTGATTTATAGAAAATACAATTTATCATTGTAAATCATCACACAATAGAGCACTGACCTCAGATAATACTGTTTTTGTAATCTAATCTATCAGGATATGGATGGAAAAGCTGTTTTCAGATCAGTGGTCTCAGTCTTCACTACCTAAGACACAAGGTAAATTCCAAATGCTGTTCTAGTATTATTTTTAGACACAGTATCCCATAATGCAAATTGCTCTACTTGACCTTCCTTTTCTAGTCTGACGTGTAAACTGGAAGAATGTCTTGGACTGCCTAAAGAGAAGATATTTTTTGCATAAAATTGGGTTCAAAATGCAAAAATAATAATAAATTCTTGAGGTTTACAACTAGATGACACTCACTAAACTGTACATGGTTAATTTATGAGGTCATGTGACTTTAACTTTAAGTAAAGACAGAAAATATAAATTTTAGCTCAAAATATTAACAAAAACTATAAGATATCAAAGTTACTGTATACTGTATACAATGAATGTAGCATACTACATAGTATTAAGAAAGTAAATTGGGCCAATTATAGTTTCATGTTGACTGCACCGTTTTAGATGCATTATGTTTAAGATTCAAGATGTTGGTTGAAGCTATAACATTCCAGCTACCAGTTCAGATCTGGTAGAAAGTGTGAGAGTATCACAACATCAAATGCGAGTACGTGTGAAAACACATTCGGGGTGATGATGTGGTCAGTGTGCGAATGCATTCGTCAGGTTGTGTTCTTTTGCAGAGCTGCAGAAGGCCTTGTTTCAGTAGGTTGTTCTTAATCAGAATATGTGGACTGCTGGATCTGTGAGGGTTCGTAGGGCTTCAGGGATTGTGGAAACAGGTGATACAGGACACCTTTGTTGCTCTAGTGTGTGTGTGAAGAGCCTCTCTGTGAGCTTTCCAATGAGCTCAAGGGCAGGTTTTGATTTCTAGACGCGTATGTGATGCCTTTCTGTGAAATTTACACCCCAGTGCAGAATGCCAGATACCACCTTGCCCTACAAACACATGCACAAACATCTTTTTCCTGCCTGGATTTTGTTCTAGACCATCCTGAAGGAACCCTTCTTCCCAGAGGCCCTGTTTACACCTCAAGAAGCGTTCTCGGCAATCCGATCATAAGTGGACGATGCTAAATACAATATGTAAACAGGGTCTAAAACATTTTGAGGTTACTTTCGAACAATTCTAGAGTTGAAAACATTTTAGACCGGATTGCTTTCGTAGAGTAAACGCTCATGTGATTGAAAGTGTTCAAACAGCCACAAAAGGCCGTCTACTCTCCATCTACTGAACTAATGTGTATATATCATGGGAAGAGCTCTAGCCAGACGAGATTTAAACTGCCGGCTGGAGACCCAAGTTTGATTTGAAGACGAAAAACGTACCAAGCACAATGTTCTCTCACCATTCCTGATTTCTAACACACTCACTTCGTTCGGCTGGTCTTCAGCTGTCAGAGCAGAAATGAAAGCTGATGCTCTCTGTATGTTTTCCCGTCATGCGCGTTCATATGTAAATTGTGTGAGCTTATTTCGTCTATTAGATCAAAAGATATGAAAAAGCTCATTCATTTACCTGCCCATAGACCCGGCTCTCAAAGAAATCAGAACAGAAGTGTTTGAAAGTGGACAAAAGAGACTGATTAAACACCAGGAGTAAACGGGAATGTGTCTCCCTCGTCTACTGACCAAAACGCATCTTAAAGGTGTAAACAGGGCAAGAGGGATGGGATGAGTGACACCATGTCTTACTGTCAAAGTTAGTGTGATCTTCCTCTCTTCAGGGAAAGTCCTGCAGGTGTGTGTCAGAATGATTCATTCTGCTGTGAAGTTCTGAATTATGATGTCGTTGCAGGTGCTTTACCAAAAACTGCAAGTGCCAGATCGTCATCCATCACAGGAGATGGAGAGGAATGGAAAAATTAAATAACTGCTGCAGATGTCCTACTACTTTCCATTTTCTTTTGGTTAAAAACTCTGTGGTCTGTCTCCATTCAGCAATTCCCAAAAGCTGCTAATGTCATGTGAAATACGACCACCGTTTTTCCTCCGCAGTAAAGTTATAAGAATGATAATCTGATGACTAGCAGGATATTGAACATACTGCACAGTGATTTGTGTGTGTCTGTGTATATGTGTGCATGGAGCAAAGTCGCACAGTTTGCAGTATGTTTACTGGGTTGAAATACTGTCTGATGTGTCTCTGGAATGGGAATTTAAACGTCTCTCTTTCTCTTCATTACAGTGTGAAGCGTTTTGAGCTTTTTGACCTGGAAGCACAACCAGCACTGGCTTAGACTCACTGGAATTGCTGCTTTTGTGAAGAATGTTCCATAATTCGATTGTGCCGAATGACCCGGAGGCGACGCTGTAGAATCAATGCAGAAGTATGGCTTAACAAATATTAGTTTTGTTTGTTTCTGGAATGAGTTCAAGCTCACATTAATGAGAAAATAATCATCAACCGCTAAAGCTGCTGAACAAATTCTAATTAATCTGACACTAATTACACAGACCACCTGATGTCTAATCCGCTCCTTACTGAGACTGTGTGTGTGTGTGTGTGTGTGTGTGTGTGTGTGTGTGTGTGTGTGTGTGTGTGTGTGTGTGTGTGTGTGTGTGTGTGTGTGTGTGTGTGTTGTTCAGTTTTTGGGATTGTCATGGGATTTTTCACATACAACAAGCATTTTTCCTCATTCTGTTGACGTAAACATCTGGCATGGTGGATGTGCATGTGTGTAAACTTTGTGAGTATGTTTGCGTATACATCTCATTATTGTGTGGTGTAATCAGTGCTCCTAATGAGCATATTAACTGCCAATGAAAGACTTGTTAGCATATCATTCCCTCCTCCTTCTGGTTCTTTAATTATCTTTTGTTCATTCAAGTCTCTGTTTTTGCCTCTTCTGTTAAACGAATAAAACCACCCCCTCATCAGTCTCTGTCAGGTGAAGTTCATCTATCAAAGCTGTGAAACAATAGCTCATCACATTTGCAGACGGTTTCTGAACATCTATAGCTAAATCAGATTGTCGTCTATAAGGGGCAACAACCACACATGGGTTTTGATTCGCTTCTGATGTGTTTACTTTCTCCAGCCGGTGAAAAAGAGCACATTTGGTCCTCTGGCACTGGTGTGGAGAAACCAGAGAAGCCCACTTGAAAGGGTTTGGTTAGACCCAAACGGTCCAAGTCCAGATGATTCTGCTTTGAGAACTGCTCATTGAACCGCCTCTTTCTCACCACACGGATTGTTCCGGAACAAATAAATCCAAATATGGCTTGTAAAAGGCCCCAAATAGCTCTTTGAGTTCCTCTCCCATGGATTGGCATAATTTGTTTTGAAACGTTTGTCTGAAGGTGATAAATGACCTTATGATGTAATGCAAGTCGCCATAATGGTAGTCTTTCTTTGACCAAGGCAAATTGACATGGCAAAACCTCTTTTTTAATCACATTTCACTGCTGTTTAACTCCCTGTTTTTTACAGGATGACTAAATATATACTTAAACCCCAAAAATGAGAGATGGTTGAGTGTAAGTGATCCTCTGTGGCGGGCTGCTAAAAGCCTTCATATTTCACAGGCTGAGTCATTGGGTTGCTCGACTCATTTCAGATGCCAGGCAGGGCCACACGTCCAGTCCACATGGACAGAAGACAGAAGTTTAACAGTATGTGTTTGATAGCTGACTGATTTTTTACTTATTTGAAAGTCGACGAAGAAGCATCTTAAAAGAAAAGTATGAAAATGTGTTATTGTGAAAGTCTCTAAATATCCCCATCTTTGCCAGAACTTTTATATCTCACGTGCACTTGCATGCATTAAAGTCATGCCATGTTTGATGCTCCATGTTTTATTGCATAAACATTTTTCAGCAACTAGCAGCTTAAATTTCGGTCTATTTCTCACACATATGGAAGTCAGAACTTCAGAAGTCTGAATATTATGCTACAGTTCAATCACTTAGGGTTGAATGATTTTTTAAATGTTTTTTTTTTCTGCTTACCAAGGTTGCATTTATTTGATCAAAAATACAGGAAAAAAAACTGTAATATTGTGAAATATTATTACAATTTAAAATAACTGTTTTCTATTTGAATATATATTTTTTTTAAATCAGCATTATTACTCATAACATTAATCTTCAGTGTCACATGACTTTTCAGAAACCATTCTAATATGCTGATTTGCTGCTCTAGAAACATTTATTAGTATTATCAGTGTTGAAAACAGTTGAGCTGCTTCATATTTTTGTGGAATCTACATATAACTTTTTTTCAGGCTTCTTTGAACAGCGTTGATTTGAAATCGCAATCTTTTGTAACATCTTTTTTAATTTCCCCCTTCTTAAATAAAAGTTTTTGTTCATTTATTTATTTATTCATTCAAAACTTTGAGCAGTTGTGTACAGACTGTATGGACTCATTTTGTTGTGTTTGTATTTTTTCGGAGATTGACAGCAACCATTCACTTTTTTTTAATTGTAAAGAACAGCTTGGCCATTATGCTGAATATATGGTGAATAATGACAGAAGTTAATTTGAGGTGAACTATTGCTTTAAGCCACCTGACCTTGAATCCCCGGATCTTGCTGTATATGCAGGGCAGCAGTTTGGAGCCAAGACTGAGGACCGCTGTTAAATCAATCAGCCCAGAATGAGAGGAAAGGAGGGGAACCTCATATTGGGTACAGCTACTGTTCCAAAGCACACACCATGACTTTTTTCCAACACACACACACACACACACACACACACACACACACACACACACACACACACACACACACACACACACACACACACACACACACACACACACACACACACACACACACACACACACACACACACACACACACACACACACACACACACACACACACACACACACACACACACACACACACACACACACACACAGCGCAGTTCTATTTCATTGTTCCAGCACTGCATTTGAGATTGTGCTGATGAATCCCCTTTTACACCTGATATGATTATCCATCTTAGATGATCTGATCACAAGTGCAGTGTTGTTCTAAATACAAGAACGTTTCTACGTTACTACTCTCAAAAGTATTTGGAAAAATGCATCATGAATATTGTATTACACTGTCATTCAAAAGGGTGGGGTCAGTAGGATTTTTTTAACTGGTATTGTCTTGCTCACCAAGGCTGCATTTATTTGATCAAAAATACAGGAAAAATAGGAATATTGTGAAATATTTTTACAATTTAAAATAACTGTTTTCTTTTTGAATATATTTAAAAATGTAATTTATTCGTGTGATCAAAGCTGAATTTTCAGCATCATTACTCCAGTCTTCAGTGTCACATGATCCTTCAGAAATCATTCTAATATGATGATTTGCTGCTCAAGAAACATTTTTTATTATTCTCAATGTTGAAAACAGTTGTGCTGCCTCATATTTTTGTGGAAACCATATATTCAGGATTCTTTGATTAATAGAAAGTTCAAAAGAAACATTTCATTTTAGGTTTATTTCATTTATTTGAAATAGAAATATTTTGTAATATAATAAATGACTTTACTTTTCATTTTTGATCAATGTAGTGCATTGCTAAATTTAAAGTATTCAATTCTTTAAAAAAAAAATCTTGCTGACCCCAAACTTTTGAATGCTAGTATAGATCACAACATTTCAGGCCAAAAGTTGCATAAAGACAAGCAAACAAACAAAAATAAAAAGATAGCACAAGCAGACTTCAAGCAAAACATTTCACAAGAAGTTTCAAATGATTAAACAAACTGCTCAAAATGAAGTTTGACACTTTGTGGTTGTGAAATGTGTAATATTTCTAAGCATGACTTAAGTATCAAAATACCTTTTGGAGCCACAAGCATGTATAAAACATGAAATATGTTTAATATGACTGAAAAAACCTGACATGCAGACCATTCACACTGAATAAAAGCATCTGCTAAATGAATAAATGTTGATTATTTCTTTGTGAAGTATCAGTTCTTCCAGTAACCTCCAGTTCCCAAATGCCAACTTATCCTTTTCTTCAGGATGCAATCGAACACCACAAGGACAAACAGAGGCAGACACAGAGAGAGAGAACATTCGACAGAAAACAGGCAGACAGAGAGAGAGAGAACATTCGACAGAAAACAGGCAGACAGAGAGAGAGAGAACATTCGACAGAACTGTGACTCCGGACCCCTGGGATGCTCTCCTGCTGAAGATGAGACTCTGAGGTTATTTTAGGAAACACGTCGGACCTCGTTCTGAATGCAGAGAGAGCTCGGGGGTAAAGACACGAGGTGAGAGGACAACGAATAGGTGATCAAGCTTGAACAACTTATTTTTCCACATATTCTCCATTGTTGCAGCACCCCTCGTCCCAGTCTGTCAGAAATGCTCTGTTTAGTTTCTTTCTATGAAGCCCCTCTTTCTGAAAAGTGCAGTGTGTTCTGATTGGTCAGCTGGAGCAGAGTGTTGTGATTGGTCAATTGCTTTAAGCATGTTTGGAAATGTTCTGCCCCTTACCATAACCGCGAATTTCAACACACTACTAACTAACTCAACCTGCTCACTTAACCAGACCTTCAGACTGACGGCAGAAAGTCTGGCCTATATCGCAGCTTTCATTGGCCAAGGACCGCCTGAAGGCCGTCTGACTGACATGTAAAGCAACCAGTTCAGTTTGTTCCACGTCATGTTTAAGGGCGTGAAAATGTAATGTCGATGTTAACAAACCGGTGTGTAAAAAAGTCTATGACGCGATCTTTACATACTTCACAAACTTTTGAAAATCCAGCGTTTAGTTGGTTCTGATAAGCTCTCATTGTCACAGTTGTAAACATACGGCTTGCTTTCCCATGAGGGGGATTGGCATCACAATCTTTGTTTCCAGGCGAAGAATGCAACACACCTTCCTATCTGGAAATCCTGTAGAATTCAGCCAATCAGATGACGATGTTTCCCATTTTGTGTGCCTCATGCATCAGATATTCAGCCAACGGTCCGAGGGCGTCTGAGGCTAAGTCTAAACTCAACCAGGCCTAAACTCAGCCCCTTTATGTTGCGTATGCCTTTGGCAGGAATTATTTAAATGAGAAATATTGTGACGTGTTCGTTCATTACTACTCGTCTCGTTAGACTAAATCATTCATTGTTTAAAAACGACTTCATAGGGAGCTAAAATCAGATCTGGATTGTTTGAGTTAGTGGCCGTGACAGATATATCGAGACTCCAGCATGACTGTCGTACACTAACATAGCATGCTTCTGTGCACCTCCATGTCAGACACAAAAAGTTTCATTCCTGGCTCGCGCTTCTGGAGCACAAAGGAAAAGAGGAATCTTGCCCTCATCCGTCATGCCAAGCCCTGCTACAAAAGAGCTTCATTTAGGAGGCTTTAGACCCTGCCAGTTTCAGTGTTGGTTTCTGCAGCCTGTAATTTCCAGCCATGGAGATTCTGGAGCGCTTTTTCTAGTCGGTGACGTCAATGTGAGCGCCCAGACTGAGCCTTGTTTTTCTCAGGCGTGGAATAATTGTGTTTACCGGAATATTTAGCATGTGGCACAGATGGATTGTTACATTAGCCGTAGACAAGATGATGAATAATCAAACGATCCTTGTTTTTTTACAGTGAGAAACTGGCACAAACACACACACACACACACACACACACACACACACACACACACACACACACACACACACACACACACACACACACACACACACACACACGTTGTGTTTTCATGTTTTATGGGGACTTTCCATAGGCATAATGATTTTTATACTGTACAGACTGTATATTCTATTCCCTTACACTAACCCTATCCCTAAACCTACCCATCACAGGAAACATTCTGCATTTTTACATTTTCAAACAACATCACTTAGTATGATTTTTATACATTTTGTCCCAATAACGTAGGGTTTACCAGGCCACAAATACACACACACACACACACACACACACACACACACACACACACACACACACACACACACACACACACACACACACACACACACACACACACACACACACACACACACACACACACACACACACACACACACACACACAGACACACACACACACACACACACAAGAACGAGATTTCAACTGAAACTTCTTTGTGAAAACACTCTTATGCTCGCCAAGGCTGCGTTATATTATGAACAAAATATTTGTGAAATATTAACATTTTAAAATTACTTTTCTACAATAATATGTAATTTATTCCTGTGATACAAAGCTGAATTTCCAACATCATTACTCCAGTTCTCAGTGCATCCTTCATAAATCATTCTGGCATTAGTGACCTTGGATGGCCAACCATCATACAAAAATTGTAAACAGAGCTTTATTAAAGATAGAGCATACTGTAGAACTTGAAATTATAACATTTGTCTTAACATTTAAAAAAAAAAAAATCAATGCTTTTATTTTAACCTTTGCATTGGATGTGAAGAAAGGGGCATCTCTGTATGGGTTATGAATAGAAGCGTTGTGTACAGTGTCCAGGTGCTGAGGTGTGTCATAATTTGCTGAGCTAATAAACAAACAGATCTGAAAATGATACAAGCTCAAAGTAGATTGAGCTTTATATCCAGTAATGATGGTTTCAAAGAGTTAACAGGCCGGCTGTGCACCATGGCTTAGAGTTTATCCAAACAGTAACTTTTATAAAACAGAGTTGCATTTCATAGATGGAATAATTGAACATGATATGGCTGTGTTCTTCAGAAACAAACAGTTCACAAAATTCTGGGGTGAATTTACTAAAGTTACAGTTAAAAAAATTGGTTTGACTTAAAAAAAAGCAAGTAACCTGGCTGCCTTAACATTTTGAGGTCATTGAAATGAAAAAAGTGAGTTAAACAAATAAGGAGATTGGTTTTTATTTAATAGAAACTCAAAATATGATGGTATCTGAACCACATTAATTATCTAAGTTGGTTTGACAAAAGTAAATAATTTTTTTAAAGTGTATGGCACTTTGGCCGCACTTCAGAGCAAGGTTACTATAGTTAACTAAAACCATAAAAGAATTGTTATAATACTATTGTTATAAAATAAAATTGGTTATAATATAATAGAATACCATTGTTACTAAAATAACACTGCTTCAGTCTTAATCACAAACCTCAAAATGAGCTGGAATAGCCTGCAATGCGAGTCATTCAATATATCATTATTTTCTGTGCAAACATGCCTCATTTCTACGTAATTTAGGCTTATAGAAATACAGAAACCATAAAAGTATTCCATAAAATGTTTCAAGTCCTCTGAAGCCATGTGAGGAGCAGACTGAAAACGTTTTTGTTCTTCACTAAAAATCTTCCCCTCAAATGAGTGCCGATATCAGCTATCTTAGAAAAGTAACTTGAGAAAAGAAAAGTTAGAGTTATGTCTTTGTGTCCTCTAAACATGTTTGCCTGAAGTGTTTTCACAGGTGTCCAGTCCTTGTGTGTTCGTTTGCTGAGGGAAACCCGCATGAGAGTATACGAGCAGACGTGTTTACTGAACGTGACATCATGCTGCATATAGTGATCTAAAAAATAAGATAATGAGTCGCACAGACACTTCAGTTCATGCTACTGTACACAGGTAGACAGCACAGGACCCAGACTGAGGGAATGTCTCTTCTGCCGGGATGCTGGGTTTGTCCTGATGTGTGCTGATAAGAATCTATCAGATAGAAGCACTAGACTGGTCATTGTCTGGTCTAGGAGAGAGTTGTGAGGAAGTCATCAAGCCATAAGCACAGCAGGAGTGAGAGACACAGACTGATAAGGAAATCCAGACAGAAGCACACAGATTGACCTTGTTTAGAAATGTGTTACACCTTTTTACACCGTCTGAAAGGGTCCGCTTGACCTACATGGCAAGTTTGTGAAGTTTTATTCAGTGAAGAATCGTGAGGTTCATGTGCTCATCATATTTATAGTAATGCATATTTTATTTACAACATAGAACAACCTCTGATAGCTTACTGCTTTTGTAAAACACTATACAATACCATTTAAAAGTTTGTGGTTGGTACGGTTTTAATTTAATACTTTTATTCAGCAAGGATGCATTAAATTGATCAAAAGTGATGTACTTTATATGAAGCAGCACAACTGTTTTCAACATTGATCATAATAATAAATGTTTCTTGAGCAGCAAATTATCATATTAGAATGATTTCTGAAGGATCATGTAACACAGAAGACTGGAGTAATGATGCTGAAAATTCAGCTTTGATCACAGGAACAAATTTCATTTTAAAATATATTACAAAAGAAAACACTTATTTTATATCGTAATAATATTTCACAATAATACTGCTTTTACTGTATTTTTGATGGGATAACTGCAGCCCTGGTAAGCAGAAGACACTTTAAACTCAAAAACAAAAACATTAAAAAATCTTACTGACCCCAGACTTTTAAACAGTGGTGTAGTCATTTTTTTTGACAATTTGGTTTATAATTCCGGTCCACATTAGTTTGTCAATCCACTCAGACATCAATACATCATATTTTGCTCTTTAAATGAGGAAAACTTTTGATGGCGCTTTTTAAGAGAAAGGACAGATTAGTTTTGTCAGTTTGAAATCGGGGGAAATACAATGCAACAAAAGATCGTGTCAGTCTGAAATTCTCATTGGTCAACAGATGCATGTGCCAGATTGTTTTGCAGCAAAAGTTTACATTTTTGCAACTTTTGATTACATGACAGAGCAACACTTTGGCAAACTCTTGCACTTTTTCCTTGTGAACTCTTGTCCCTGTGATCCTATTGACATCAATAGATTTGCCACAATTTCCAATGCAATGTAATTTCAAGCATATAAGTGACTTAAAGCCATACATGACTGTGAAAGTCTTGTAGAATATACTGGTTTACTGTTGCTACTTGGCACCTCAAACGTTTCAATATCTTGCAGATTCATTGTCTTCCATGATTAACCCAGCTCTTCCTCCGAAGTGCCAAATGTCACAGCTTGGTTTCTTGTAAACGTCCATGTTTCCTATGCACTATAATTACAAGACATTGCAAAACATAAACCAATATGACTGGAGACTCCATTTTAAGTGAGCTCTTGCCATTTTTATGCATCTGTGGGTGTAAAACACTGACTAATCACATGTTGTAATAATTAACCAGATAGTTGAAGAATGACTGCCCTTAAATTGTCAGTTCTGTTTCTTGATAATTTCCCTAGAAGTTGCATCGATTCAGTTTTAAGGCTGTGATGCAATGCAATGTAAAAAAAAAAAAAAAAAAAAAAAACTGTGACTGCAACTCATAATGAATAGATCATTCTGGCATGTGATCTCAATATGAGAGTCAGTTCTTTGTGTTTTTTTGTTTTGTTTTTGTTTTTGTTTCAGACATGTGAGGAATACACTACACTGTAACCTCAACAGGAACCCGAGGTTAAGTCTTTTGTTTTAGATCACAAGAGAAGTGTGATCTGGGATCAAACCCAAAACATTTATGATATCATCCAAAAGCCTAAACCACTGACCTTGAGTCTTCAATCACGCAAGTAATAACCACAGACACACAGCATGTAATCCTTCTGCACTGTGGATGACCACTGATTCCATTGATACCTGTGAGGGGAATTTATTTATTTATTCTTTTTATGTTTAATTATTTGTTTGTTTGCTTTTTATTCATCTACGTGCTTGCCCTGGTTTCAGAAAAGATCTCGACAGCGTCTCTAACTTTGCTCACATTTTGCAAGATACCTGCAATCAAAGGTCAGAGATCTCAATATGAATTTTAATATTTCTCATTCAATAGGTCCACATTAAGGCTATAGCTTTTTACTCTTTATGTATGTCAACAATTGTCTGCTTTGTCTATTTTTATTTCTCCTGATACTTTAAAGGGATAGTTCATCATAAAGTGAGAATTAAGTCATAATTTACTCATCCTGGTATCTAGTCAGAAAGAAAGTTGACAGATGTGAATGCGATAACTTGAATTGTATTTCATTTTTGTGTAATTATTAATTTTGATTTCTCACAGGAGACCAAAGGCCAAGGTCAGGATTTTCATAAAATAATTGATTAAATTTCCTTTTGTTTTTCACCAAACCCTATCATTTAATGCCAGAACATTTGAAATATACGGCACATGTTACATGGGATTATTCTGTGATACTTTTGCATCTTTTTAAAAAAGTCGTTATTCACTGTATACAGACGAGCGCGAGCTGGGCTTTAAAAAAAAAACTCCTTTTGTGGTCTGAAAAAATGAATAATGACATACTGCATTAGAACAACACCAGGGTGAGTAAATGATGACTTCATTTTCATTTTAAGGTGAACGAACCCTTTAAATGAATTATAACTTTTAACTCCATTTATTATCATTAGCTATGAAATGGAAACTCCTGAGTTTCTTAAAAAGTTTACCCACTCCTGGAGTGTGATGTGTTGAATGACTTTGCGTGTTGGTCTTGTGGAAAGTTTCACAGCCTCTTTTGTGGGTTAAACCATCAGTGGTTTGTTCAATTTCAGCAGAACCACGTTCTGATCTCATGAAGCGAGTACACGGGAAACACTGCGCTCCGCCGCCTCGAAACACACACACTATTTGATGCTGATGTGTGATCTGGCAGGACATCTGGCCTTACTCTGAGGACGAACAGGTTCTGGAATTAAAACACCCTAATTTCACCCTCCAGTCAACAGTCAGGCCTACACTTTGTTTTGCAGAAATGTCTTTGAAACCTGCCTTTGTAATTCTTAATACTTTATCTCAGCTGAGATGAGAAGAACCTGAGCTGACACAATTTCAGTCAGGCGTGTTGTTCCTGTATGATCATGTCCCTCGACATCACAGCTGCTGACTGGAGAACCTTCATCTGAAGGACACTCGTCTGTGTTTCGCAAGTCAAGCTTCACTATTACAGCTCATACTTAATGTTAGCCATTTGAAGAAATCCCTACTCTTAAATATAAAACTTTGGCCTGGTTTACACAAAAGGTATTAAGATGCTTTTTGGTCGATCGGATCATAGGTGGACGACGCTAAATACAGGTGTAAACGGGGTCTAAAACGTTTTGAACTTGGCCACTTTCAACCACTTCCAGAGGTAGTCGAAAACGCATTCGACCGGATTGCTTTAGTGTAAGCTCTCATGTGGTCGAATGCGTACTTTCTGTCTATTGATCTAATGTGTATATATCATGGAAAGAGCTTTAGCCAGACGGGATTTAAAATTTGTCGGCTGGAGACCCAAGTTTGGTTTGAAGACGAAAAACGTACCAAGCACAATGTTCTCTCACCATTCCTGATTTCTAACACACTCACTGCGTTCGGCTGGTCTTGTGGCTCTCAGAAACAGCAGAAAAGAAAGCTGCGTCTCTCCGTAAAAAACAATTGACAAAATATAGCAAAGGCCTAATGTCTCATTTTAAATGTGTCTTAGCTGCGATTACAGTATGTCTGTTTTTAGTAGTCAAATGCATCAAAGGCAGGAATCCCCAGAGCTATGATGTTTAGTACAGGTCTTTGAGACTTATGTCATATGTGCAGATCACTTCTTACCATCCTGCTTTTATTTGTACAACGTAATGCTGGATAAGTTGACAAAACCTATAAAATCCAACATAATTGTGATTTAAAAAGAAAACTGGATGTCTGCATCATCCCTTGATGATGGCATCCACCGCCTGCGCATCTTACTCATGTCTGATTGAATGAGGGGAATTCTGTTTAAAAATCCACACCCTCGGGGCTGTTTTATCAAAGCCAGGAGGACTTACACCTTCACGTTGTGACAAGAATATGATAGGCCTTGCTCAAACCCTATGTGTCACTCTAATTAATGCCGTATTCTCGGAACCATGAACAAAAACTCTAGTTTAGCTCCTTTTTAACTGCCTGGAGCGGATTGTAGACCACCAGTTCCCATGGAGTCTGATTTTGATTGACAGGAGGTCTGTTTGATGTCACAGACCTTTTTTCAAATGGACAGATCATTGTCGCTAACAAAGAAGCTGTAGTCATTCGGTTTCTTTATGACGTGCGTAATTACAAGACTCCATAACAGCGAACTATAATTAAGGCAGAATTGTGTTCTGTTACAACAATGTGCTTCAGTTAAAAAGTAAGGTCAGTAAGAGTTTTTTCTTTTTTCTTTTTTTGAACAGCAAATCATCATATTAGAAAGATTTCTGAAGATTCATGTGACACTGAAGACTGGAGGAAGCGTGCTGAAAATTCAGCTTTGATCACAGGAATAAATTACAATTTTACAATATATTCAAACAGAAATCCGTTATTTTGAAGTGCCATAATATTACTGTTCTTACTGTATTTTTTATCAAATAAATAGTAGTTTACACTGTCTGAATGAATAACTTAGTTAAATCATAAACAGCAACAACATGTCTTGCTTATTTTGAAACCAAAAGTGAATGTACAAGAAATGTCGAGGAAAAATGGGATATAAAGGATGCTTTCCATAAGTGTGTGATTTGATATGTCTCATAATGTTGAAAAAGAAAGTCCCTTGATTAAGATCAGAGCCGGTTTAAGTGTAAACGAGTAATCCGTGAAAAATCAGGCTGAAAGTCCCAGGATTTGGTTTCCGTAGCCTTAGGGACACGTTTCAGTCTCAGGCATGGGCCGGTCTCCAGGTGTCTGTACGACAACCAATTTCATCTGGAATGATCTTACTGATTGGCGACCAGGTCAAAAAGCTTTAAAGTCCCACATCAGTAGCTTGTACAGCCTAATATTTGTTAAACAACCTCAGGAGAGTTTCTCATGTGAAACGCCTTGTAGTGAGTAACGCAGAAACAAAGCAAGACGGTTTCTGTTTGAACTTTTCTGAATGAACTTTTGAATCTTCTCTCTTTGCAAAAGAACTCAAGAGGGATCGCTTTGAAGTCTTGTGTGCATGGATAAAGAAAGGTTTTTGAAGAACATACTGGGTGCAATGGGGCTGTCATACACTGTAAAAGTATCATAAAAATAAGGAGCCATTTCACAAATCTAACATGGTAGCTTTAGGCTCTTTGCATCAGGTTTGAGCTACAGCCAAGATTTTTAGTAAACACAGGCTGTTCATGCGGAAAAACGCTTGACTTTAGAAGACGTCTAAAAAACGCATGGACCACATCTTAAGCGCTTCTTCTTGCTTTAATTATTCTTATTTCTTTTGATTATTTTAATTTCTTCTATGTAAGGTACTTTGAATTACCATTGTGTATGAAATTTGCTATATAAATAAACTTGCCTTGCCTTCTTCTTTTTTCATTTTGAAGCTTGACCACTAGGATATTCTTTAAAAATTATCCTTTTATGTTCTCCAGAAGTAAGTGACAAAGGTGAGTCATCAACCTTTTAGACTGTAACAGAGTTCCCAAACAGGTGTTTGTGCACAATAGACACGATGAATCTTTCAGAGTGAAGTATAGCGTATTTCATTATACTACGGGGCTGTTGAATGCTTGAATCTGATTGGCTGACGAACGTTCTAAGGTGTGCAATTATTTTCAGGGAAACACACGGCTTAAGTAGTTCCAGGCTGGTCTTTCTTAACCACATCACATGTCCAGGTTGGACTTTATTTTATACGACATGCACTTTCGTGTACTTACAGTGCACTTACAGTATGGGTAAAATGAGGTAACTACATGGGTTAAGGTTACGGGTAGGTTCAGGGTTAGTACCTAGTTATTATAATTATAGACTTATTAGTATGTACATGGGAACAGGACTGTAAAATAAAGTGTAACCGTTTTGGTTTCGAAGTTACACGTAAGTTACCTGGTTGCCTTAAAATATTAAGTTCATTAAAATAAAAAATAAAAATTAATGTAGTGGAGTTTGACTTAATCAACAATTATTTATCTCGGTTGATTTGACAAAAGAAAAAAATTGTGATAATGAAAATAATGTTTTACAGTGTAGCAACTTGTAATACTGCATAATTTAATGTTTTTAATTTAAAGTATATGTAGTGTAGCCTACCTTTGGTGGACAGCTATTTAAAAAGCATTTTCTTGAATTTGCAAGGGTTTTGATGGCAAAGTTGCACATCAATCTCTTCAGTGGTTGCACATCAATCTCTATACATTGCAGCCAAGTTGTAAGCCATTGTGTTTTTATTCCCCCCCCCCCCCCCCCCCCCCCAAACCAAGATGGCCAATGGTCAGTCAGAAATGCCAAGTACCCACCCATTCCTTCTATCCTAGGAGACTCTTGTAGGTAAAAAAAATTATTGCAGCATCAAGCAATATCTAATGAGTCATATCACAGTAAAATTTTCCAAGTTTTGATTTTAGATTGGGAGAAAAATCAGATTTATCATCTGTCCACTATAGTGGACCTCATGCATCAATGGCTATATTTCAGCTACAATTCATACTTTATACTGTGAATATTGTTTTTGAAAATACTTAATCTGCAGTAACTTTTTTTGACTGTAAATAAATGTATTTGTATTATTAGAATGTAATTTTCATTGACATCTAAAAAAGTAATGTAATTACATAATTTATGTGACTTGTAATGCATTACTTTACTCATTTCATCAAAAAAGTAATCTAATTACGTAATGCATTACTTCTTAGATCAAAAAGTTATCTGTTTACGTAATGAATGTTGCTTGTAATGCATTTATTACTCGTAACATCAAAAATTAATCTGATTACGTAATGGATGTTACTTTTAATGTATTACTTGTTAGATCAAAAAGTAATCTGATTAGGTAATGCATATTACTTGTAATACATTACTTTACTTGTAACATTAAAACAAATCTGATTATGTAAAGCATGTTACTTGTAACACATTACTTTACTTGTAACATCAAAAAAGTAATCTGAATGCATTATGCCTGCCCCAACACATGCTCATTTCAGATGAGATTGAAAAAAACGTATAGCTAGGTCTTCTCAGAAGAGGGCTATGCTAGAAATGTGTCCATTGCTAACATAATCAGAATTATCAGCTAATAAGGGTAAATTGACATACTCTGGCACATGGGAGCATCTGAGTGGTTTCCACAGTTCTTGATATATTTATATATTTTTTATATATATTTTATAGTTTTCACATGATTTGATATAATTGTATGGATTAGTTTGTTATACACATACTTTATCTGTTTGATTATTGTATTATGTTTAATACAGTATCTCTTCAGTTTAAACCATAAATGCATGCTGTCCACTCAAGTGGACATCTGAAAATCTCTTTGAAAATTTTCAAATCAATTCTTGTTTTTCATGCCCTAAGAGCAATAAAAAACACATAGGAAAAAAATCCTGACTGAGGTTATCATAATTCATACATGAAAGGGTTAAAATAAAGTGTTAACAAATATTTGAATTTGTTAATTATAATATAAATTTAAATGTATGTTATTGTCATGAAACTGCACATGGAACATTGACAGAGGTCATCCAAACGCAGGCTTTATTAAGAGGAGAATCCAGAGACAGGTACAGGGAAACATGCAGGGGTCAAAACCAGCTAAGCAGTCCAGACCAGCAATAAAACAATGCAGGGATAAGGCAAACGGGAAGACCAGATACAGGCAGGGAGTCCATGAACCGTGAAACTAGGAAACACTAAGAAACCAGGAAAACGCTCGATGCAGTAAAACACTTACAATACTGAGCCCCGAACAAAGGGAAAACTCAGGCTTAAATCAGGGACGCTCAATCTAAACAGGTGCAACAAATGAACCATAATCAGTCAAGGGTAAAACATGAAGGAAACAATAAACTACGAAGGAGTGCCCCCCAGAGGCTCAAGCGGGCACTGCAGCCGCAGATCGTCACATAACCCCCCCCCCTTCCAGACGCTCCTAAGAGGCCGACAGGGGATGGGGTGGAGGGCCAGGCCTGTGGAGAGGCAGGAGGCCTGGAGACCAGAGCAAGGCACGAGACCACGGGGAGGCATGCTCTGCAAGTAGCCAGGGCGGAGCATGCTTGGCAGGAAGACAGGCTGGAGCATAAGTGACAGGAGAACAGGATGGAGCACACATAACACAGGACCAGGACAGAGTACACTTAACAGGGGACCAAGACCTAGGGAGCACAGGGCTGGAAAGGACCAGTGACATTGGAAGCTCAGGCGAAGGTGGTCGTGCAAAGGTCCATGTAGGCGCCACCTCCATGACCCTCTCAGGTGTAGGTGGTAGTGCAAAGGTCCACGTAGATGCCACCTCCATGTCCCTCTTAGGGTACCTACTGCCCCCCCCCCCCAAAAAAAAAGTTATTGGGGAAATTTAAAGCCAAAGCCTCCGGGCTGGAAACCGCCACTGGAAAAGGCTCCCGAAGCTTGAGAGGCGCAGGTAAGGCGAGGCGCAGAGGTGGGGCCGGCAGGGCGAGGCGCAGAGGCGGGGCCGGCAGGGCGAGGCGCAGAGGCGGGGCCGGCAGGGCGAGGCGCAGTGGCGGGGCCGGCAGGGCGAGGCGCAGAGGCGGGGCCGGCAGGGCGAGGAGTCTGGGAACGCCCTCCGGAGCCTGGCGAGGCAAACGAGTCCTCCTTCTCTTCCTTCTGCGACGGCGCGTCACTGGGCTTGATTCACTCACTAGGCTTGATTCGGACCTTGACTCGGCACTTGACTCGGACCTTGACTCGGCACTTGACTCGCCACTTGACTCGCCACTTGACTCGCCACTTGACTCGCCACTTGACTCGCCACTTCACTCGCCACTTGACTCGCCACTTGACTCGCCACTTGACTCGCCACTTGACTCGCCACTTGACTCGCCACTTGACTCTTGAGGCAGGAATACAATGGAGCTCACGTGAAGTGTTAGAACGACGGGATTTACATGTTGCGTGGATTCGGAAGACCTTTTCCGAAGCGCTGGTTCAACTGGGCTTTCATGTAGCGCAAACTCTGCGGAGCACATGTGAAGCGCTGGTTCCCTGGGAGACTCTAGATGCGTGGATTCAGTGGGTACCTTGTAAAATGGCGAATCGTCGGGTCTTCTGTGAAGCAAAAGTTCCAAAAACTCCATAGTAAAAAGCGAACCGCTCATGGAAAGGGCCAGATCAATATACTGGGTAAGAGCTTGAACTCGGAAATGATATAGCAGAGCCGAGCGGTTCAGACAGTCCTCCCCGAAAGAACATCATTAAACAAAAATCATCTAAGTAGGACTGAAGAGAAAGCTTCAAAAAATCTGTCACAAAAACCTTGAGAGGACGTTCTCCTTGGCGGAGGCTTTCGATCTGCGCTGTGGGAACCATTAACGAGGTCCGTGTTCCTCTCAGCCGCTGGATCAGTAGTGGCTCAGTATTCTGTCATGAAACTGCACATGGAACATGGACAGAGGTGATCCAAACGCAGGCTTTATTAAGAGGAGAATCCAGAGACAGGTACAGGGAAACATGCAGGGGTCAAAACCAGCTAAGCAGTCCAGACCAGCAATAAAACAATGCAGGGATAAGGCAAACGGGAAGACCAGATACAGGCAGGGAGTCCAGGAACCGTGAAACTAGGAAACACTAAGAAACCAGGAAAACGCTCGATGCAGTGATGCAGCGATGCAGCTCGACGCTCACTTACAATACTGAGCCCCGAACAAAGGGAAAACTCAGGCTTAAATCAGGGACGCTCAATCTAAAACAGGTGCAACAAATGAACCATAATCAGTCCAGGGTAAAACATGAAGGAAACAATAAACTAGGAAGGAGTGCCCCCCAGAGGCTCAAGCGGGCACTGCAGCCGCAGATCGTCACAGTTATAATATATTATATTATTACTTTTATCATGAATAATATATATATATATATAAATATATATATATATATATTTTTTTTTTTTAAATCATCCACCCCCCCATTTGGAAATTTGCTGAGGCCCCCTGTATTTGACAATATACCAACACCAGGCAGAAAAAAAAATGAAAAGGGTACTTTATGGTGATGAATAGGCCCTGGTGTCATGTTGTTTGTTCAGTGGGGTCTGTGGTTGTGACTCAGGCTGGGACTTGATCAATCCAGTGAATCCTGTAACTCTCTGACAGCTGTGATTCAGATGAGCTGCCCAAGACATGAGTCACCTGAAGATAGAGAAAGAGCAGAAGAAACAAACAATAAGAGAATCCAGAAAATAAGAAGTAGGCCTATGAATAGATTGATATAACACGCTTCCAGCCATGTCACTCCCTTAGATTCGGTTACACTATAAACTACAGCTGACGCACACTTACAGATGCAGTGGCTTCGAGAACTTTTTGGGAGATTCACTCAGTCACAAAGTTTTTTGGAGATTCACTCACTCACTGACGCAAACACACACACACACACACACACACACACACACACACACACACACACACACACACACACACACACACACACACACACACACACACACACACACACACACACACACACACACACACCTAAAGCGATTCTGATGATAGGAGAGCTTTTACAGTCAGACTTGCATTGCACAAAAGGACAATTCACAAATTGCTCAAGAGAAATCTAACACACAATTATATTAAACATTACTACACACTAGATAGACAGACAGATAGACAGACAGACAGACAAACAGATGCTTAATGTTTAACTGTAGTCCTAAATGTACTCAGATACTACTGTGCTTTTGGACACTGGAAAACTACTGGGTCAATCTGTACACTGTAAATTCACAGCGCCATCTGTTGGATAGTGTGAAAAGAAGTTATTTTATTACATGGAATTTTCCATAACCCATTACATTGTGTCGTTGAAGACACATTTGAATATCACCATAAAGTATGATGTTTATTTATTTATTTCGTCTAGCAGCAAATCTCATTAAATTCAAGGCTTAATGAACCGCATGGGAGAGTGTTTTTGTGATATGCAAATAACATGGTTATTTGTTATGATAATTTGCACCCCTAACTTGACAGACCAAATTACTCTGTGTGCCATTAAAGTAGAATGATGAATACAATATACATACTTATTATATATAATTATTTATACTTTATAATCTTAGTTTTATTTAGCTTTTTAAAGTTCTTCATTTGTACACACGGAATGATTGTAACTGATACTCATTGACACTTGAATTCATTTCTGTGGCTGGTAGGTTTGTGTACAAGCAGCTAGTGATGCTTTTAAGTCCCACAATGCTCATGGAGTTGAATGATTCCTTCTTCTGCCTTTGGAAACACACCCTTAGGCCATTTAGAGGAGCTGGGATTTCTTCACAAAAGGTCCAGAAGTCATTCCTATACCAGCTCTGATCATGTGTCAGGTGTTTGCCTTCAAACTAATCCAGGCAGTCCTTTGGTGTGGTGTTCCCTGGCCTCCTCACGTGACCTGCGATTCAGACATCATTGCATATTGTTCCTACAATGGAGCGTTTTTACAATGAGAAAGCAGAAGCGGAGAGGTTTGGGTTTGTAAGGTAATACAACAAGTGTAGGCTCAAATGTCAGGTGAATAAATAGTGGGAAAATGGTCAGGGTGTGTGTTTGAGGAACAGAAGCTGCTGCGCTTATGTCACTGAAATATCATATTTACGTTTTAATCCGAGTCCATGAACCTGTTTACTTCAATTTACCGAATTTCCTTCATACCCCCCAAAATCTAAGAGCAGGTTATTTTACTTTTATGTTTAGTATTGCATGATTAATCAATAGACCTTTGCATGAGGTTAGATTGGTGGCACATTTTTACTTCATACATTTCAGTGCTTTGGCATAATAGTGCAATCTGTATTTGCTAAATTAATATGTATAGCCTATATGTGTAGTTGAAACACATTTAAGCCTATAATCTCTTCCACAAACTGCCAGGAGCTTAGGAAAGCTTCTTCAATTTATTTAGGAAATGCTGAGACATTAATATTACTTCTTAATGTCTACACTTCCTAGATAGCAATGATGGTATGTTTCCAAAAAATGGATTGTTTTTTATATGGCAAAATCTTTCCATAACAGCAAAAGATTGTAGTAGGCTAGTAATAGTCGTATTTATTTAATATTTTATATAATTTACATTTAATTATACAAATTGTATAGCATTTGGTTTAACTTAATTATCTATGCATCTATAGCAGCTACTATTGTTACATTATTTAATATTGCTTAAATTCCTACAATTAGGCTATAGTAGTAGTAGCTAACAATTAGTTTAACTAGGTACTATATATATATATATATATATATATATATATATATATATATATATATATATAGCTGAGTTAAGAAATTATTAATTTTTTATCATTCATTCATAAACTGCTGTATTTGATCGTAGTGTAAAATGTGACGTTCACCTCCCTTTAAGAGCGCTGCGCCTTTAAGCGCCATCCAGAAGCGCCAATACTGCTGGTGTGTCTGCGCGCGCGTGTATGTGAATGTGTGTGGTGAGAGAGAGAGAGAGAGAGAGAGAGAGAGAGAGAGAGAGAGTGTGTGTGTGTGCGTGTGTGTGTGTGTGCGTGCGTGTGTGTGTGTGTCAGCCGTACCCATCATGGCCCCTGAGCAGCAGCTGATCAGACGGACCGGCGCTCCGCCATCCTCCTCCAGCGAGCCGCGGCCCCGGTGAACCGGCTCCATGTGTCCCCCATCCTCGGTCAGATATCTGATCAAGAGGGCCGTGCTCCAGCCGCCCAGCGCGAACATGAATAAGGATTATTCCATTAATCTATCGGTGCAGCAAGTGCTCAGCCTGTGGGTCCAGGGCACGGTACCGACCCTACAGCACTTCACAGGTACGTTCACGAGAGGAGAAAGATCGGGTGAAACGGGTTCATGTGTGTCATCCAGACGCGCGCACACGCCTTCCACACACCGGCCAGTCTATTGTACCGGCTGGAACACGAGTAGCTGTGCGCATCCCATCTGAACAAGGTCACACTTCACATCACACTGTATACTCTGTGCTTACATGCTAAATTAATAATGCATGTATAGTATTGCATGCAGTAGCCTACTTAATATAGGAAGTGTGTATTGCCAGTGAACTATACTATACATCGTGGCATCGTGTGTGTGCAGTCTGCTTTGATAGCCTGCCTATAAAACATCATAGTGAAGAAGACCATGGTAAATGTGGGAAAAATATGACTTTATCTTGGAACATGTTCTGAAAACACGGTAATGGTATTGCCATTACTTTTCATAAGGGTAGGAATTTTTTTGTTGTGGCAAATAACATGCTATAATCATTTGGTATCAAGGTAGCCTATGTATTATTTTCATATACTGTGATATTGTTTTGTTTTATATATTAAAAAAAAATTAGTACAGTATTTCAATAAAAACCATGACATTACCATCATAGTTGTGTCTAAATTATAGTTTTACCATGGCACCATGTCCAAAAAAAATTCTTTTTTTGTTATCTGAATAACTAAAGTAGGCTATGTGTTATAGTAAGAATAGTTCCCCATGCACCTGACTGAGAGATGTCTGTTTTTGTGTATTAGAAGTAAAAGCTTTGACCGTAGACCGTAGTGCTCTAATGCATTCAGCCAGTCCGATGTGAACCTCTAAAAAGCATTGTGCCACCCATCAATCTTTAGTTAATCTTGAGTTATTGCATCGTTTCTGGCGGCTCTCGGCTCGTGTAGTGGAGTAATCATTAGTAATTACCTTCACCATATGGTCTCCTCATGATACTGTGCTCATGGGTTTCTGTTGTGCAGCATTATACAGTCTTGTGTGCTAGTGACTAGTGACATGAGTGAGGCCAGGCTACGAATACTGTGTAAAAACATCTATTCATTGTCAAGGGTGTAACTTTCCATGGAAAAACCATAAGCTCCCAAAGAGCACTTAATTTCCTTTCCAAGGGTCCAGATTAGATAGATACTACACCCATAGTTGTATGAACAACTACAGCAATAATATTTTCCTTCCCTTAAATGATTTTGTTGTGTATATGAAACGGATGTTATGTTTTGTTTTTGACTGATTGCGGTGGTTCTTAATTGGTGAGTTATGACCATAGACCGTAAAAGCCGAATATACACATTTATAATAATTACTAGACATTTATAATGTTACACAAGATTTCTATTTCACACACACACACACACACACACACACACACACACACACACACACACACACACACACACACACACACACACACACACACACACACACACACACACACACACACACACACACACACACACACACACACACACACACACACACACACACACATATATATTCAGTCCATTTTTAAAATATCTTGTTTACATTTGTTCAATAGAGTTTTTGTATTTTGTTGGGTCACTTGATATAAAATCTGGGTCCTGAAGCAAAACTGGTTTAGAACCACTGAAATATTGACCACTGACTCTGGATGAACAATGTGATGTAAGATAAAAGCCAGACCACAGCAGGTAAGTGAATGTGACTGGAAGGCAGCATGAAGCATTTCTAGGGAACAAGTGTACGGCGGTTTTATGGGGCATGAGGCACATGACACACCCGTCCTTTCACTTCCGAGATTTGCTCTCAATCCGTGCTCACGTACTGTATTGTACTGTACTGTATTGGGATGAGGTGGCACCTCAGCATTGGTTAGAACATGAACCTCAACCAGCCGCCCCCCCGCTGATGATGATGTGAAGGAACAGCACAGGTGCAGAAGCTCAGAGACTCAAAGAGAACGTAGGGAGATTATCATCGAGAGGAAAGTTAATGGGGCTTCCTGTTTTGGCCAGTGAAACAAGCCTATTTTGTCATTTCATTTCCTTCTGCTGTTTATGAAGGAGACAGAATTCTGCCTACTTAGTAGTTGTTTGTGCCTTTGGGCAAACAGTGTGTTCTTATGAACGTTGCTCTTCAGTGTCACATGATCCTTCAGAAATCATTCTAATATGCTGATTTGCTGCTCAAGAAACATTTCTGATTATTAACAATGTTAAAAAAAACTGTTGAGCCGCTTAATATTTTTGTGCAAACCGTGACTTTTTTTTCAGGATTCTTTGATGAGCATTAAAAAAAAAAAACTTTTGTAACATTATAAATGTCTTGTTTAATTTAATACTTCATCCTTGCTGAATTAAAGTATTCATAATTTATTTATTTTTTAAAATACATGTTAATGCATATTCCAAGAATATATATTTCTAAAGAAAACTGGTTTCCTGTGGAAAAACAACATTAAGGGTTGTGGGTGGTTCTTTTTTTGTTGTTGCCATTTTATCGTCTGCCAGACACTGCTTATAATACGATCTCACTGTGATATCAAGACCAACATAGAAACATCCATTATACCCCCAGTGAAGTTGTAATTATCTCAGTATGCAGCTATTGATTTTCCTGTGTGGAAATAGAAATTTAACGCTTTCATAAAAAGTTTAAACCCTGTTAGCAGTAGAGATGTGGGACAACTTTACTGCTTCTTGTTTGGTGATCATTATCTCGTTTAGCATTTGGCTGTTTATTGTGGTTCGCCACAGTGTTAGATAGCACTAGGTTATAGCATGTTTGTTTGTGTGTGCTCGCTTAATTGGAATAAGAATTTTGGCTGTTTGTCCTCTGCTGATGTTGAAGAACATTGTTACTGACTATGACCATCGACAGCCTGACAACAGATGTTTTTTGTCACCTCAGAAACTGCTTTGTTGACATGACGAAAACCCAGGGTGTTCAAAGAGGCCTTTCACAAGCCCAACGCTTTACATGGACCCCTCCCTCTTATTTTGACAATATGACCTTCAAAATATGTCCCGATGATCTATGTTGTTGTATAAATTAGAGTAACCTACCATAACCTGTCACACGTTTCTGTTCAGTGTTTACTTCTAATAGTGTTATATGCATGTATAGGTAAAAATGAGTGTCTCTCTGTAACTGGCAATGTGGGTCAGTAGTTACATTGAAGGAATACTTTCCATCAGCATCATTCAGTTTTGCTCCTTCTATATCTCTGTTTAAGTCTTTTTCACTCTCTCTCTCTTCCAGCAGATTTGGGCTAAAGTGTCTGGTTTGCTAAATTGTCTCAGTATTTGTGTGTTCTCTGTGCTCATTGTTAGGCAGTGCCACCTCACCTCAGAACTGCAGCAGTGTTCCTGGCACAGCATGGTACTGATAACTGTGTGTGTGTGTGTGTGTGTGTGTGTGTGTGTGTATTTACAGAACTCTAGCACAAAAGCCTTCTCTGTCTGGATGTTACGTCTCACTTTGCATGTGAGCGGCAGCTTATAGCTTAATCAATACATTGTGTTTGTGTGTCAGTCTTTAGTAATTTACATATAGATGATGCATAGTCATGGCCTAATGGTTAGAGAGTCAGACTGGTAACCCGAATGTTGCGGGTTCGGCAGGAAATGACAGGACCTTGACCTTGAACAAGGCACCTAACCCCGAATCACTCCCTGAGCGCTGTGAGTTTAATTATTTAAAAAACTGTGGTTACAACGTCCTTGCTGAGTAATATAATCTAGCGATTCAGTTGCGAAGTTAATTTATTAATATTTATAAAATAATGAAAGCATTGCATTAATATAGAATGGTGATTAAACTGACTTGAACCTGCCTGTGCATTAAATGGCTTTATTGCACACCCTCCAACCAATCAGAATCTTTAGACAGACCATATAAATATATATACTGTGTGTGTGTGTGTGTGTGTGTGTGTGTGTGTGTGTGTGTGTGTGTGTGTGTGTGTGTGTGTGTGTGTGTGTGTGTGTGTGTGTGTGTGTGTGTGTGTGTGTGTGTGTGTGTGAAAAATCATTCTAATAAGTAAGCTTGAGTTGCTCAAGAAACAATTTATATATGTGTCGAAAACATGTTTTGCTGCTTCATATTTTTGTAGAATTTTTTTCAGGATTCTTTGATGACTAGCTGAGTTCAAAAGACCAGCATTTACTTAAAGGAGCTGTATGTAAGAAATCTATTTCAATTAATCATAAAAAGGCCCTGATGTCACTAGACACTAGACAATGTCACTAGACATTAAGAAATCATGTTCATTTCAAATACTTATATCACTGACAACAGTAGTATGGCTAGGATATTGTCATTTAAAAAGTGGACTTGCAGCCCTCAACTGATGTTGATGTTGTCATGTTGTGTTTTGGTCTGATGCGCCACCCTCCACCTATCTACCAATCACGAATTCAGTTGTGTTTCGGGATCCGGGTTGCCAGCTTTGCTCTAATCTACCCTAACTCTAGTCGGATAAAAATGTCTAACGTTACTAAATCAAAAAGACCTCGTTATAATTCAGAAATTCGTCGTGACAAAGTCCGAAATAAAACCAGAATTTTATTGGAGATGCTTTTGAAAGATGGAGACGGCTGAAAACGGAGAAGAATTTGAACACAGACGCAAAGTTGCTAATTTTCTCCTGGACAGGTAAGATTCATCTATGCTTGGCTAACTTGTACTTGATGTCAATGGACATTCATATATTCATGACAGTCGAACAAAGTTATGTATGTTCGTGCATGTAGCTCACATGGACGTATGCTAACATTAGCAATGCATTATAGGAGCCCGTTTCTCTGTCCTTATGCTGAGACGCAGAGGAAAACAACATTAGCACGCCCATTATGGCAATTTGAAACGTAATTGAGACAGAAGCCTAACTTTACCTCAGAAAAAATGATTCGTCATTCGTTCTTCGCGTATATCGTGGACGATGGCATTCTCCAACACGAGCTCTCGCTCGCTTTCCATCTCTGTCGTGCGCGCCACGCGGATTCTCTGTCTCATGTGCACTCGCTATAGATTCCGGGACATTTAAAGGAGTCATAATGTAGTATTAACTTTGATACCCACGCTCTATTATAGTCATTTCATGCCCTTCTAAAAAAGAAAAATTGGAAAAAAACGTTTGACCCTTATTTCTGAATGCATTATTGTCTCGCGAGATCTGATGCGAGGTTTTGGCTGTCGTGGACGGGGGAGAAATTGAAATCTCGTATTTGAGTGCGCGTGCACGTTGGCTAGTTTAAGAACCCTGGGGTAAACAAACGCTTCACTTTTGAATATCGGCATCCCGGCCAATGTATAATCGTTAGTCAATCATAACATAGACTGATTCTCATGGAAAAGTGAAAATTGCACATTATGACTCACTCCTTTAACTAATTTGCGGCATAACTAGTCGATCACGAGTGGCTCAACAGGTAAATCTATAGATAAACTCATCTTTCAGGCATTTGACCGACCGGGTTGACATTTCAGCGTGAGAAATCGGGGGTGTGGCGTGTGAGCGTGTGAAACCACTCAAATGCGGGTGTCTCACGGCAAATGCGTGAGAGTTGGCAGCTCTGAAATTTAGTCACTCTAACAATATTTTATGATGAACTGAAGGTGGGGGATACAGCGCTCTATGGTATTTTTAAAGTGATTGCAGTTCCAGTTTTGGCCACAATCCTACATACGGCTCCTTTAAAATAGAAATCTTTTGTAACATTATAAAAAGTCTTTGCTGTCGCTTTTGATCAATTGAATGTGTCCTTGCTGAATAAAAAATATTATTTTATATAAAAAACATACTCTAAACTATTGAACAGCAGTGTATCACAGTTTCCACAAAAATATTAAGCAGAAAAAATGGTTTTCCTCATTTATAATAATCAGAAATGTTTTGTAAAACTGGTTGAAGAGATAGACCTGACCACTGGTCTATGAGACAAAGGACCTTGCTGGAAATGAACATTTGACTTCCCCCTCTTCCTCAGAGAAGTCTCACCTTATCTACATTTCATTCTCTCTCTCAGGGACACCAAAAACTCACATAAGAATAGATATGGTTTAATGTGAATGATTATCATTGAGTATTATGTTTAGTATCATTTAAAATGTTTCAGAGTGAGTGGTACAAATGTCTCATTTCCAAATAAGTAAAACAAAGGAAATAAGGTTTTTAGAAGTTTCGAGAAATTGGCACACGAAGGAAGATAGGCAAATGGTCCTCCTCCCAAAAGGTGTAACCTCTGAATGCAAATTACCATTTGTTAGCATGTTTCCATGTAAAAGAGATTTTGGCTATTTAATGGAACGCAGCGAGAGATCGGGCCCTTTCTGTACCTCAGAGGGTGTTAATGGCACAACGTCTCTTCATGCTTCAGGGTACAAAAGCCCTGATCAGCACTATACAGCGTTCCATGTGCAACTATGCAGTTCGTTATTTGACGCGCTTGCTTTGACATGTTAAATTACAGCTGTCAGCAGTATTTCTGCCCGAGCGTGTTGGTTTCTCAAGCATTTTTTGTTTATGTGGAGCTGCATTTCCCAGAGTTCATGACAACAGCAGTTTGATAATCAGTTTTGTTGTTGAGCAAAGATGCTGGTCCATGTCATGGAATCTTCTGGAACGATCCAGAGCCGTCTGATTCTCTCTCAGTGGAGACAGACTGTCCATTTGCTCTCCTCTGATCTGTGTGGACTAGCCACTTAAATAATAACAGTCTCCAAGCCAATGGAGGACTGAGAGACGTATATGGAGTGTTAAAGAGAGAGAGTATATGAAAGTGGACCAGACAGTTTATGAGAAAGCGAGGTTGGTGATCGTGGGAGAGTATTTCTCGAGGTTCACAGTTGTAAGTACGATGTGTTCTGCTCGGTTAAGACTCTCACAAGCATTTCTTCAACTATTAGCATTGTCTTGTGAACATTAATACAATTTTTGTTTATTTAATTTACTTTATTCCAAGTGTGCATATCCATACATCACAGTAGAATTCTGTCATTTTTGTCTCTTTTTTCCCCCACTGATTTATTTTTTATTTTATTTTATTTTTTACCAACAAACGTCATGTGCACCACATCTGAAATTGTGTTTAATAATATTATGTGGTGGAAATCACATTTGAAACATTTTTATACTGACTCATTAATTTGTCTTGCTGTAACAAATTTCAATTCCAGCTTTCCTAAACACACACACACACACACACACACACACACACACACACACACACACACACACACACACACACACACACACACACACACACACACACACACACACACACACTTAATTTTATTTTCATGCAATTTTCAGCGTCATTACTCCAATCTTGAGTGTCACATGATCCTTCAGAAATCATTCTTATATGCTGATTTGCTGCTCAAGAAACTTTTCTTATTATGATCAATGTTGAAAACAGTTGTGCTGCTTCCTATTTTGGTGGAAACCGTGATGCATTTTTTCATGATTGTTTGATAAGTAGAAAGTTTGAAAGAACAACTTTTAACCTTTGTCTTTAATTGAATCTCCTGCTCTTCTCCTTGGTAACCAAGTATGCTACCTTTATAGTCCTAGATTATATTAGTGGGAAAATTGCTGGTTGTGGTGAAAAAAAAAAAAAAGTCAAAACTGAGTGAACATTTTTGTATTATGAGATTGAAAATCTGGGTCTGGCAGGAGGGTGAAACAATAAAGTCACACAACAGGTGTTTTTTTTAAAAGTAATTCAAATAAATGACAGATTAATGTGATCTCATAACAAAAACTGTTGCAATCTCTTAACTTGAATAAATAGACATAAAGTGTGTTGCAGAACTTTAGTGTGTTACAGTAATGTTTCTTTAACACATTGTAGTTCCTCTTCACTCAAGAAGCGGAAAGCCGAACTTATTAAAGAAAAAAACATGCACGGACAAGAATGTGTGTATTATTTTGTTATTAGTTGATTTTAATGTAACGCAGAAATCGTAATTATGGGTGATTTAATATATTCTAAATTACTTTAGCAAAATGACTTATGTTTACTGTGCACAATATGCATCCGGAATCAACTGTTTATATTTTCTCTTGATTCATTCAAAAGCCAAAAGTTGAACATTTTTATATAAAATTGGATGGACATGCATCTGACATATTCATGCATGTGCTTTCTGAATGAAATGCTGAATTTTTTGGAACCACCTAACTTTCTAACTAGTTTGTTCTCTCTCTCTCTCTCTCTCTCTCTCTCTCTCTCTCTCTCTCTCTCTCTCTCTCTCTCTCTCTCTCTCTCTCTCTCTCTCTCTCTCTCTCTCTCTCTCTCTCTCTCTCTCTCTCTCTCTCTCTCTCTCTTGTCTCTACAGAAATGTGGTATTGGGTGTTCCTGTGGTGTCTCTTCTCCTCTCTGTTGGTTCACAGTGCCGTGGGTCTGCTGATGTGTGTGACGTTGCAGCGTCATAAGAGAGGACGGCTCATCACACTGGTGCTCATCAGCGTGGGCTTCCTGGCCTCGCTCACCGGAGGGGTCATCACCAGTCAGTACTTGCACACTTCTGCTCTTCTTATCGGACAATATTAGCACATTAAGTCAAGTGTGCATGAACACAACATGAACTCAAAATTAATGAATGTGCATGGTCTTTGTGTGCATGATTCATTAACGCACAATTTTGCTGTTGTAATCAAGTCACTGTGAGACTGGAAAATGTTTCTAATCCAACAAAAGTTTTACATTTTCTCATTCATAGTTCACCGCCATGATGCTAGTGTGTTCTGGCAGGTTGCTGGGGTGTTGCTATGCATTTGTTGAGGTGTTCTGTGTGTTTTTTTAGAGAGTATCTGTGACTGATAAAATGCAACAGCTAAAATAAGAATGGAATATGTTTTAGGGACATTGTCTAGTTGTGCAGGGTGTCAAAGAACTATATTAGCTTTTCTCCAGTCTAGCTCAAATGTAGTTTGATTCAAAAATAACCCTATGCCGTAGTTCCCATTCACAGAGGTCTGTTTTAATATTAATATAGATCTGGAGAGAGAGAGAGAAAGATAGAGACAGAAACATTTAGTCGGTTAGTGTGTGTGTGTGCGTGTGTGTGTGTAATTGATGACAATTTTTTAAAAGAGCTATTCACACCGCGATACACATTAATATACATATACATACTGTATACCTTAAATGATTAATTCACCTAAAAAAGAAAAAATAAGTCATTAATTACTAGCCTTCATGTCGTTCCAAACCCACAAGATTTCTGTCCTCCATTGACAGCTATGCAATTATCACTTTGACGCTTCAAAAAGTTAATAAAGAGGTCGTAAAACTAATCAATATGAATCGCTTTATATGATGAAAAGATTGAATTTAGGCTTTTATTCACGTATAAACATTGATTAGCGAACATAAACATAAGCTCAAGGAACCTGCTTGACACGCAAGAACAAACCACTTGCAGAAGCTCAAACGTGCTGCGTAACCAGGAGTTAACCTCATTGGTTCTTGCTGAAGTTCAAACGTGCTGCGTAACACGAGAATGAACCTCATTGGTTCTCGCTGAAGCTCAAACGTGCTGCGTAACACGAGAATGAACCTCATTGGTTCTTGCTGAAGCTCAAGCGTGCTGCGTAACACGAGAATGAACCTCATTGGTTCTTACAGAAGCTCAAACGTGCTGCGTAACACGAGAATGAACCTCATTGGTTCTTACAGAAGCTCAAACATGCTGCGTAACACGAGAATGAACCTCATTGGTTCTTGCTGAAGCTCAGACGTGCTGCGTCACACGAGAATGAACCTCATTGGTTCTCGCTGAAGCTCAAACGTGCTGCGTAACACGAGAATGAACCTCATTGGTTCTTGCTGAAGCTCAAACGTGCTGCGTAACACGAGAATGAACCTCATTGGTTCTTGCTGAAGCTCAAACGTGCTGCGTAACACGAGAATGAACCTCATTGGTTCTTGCTGAAGCTCAGACGTGCTGCGTAACACGAGAATGAACCTCATTGGTTCTTGCTGAAGCTCAGACGTGCTGCGTAACACGAGAATGAACCTCATGGTTCTCGCACGTCAAGTGAACATGCTTGAGCTTCTGTTTACTGATGTGTGAACAGAGAACATAAATTGCCGAGCAAGACTAAAGTGATATCCAGTCTAGTGATTTTGGTGGAAATCTTTTATTCATTAACACATGATGACCCACATTTATATATCAACTCATGTTTCCAGTTTTATGCAACATGGTGGGCATGTTGTGACACGTTTCATATCCGAGGATTGTATTCAATCATAAGAGAGAGCATTTACAGAGAGAAGGTAAAAAATAGTCATAGTCAAGCTAGATTATTATTTCAATTTCAGACGTGCGATTTCCCAGAGGAAGATTTTATCATTCAGATGTTGCTCTTTCGTGGCTCAGTAGACTTGGAGATCTCTTGGAGGTTATGTGTAATTTAACTATCAACTTTGCCTTGGATGTTTCTTCTGAAGAAATAATTCCCTAAACACCTACAGTATAATTGAAAAATAATTTCACACCAAGTTTAATTTTAATTTTAAACTGTATAAATTACAAATTATATATGGTTTGCATAGCAACCACCCAGAACACCCTAGCAACTGCATAACAACATGTACCCGAAGCCTAAATCCGTATCCGGAAAGGCACGTGTAATGAAGGTTCAGTGTAGGGATGAAAGAAGACAAGGGTCAGCGTAACGGGGACTCGTATACTTTATTAAAAATGAAAACAAAATAAAGAAAAGGTGCGCCACATGCGCCTTCACCGTAGAAGTCTCTACAGCACAGTTCAAAGACACTCTTTCCTGCTGCTTCAACTCTCAGTCCACTTTTATCAAACTCTTCCCGATGTGTAAACTCATTCCATTCATAAAGCTCTCTCCGTCGTACAAACTCAGTCCATTTGTCAGGCAGCAGGTTGCGAGTGTTGATACGAGTCCCCGGTCCTTCTCTCTCTCTCTCGCTCTCTTGCACCAGCTGGTTTATATGCGGTCTCCCCACGCCAATTACTGCAATCAGACACAGGTGTTTGTCATTTTGCACTTGACCTACTTACTTACCGCTCGACTCCTCCCTCACTCTCCCGCTGCAAACTCTGCAAAACCACGCCCCCTCATCACAGCACGGAAAATAAAAAACGCATTCTACGGAGCCCCTAAAGGACAGGCTTACTGCGGTAGTTGTTTACATTACAGTACATCAGCTTTCACTTATCACGTGAAGATAGTAAGGAGAGATGATTGACAGGGCGATGTCAGAGGATTTGTTGTGCAACATTCCTGAGCGTCATTGTCACGTATCTCCTCATAATTTTTTTCCTATCACCATGTTCCTTTAGGGGCTTCGTAGAATGCGTTGTTTCCTTTCCAAACATCCCAGCAAACACAGAACGTTCCCCTTACATTTGTATTTTTGAGAACCAAATAATAACGCTCTAGGAACGTTCTTTTCAGGTTTTATTTTTTGCAACCATAAAATAATGTTCCCAGAACGTTGCAGGGAAATAACCTAAAAATAACTTACAACTGGGGTAATGATATTAGAGGAAAGAGGTTAGAGGAACAGCAACATGGGAACAGCAACATTAGAACAGCGTTTAAATAACGTTAGGGGAACGTTAAAGTATATGTTAGAATGACGTTCTACAAGCCAAAAACTTACGTTCTATTTCCATCGAGAAAACTTTTCTGGCTAACCACAAATAAACCTTAAAAAAAGAACGTTCTGGGAACCAAAAATTAATGTTCTGCAAATGTTCTGGGAACCAAAAATTGTTAGCTGGGATAGTATTCGGCTTTGGCCACATCCCTACTAGCATGCAACCGTCTAGTAACCACCCAGGAGACCTCAGTAACCGCATAGAAACCACCTAGCAACCACAAACTTTCAGAATAGAATTTCTCAAGCCGAAACCAAAGTTTGTCTTCATGTATTATAATTGTCATCTGTCCTGTGTCAGGTGCGGCAGTGGCGGCTGTGTACCGTGTAGCAGGGAAGGACATGGCTCCTCTTGAAGCTCTGGTGTTCGGGGTGGGCCAGACCGCTTTCACCGTCATCATTTCATTCTCACGCATCTTGGCCACTCTTTGAACGGACGGAAAGCATCATTGATTGACGCACCCAACAGCCAATCAGCCGGCAGAAGAGCCGGGCTCGAGGTGAGTGTGGTTAAACCACAGAGGTTTTGCCTGTGGTGCAAAGAAATGAGCTTTAGGAGTCACCAATGGCCAATGGACCACTATATGAAACCCTCTGGAGTGGCACCTCTTGGAGAATTTAACATTTCAAGAAGCAAAAACAGCATTATAGGCCAATGACTGAAACTCACTCAACGTGCCAAATGCCTCGATGGAGGATTGAGATGACTCTTGGGATGTCTGTTCATCTCTGCTGAACATTTGTTTTGTTTTTGCACACGGATTGCTTCAGCTTTATGTAAAACTGAGTGGTGTTGGGCCATAAAGCCTAGATGGATGCATCAAAAGCATCCTCTAATAATCTGTCTCTGTATCCTCAATCAGTGTGGGAGAACACCACTAAACATTTTCTAATTCTGCTCAGCTGAACGGCCTGAAACATCCCTGTCTGTGTGATTATGGATCTTCACCCTGGTCCAACAGTATTATCACATCCAGTTTTCTTCTCCATAAGAAATGGCTTCCACTTAGCACATTCTGCATTTTGAAAACTGTCTGAAAAGTGTAAGATCTGAAGGTTATGCAATATGGACCTTAATTTAAGGAGGTTAAGGAGTAATCTGGTCTCTTGTAACCTATTTAAATGTATCCATCATGGAAAAATGCCTTATTTATTATATGGAAACACAGTGGAACATCAGTGTGAATTTTTAACTCTAGTATTTAATCAAATGTTCAAACTTGCAAAGACGACAAGTATTGAAAAGGTCACTATGGTCTACCAATTTTGTTCTGTTATGATGTAATCCATCACCTGCGATTATATCATGGATTCCCATTCCCTGCCCTGTACACATTCAAAGCTGAGCTTGTCCTTCTACAAATGTTATTTCATAGTAATCAAAGTTTTGTGTAACCCATTTTATCCAGCATTACTGGTGGCAATACTCTCCCTACTCGAATATGGGGACTTAAACCTCAGGCCTTAAAAGACAAGACAGACATCTTTGTCCTGGACTCGTTCTACAAAGTTTGAGAGGTGTCCGTACGACTATGTGAGTAAATCAAGAGGTGATTTTCTCCTTTGCATTGGCATCACAGGCTTATTCTGAATATTGTTATTTTTAGGATACTTGGACAAATGTATTGTACTTGAAAGCTGTCGCGTGGAAGGGCATACCGATGCCATAATGAAAGCGGTCACTTGTGTGTCTTTGCCAACAGACGTGTGAAATTGCACTGTTAATAATTTGCCTTCCATAAGTTTCCACCAAAACAGGATAAACTAGTTCTGTAAGGAACAGGAGCGAACATGTGACGACAGCGGTGTGTTTTACGATACCTCACTGCTGCCACTGGCTTTAATATTGATAAAACATTGTATTCGTTTCCCTACGCGTTTCATTTTTATGAACACCATTCATTTTTGATGTCTTATCGCTAATAATAACATTATAGTTAAAGACTATTCGATTTGTTTTGAATGTAAATGTTTGCATTTTTATTTTTTGTTTATTTGCTAGCACTTTCTATGAAGCTTTATATTTAATGTGTCATAAAGATATTTATGAAGCCTTATAGTATACAGAATAATCAGTTACCAAGGCAATAATTACAATTATTTATTGCTCTTAATATTTCTGGTTAGGGATTCGAAAAAAAACTTGTATTAAATATCGGCTTTGAATGAGAACGCTTTTTTACCTGGTGTACAGATAATCGGGTTAAAAAAATCCATAGTGCTGAATTATTATAAAGCTTCATAATAAAGTGAGTTTATTTCATTTTAATTTTATAGCCGCCTAACAACCTCCCACAACAAACAGTATAAATAGTATAATGCATTAAAAACAGAATTTAATGTATTACATGAAATGTTATGCTGCTGTTAAAACTGTAACTATGAATAGGAAAATATTATAATACATTATCATAGTTATGAACAAGAACAAACTCAACTGCATTCACTTTTCAATTTATTTAATTATTTTGAAGTATTATTTACATTTTTCATATGTAGCCTTTGAATCTCTCCAACGACTGATACCAAACTCCACCTGTTTATTTCTGTATTTAAGCATTACTAAACAAATAATTTTTTTTTTATTAACAGTTCATTCCATGTGTGGCAGAGTGACGTCTAAAACAATGTATTGTATGAAACAAGTGACGTCAAAGTCACTGAAACGCACAGGATCATGGGAAATTATTCCTTTTGCTCTTTTCTTCTGTTGTCATTGACAATGTTTATTTAAGCCAAAGTATTCCTTATCTCTTCAGCTTTACGAGGTTTTAAATTGAATATGATTTTTTTTAAACAACTGTTTAAAACTGACTTTTTATATGATGTGTTTTTGCTTGTTAGATTTCTCAGCACTTATTCCTGAAGCTGTTTTAAGTTTGAACTACTCCTGAAAAGGCTTGTTGTTACTGTGAAAGCCTTTCAGATGTTATTGGTATTGATGAGGGCGTTCGATGTAATGGCTATTAATTTATTTCTAACTTTATGCAACTAATAGTTGACTTTCAGTAGCAGAGCAGCACTGCAGAGGGCGACAGTGTCCTGTGAATGAGTGTGGAGGGAACAACCGATTGTAGCTGATTCTGCCAGTCAGAAAGAGTCACGTTTCAGTACTACTACTCTATACAATTCGGTATTACTATTCGTATTACTATTAGAGTTTTTACGCAATTTCAAATGGCGTACGGCCAATCTACTCTATTGCTGCAATACACTGCAAAAAAATTATTTTTTATTTAGTGCTTTTGACTTGTTATCCAGTACAAATATCTACACATTCTTAAATCAAAATGACAAATATTAAGTTTAAGCTTTAAAAGGATAAAAAAAAAAAAATCTGCCAGTGGGGTAAGAAAAGTACAGTTAATTCAAAAGGGAATCATTGGCAGATATTTGTTCTAAGCATAAAACTTCTGAAGATTTCTTCTTCCGAAAACAAGACTTAATTTATTGTCATTTTGCTTAAGTTAAGGTAACTTGATTAATAAACTTTTTAATAAATTTAGATATTACTGGAAAACAGGATGAAAAATGCTAAGAAAATATGTTTTGCTGTGTTAAGTATAGTGTGGATTGTATGAAAATGTTCTATATGCATGAAATACCCTATGATAACCACAAAATTGCATTAAAGATGCAAAATGAATATTTTTAAGAACTTTTTAAAGACAGAACTGAATTAAACTGAATTAAACAACCTAATGAGGTCATGTGACTACATTTGAAAATGATACTGCATACAATTTCACATGCTACTTAAAAAAAGTACTGTGTACAGTCAGTGTGTACTACATAGTATGCAGTAGGCAGTATATTAGTATTCCATTCTGAACACAGCCATATACTTTTTAGCTAAATATTTTACAGTAATTGTTTTCCCCTTAAAATCTGTATTCTTTTTTCAGTCCAAGTTGCACCTCATCTGCAAACACGTTTGTAGGGAAGGACAAAACATTAAATTGAAGGGTAAAAAATAAAGAGAATTGGCTGAAGTCATGGCATATTTGAACATGATGTATTTGAAACACAAGCTTTAGGTGTCTGTGTTCATGAGTGAAGCTGTAGTTGTGTAGAAGTGTGCTGTCTGCTTGTGAAGGTGTGTTTGCGTGTATTGAAACTGAGTATTTTCCCTTTGCAAGAAGGTTTGATTGATTCTGATGTTTTGATAGTTTGCCTGAGCAGAATGGTGCTGAAACACTTTTATAGCTGCCTTTATGGGAGAAATCTGCATGTCTCTCATCTTTTATTGTTAGACAGAGAAAAAACTGTTTTTTTGTTGTTTTGCACAGTTTTGAGGGTTGCATTACCAGTTTAGCAGCTGGACTTGGGTGATTGTCCTCATGACCCAATCAAATTCAGAGCTGCTGATTGGTCAGTTGCTATATTCAGAAGTCATATGTGTGTGAAAAAAGGCTTATTTTGAATTGAAGATGTGCCATGAATGGACGATAAGATTTCAGGCCTTGAGATGGAGAATGTTGTAATACAGAGAGGGTCATGTTACCGACACATCTGTTACAGACTTTCAACACGGTGTCTCCTATGAACTTCTGTCACCTATGTCATGCAAAAATGCAACTCCTCTTAGACTTTAATGTGTGCATATGGATTTCGGACAATCCTTCTTAAGAGCCGCTCAGCAGGAAGTGGCGTATGTAGATAGTGTATGATATGTTCTTTTTTTAAATTTGTATGAGCAAACAGCTGTGCTTTCCAGCACCTTTATTTATGTACAAATGCTCCTCTGTAAATGCGGTCAGTTGAAATAAAAATGTTTTGCAGTAAAAGTCGCCTTGTGGTCATCATATACTGAAATAAAAACTTTTTGTCAGTAATAAATTGTGTATGCAGAAATTCCAGTTGATCAGTTCTTAAATATTAAATCAATAAGCCATAGGCTATACAAAACTCTCTCTCTCTCTCTCTCTCTCTCTCTCTCTCTCTCTCTCTCTCTCTCTCTCTCTCTCTCTCTCTCTCTCTGTGTGTGTATTTTTTTTTTCATTACACAAATATAATGCTACTACAAAACTTTAGGGTCAGTGAGATTTTTTTTTGTAAGAATAATTACAAATATGTTTTTGAAAGAAGTCTCTTCTGCTCACCAAGGCTGCATTTATTTGATCAAAAATACAGTAAAAACAGTAATATTGTGAAATATTATTACAATTTAAAATGTTTTATTTAGTAAAATATTGTAAAATGTACTTTATTCCTTTGATCAAAGCTGAATTTTCAGCATCATTACTCCAGTCTTCAGTGTCCTTCAGAAATCATTCTAATATGATGATTTGCTGATCAAGAAACATTTATGATTATTATCAATGTTAAAAAACAATTGTGCCGCTGCTTCATGTCTGTGGAAATTGTGGAATTTTTTTAAGCAATTTAATGCATCCTTTCTTAGTAAAAAAAAATAAAAAATCTATAATTATATATAACATGTAGAAATGTTTGTTTTTATTATTAAATAGTTGAAATTGGAAAGAAGAAAAATCCAGTCGGCATAAATAAATGCAATTCAATTTGGTCTGTTTTGACTGATTGCCATCAAATCTTGACTCATTGTCTGGATTTAATATAGTCTTGCCTAACATTTAATCTTTTTGGCTCCTTTTTGCTGAATTCATGATAAATAGTACAATGTCAATTGTATAACCACTCAGAAATCACAATAGAGGTCAGACTGACTTTTTTGCTTTTCATAAGTCATTGGTTGCAGAAATATAATGCGACAAGAAGCGAGTTCATTCCTCATGGGTCATTTAGTCTATACAGAGGCTTTTCATCTCCTTTAGCCGTCTTTCTGCAGCGCACCCACACTGGCACACTGGCGTGGACGTGCAGACCCAGCGCACCCTTACCCCCTACGGACGAGGAGACGCCCTCCTGGAGACATTCAGAGGGCGCCACAGTACTATTTTCAGAGCCACTGTTTTAATCTGAGCACTAAATTTGGTAGAAATCCTTTAAAACGGGCACGAAGACGGATGTACGACGGCCGCCAGAAGATCTAGGACGTGAGGTTGTGCCACACGGCCCGACTCTGGCTCTGTTCCAAAACCAACAAGCTCCCTGTCCAAATAAGCCGCTACCTTTTAAGCAGCTCTACGTTTACATTTAGGCCTTTTATATGCATTTGCAAGAGGCTTTTGTTCAAAGTGACTTTGCAACATTGGATTCAATAAACTAATGATGCAATATAGGCTAAAGTAAATTAGGTGAATATTGAATAGAATTGATATTAGTATATTTATTAACACTTCTCACACTGTTCCATTTTCTAAGGATGGTTTCACTGTGCTTGTAAAGCATTTTGAGATTTGTCTTGTTTGCTATAAGGATACATGCAGAGTTGCTTTAAATATATATATATATATATATATATATATATATATATATATATATATATATATATACACACACACACACTTATGGTAGAGATTCACCAATGTGCTGTAAACATTCATGTCATGATATCATCAAGCAGTTGCTGCAGATTTGTCGTCTGCACATCCATGATGAGAATCTCTCGTTCCTCCACATCCCAAAGCTGCTCTACTGGATTGAGATCTGGTGACTGTGGAGGTTTAAGTGCAGTGAACTTCTAGTCATGTTCAAGAAACCAGTTTGAGATGATTTGAGCTTTGTGACATGGTGTGTTCCTGCTGGAAGAAGCCATCAGAAGATGCTACACTGTGAGCATAAAGGTAAGGACATGTTCAGCAACAAAACTCAGGTTGTGGTGTTTAAATGATGCTCAGGTACTTAGAGACCCAAAGTGTTTCAAGAAAATATCAATCCCACCATTACAGCACCAGAACCAGCCTGAACCGCTGATACAAGGCAGGAGGATCCATGCTTTCATGTTGTTTACGCCAATTCTGATCCGAACATCTTAATTTCATCAGACCAGGACAATTTTTCCAATCTTCCATGTCCGATTTTGGTGAGTCTGTGTGAAGTGTGGCCTCAGTTTGCTCTTCTGGTCTGACAGGAGTGACACTGGTGTGTCTTCTGCTGCTGTAGCTCTTCTGTTTCAAGGTGTTCAGAGATGATCTTCTGCAGACCTTATTACTGTTACCTTTCTCTCAGCTGGACCAGTCTGGTCAATATTCTGTTTAAGTCTGCGGTATACAAAACATTTTGAAATAGCTGTATGATGCCACATATGCCATAAAATATGGCCTACAGTATGTAGTCAGCTCACTATGTTCTGGAACAGAGCCACTCATCAATAAAACTGATGGCTCTGAACAATCATAACCATTCCCATACATTTTCAAAATCACAAACATGGATCAAAACGTCAGCTCAATGCCCACAAATTGTGTCGTTTCTCAGCCACGTCACTACCTATTTTGGCTGCGCGACCACATCAAAGCCCCCCAAAATGAGTATCCACTATACGTCCCAGGGCAAAGTATCCTGTGTTGAAGCCTCTACCCCGTTTGGATGCTTAGACCTCTGTGGACCTTTCCGTGGACCTTTAAATGAGCACAATGCTCATTACTTTAACAGCACAGCTGCGGAAGTTCAATAAGATGGTACAATAGAGTCACAGCAGAGGAATTTAATCAGCTAGTCTGGGAGTCAAAGTTCCCTGCTGATTATCGCTCGGTTTTGTTATTGTGTTATTTTGTTATTTCATTCCAGGATATTGTGTGCATTGTGCTGTCCAGCTCTGCTGTGCTTCAGCCGGCCGAAGACATATGAGAAGAGGTGAGATATTTGCCATTTATTGATTTTTCTCAGAACAGTGTTGTTGTGAACTATATAAAACCATCAATTGAAATATACTGAAATAACTTAAATAAAATGTGAATTTTATATATAAAAAATGAAATAAGTTTAAGTTAAAGAAGAACTAAATTAACTAAAACTTAAATAAATATAAATTGAAGCTAAATAGAAATATATTTTTAAAAACTAATAAAAATGACAGGCACAAAGAAAAATGACTAAATCATGAACTAAAATTACAATGAAAACTAAAAATATGAAAACAAAGCTAATTAAAATAACAATAATAGTGTTTAAATCCTAAAATAACACTGTATCAGTTCCATTTGATCTGCATTTAATCTCATTGTTGTCTACGGGAAACAACCGAGACTTCTTTTGTAATGTTTCTTCCTATGAATGTTTTTATGTGCTTTTATGTGTTTTTGAGGTCAAATGAAGTGGATAAGTTCATTTGTGTCACACATACTGTATTATCAATCAGTGGCATATGAAAGCAGTTTGTCATCGATATCTTGTTTTGTTCCTGAATTCCCGTCTCCTCGGCCGAAACAGCGGAGCGGCCCGGCTTTACTGTGAATGTGTTTGACCTGGAAATGTTGGGAACACAGCAGGAAACTGCAGTAACGTGATCCACTCAAGAAAAGACGTTTCCTTCAACCCTTCTGGAATTTAAAGAATTGAACAGTGGGTCAGAAAAACAGATTCATTATCGAGGAGCAACAGTACGGTGAATGATTTCATATCAAAACAAAAACAAGAAGTGACTTTCAGTGATAAACCAGTTTGTTCTGGTTCGGCACACATTCGGTGTGGGGATTCAAAGGGCACTGGGGACATTTCACTGGATCTAGTTTCAACCGGTCAGCTTTTTTCATTTATTACTCTCAATAGCATTTAACTTTTAAAAGACAACATCGACATATTTCAGATAGGGAATAAACAAGCTATTTCTTATTAATCATTTCATGATAAATGGATTTCATATATATATATATATATATATATATATATATATATATATATATAGGCTATATATATAGGCTATATATAGGCTATATATATCCATTTAATCCATTTACAAAACTTGAACGGTAATACTAAGGTCCCACAAGTTAATTTAGTTAATACACTAACCAATAAGTAATTAACAATAAGTAATGCATTGGTTACAGTATTTACTAATCTTTGTACAATAAATAATATTAAAAAAATACAACTTTATAATGTATAATGTATCAATGCTTCAGAAGTATTTTTCATTGTGTTAACATGTTAATGTCCACAAATAAAACCTGTAATTGAAAAAAGGGTTACCAATTAAATGTTTGTTTGTTTATTTTACATATTGTATTTTATGTGTGTTTGTTTATTTTACAGAAATGATTTTGAATGAATGATAATAAATTCCTTTATTCATTAATTTTACATATATTTTTGATTGTTATTTTCATTATTATTGTTTTTAAGATATTATTTGTTTTAATGAAAAAATAACTTGTTTAATTCAACAATGCTGTGTGAAGTTAAAAGCATTGATAATACATTTTATTTTATTAGTTTTAGTTTTATTTAATTCTAAAGTTGCACAATATATTTTATTAATTTGAATAAAAGACAATGTAATAAATAAATAAAAAACAAGTTGAATTGATGTGCTTTAGAAGGTTTCATATCTGGAGAGTCCAAACTATAAACTGTGCTTGATTGATTTAAAACCACTCAAACTTCCCAATACATGCTGTAAAAATGATTTATGAGCACTCAAAAGGGCCTATTTCATGTGCAAGACATGCTCTTATGTCTAGAAGACATCAAGATTATAGAACTTCCTGCATTCTTGAACTTGGAAAGGAAAAAAACGAGGAAACAATGTCTGCAACAGACCTGACCCCTCGACCTAGCATATGATAAATTCCTCGAGCTGTGTGTCCTGAGGCTCCAGGTCCTCTGAAGTGTCTGATTCTGCCCCACCAAAGCTCACAATGAACTGAGCATTTATGATGCTCGGTGTGTCACACTATTTTTAGCAGGGCCTAGAAAATGGACTCGGTCCTCGGCTCCATTGTTTCATAACACGCTCTCGCCGCCCTTTGCAGCCAAACGCAGACAATGGAGCATCCTCGCCCCTCGCAGGCGCCGGACAAGTGCCTCTCCTTTGTTCATCTCCTCGGGGAGTGAGCGCGCTGTCGGGACAGCAGCGGGCGGTCGCGTGCGATGACAGGTCAGCTGTCACCTACTGTCACCCGCTGTCACGTGTCACCGAGGATGCTAACAGAAAACATCACCCTCTTTGACTTTTACCTGCATATCTGGACAAGTCAGGCTCGTTCAGTTGCATAATCAGGAAAAGCTGTTGGCCTTTATGTTTAGACATGGCTACATTTTTGGCTACCAAACTAACTTTGTTGTGTGTTCAATATTTTCTGCCACTTGGTCTTACATTCTAATGCAATGACTTTCAAACATTTTGACGAGTGTTATTTTAATATATACTATTATAGTTTTTGTTCATATTTAGAATTAGTTTTTATTTTATATTTTAAAGTTTTAGTAATTTAGCAGTTTTTGTCATTTAAACTTTTTTTAAATGTCATATTTATGAGATGAAAGTCAAAATTGATTTAAAAGTCATAATTATGACATAAAAAGTCATAATTTTGACTTTTAATACCATAATTTCTGCTTTTTTATTTCATGATTGACTTTTTTGTGTCATAATTCTGATGTAATTTGTCATCATTTCAACTTTATGTTTTTTCATTTGATCATTTTGTTAAATATATAGATATACATCAAGTTAAACTAAATGTTTAATTTTATTTTAGTTAACGTTTATTTTTTTTCAAGTAACTCAAATGTTTTTTTATGGTTTGGTTTAGTTTTAGTTTCAGTTAAAGATAACCCTGGCGTGGCTGAAGTGTTCTCTTGCTGTTTGCGTAATACAAATACTCTGTATTGTCCACAAACCAGCACAAGGGGGCGCCTGTGTCTCTCGTTCTCTATGCAGGAACACAATCACACACACGCACACACACACACACACACACACACACACACACACACACACACACACACACACACACACACACACACACACACACACACACACACACACACACACACACACACACACACACACACACACACACACACACACACACACACACACACACACACACAGTGAAGCATCCGCTTGTTTGCTGCCAAGAATAAGCCGATCTAAAGCACTCAAGTCAAGTTGTTATATGTGGAAGGAAGACATCATTACCAGAGCCATTTTGATTGGATCCCTCACAGTTACTGAGACTGCATTGTTGAAATATTTGCATACAAAGAGGATGTGTGCAGGGTGAGCCAAATTTCTGAGAATCTGAGAATCAAAAGTGACTGATTTTCAATGTCTTCTGGGATTGCTTTTAAGTATACACGTACATTTGTCTAAATCTAGGCAAAGCAGCATAAAATACTGCTCACCCTTTGGAACTTGCAGAAATGCATAATAATTATGGATTATAGGCATCGAAAGCTCTATTTTATGACTTGACTTGGGACTGAGATATATTTGCATTCTGAGATATGTGAGCATTCCTGTAGCTCAGAAGAGCACAGCTAGCAACATCAAGGTCATGGGTTCGATTCAGGGAATGAACTGATCATTTGTAAATGGCATATGCCTTCAATGCATGCAAGTGTTTGCTATAGATGCATGAATCTAAATATGCTAATATGTTTAATCAGACTGTCAAATGGAAATCAATAATGTGTTTTAACTTTGAGGAAATATTATAGTGTGATATTGCTGGTTACCCAGCATGCTTTGATCATGCTCAGGTCAAATGAGTTCTGATTATTTGATAGGACTATAAAAGTGTGTGAAATGATTTTAGGAGGGTGTTTGTAGTTAGTTGCAGTGTTATTTTTCGTATAATTTAAATACAATTTCAGTATTTTGTTTTATTTGTCTTTTTTTAATTCATATATATGTCTAGGTTTAATTTGTATTTCACTTTTAGTGATTTTATTACATCAAGTAAACTAAATGACTATGTTGTCTTGGCAAGTTTTTTACATTTTATTTAAGTTAATGTTTATTTTATTTTAAGTTACAAAAATAGTCCAAAGAGTGTAGTAATTATAATTTAAAAAAAATCCTGCTTCTGTAAACATAAAAAGTAGAAAAAATTACTTTATTAGAAATTAGAAAAATTACAAATAAAGTTCATATTTATGAGATGAAAGTTGAAATGATGACTTAAAGTCACAATTATGACAAAAGTGATAATTTTGAATTGTCATAATTCTGATTTAATTTTTATTGTTAATTTATCTTTTTATCTTATATAATCATGACTTGATGTTATCATTTCAACTTCATCACATAATTTATATATTGTTTGTCATAATATCAACTTTTTAACCTCACAATTATGACCTATATGTCATATTTATGACTTAGTTTGCCACAAGACTTAGTTTGCCGTCTTTTTACATCATAATTATTATTTTTCAAATCAGAATTTTGACTTTTGTCATCATTTTGACTTTTCATCTCATTAAAATGACATAGTATGTCATAATCTCGACTTTTTATGTCATAATTACACTTTACCAAAGCATGTGTTTTCTCCTATTTAGCAGAAATGGGCTTCCATAATCAGAGTTGATATATTCTGGCTATAATTGGCTATATTGCCATTATTCTGGCAGGAGATTTCCTAGCAGATCATTTTTGAGAGAAAAAAAATCTCTTAAAAGAGTCTTTGTGAGCACATGATCAGTGCTTGAACTCCAGGTCATCATCAGTTCCTAAAACAGCAACCATCTCTGACTTTTCCCAGATTCTCTCCAACAGTTATGGTCCTCCGTGAGCGTGTGAAATGCCAAGCGTGCGTCGATCCTCAGCAAACCCTCACAATGGCTCCAGCTCTACCAGACATCAGCGCATGGATCTCTCCTTACGGTGTGACCCGGCTCTGGCATTCAGGCTGTAATGAGCCGTCGGCAATGTTTCTCCGCAGGTTTGGCGTCTCCCTGCCACCCTTCGCTCGGTGCAACGGAGATGCTGTTTTTATCCCAGACTTGCAAGCAGTTCCACTGACCTTTCCATCGTGAGCCCTCGGAAAGCCCAGATTAGATAGTAGGGTGTAACTACACACAAGTCTTGGTTCGGTACGCAGCCTCTCGGTTTTGGGGTCACGGTTTGATACGAGTTCGGTACATTTACATGTCCGCCCATCCCTCCAGATTCCTGACTGCTTGAAAAACAAAATGAAGGAATTGTTGATTTGTTACTCCAATGCTGCGCTGTGAATTGCAACGACGTATTGGTTTGATTAACATGATGTTGTGCGTAGGCAACAATGTCGTTTTCTTTGCGCGTGAGAGTTCATCAACATGCGGTGACAGTGGCGTATGCACAAAGTTCAATATTATACTTTTAGTAGGAGAAAACGTTGGCATTCTCCAATGGGGAGTCCTGTTTCTAGATCAGGATGCTCTCTGCACACGCAAGGTCTCTCGCGCGCTTTCCCTCTATGCCGTGCGCGCGCTACGCGGTTTGGAGCGCAGTCTCTGTCTCGCATGCACGCACTCTCTAGATTCCGGGATATTTTAACTAATTTGCGGAATAACTAGTCGATCACGAGTGGCTCAACAGGTAGATCTATAGATAAACTCATCTTTCAGGCATTTGGGTTGACACTTTAGCGTGAGAAATCGGGGGTGTGTGAGCGTGTGAAACCAATCAAATGCGTGTGTCTCACGGCCAATGCGTGAGAGTTGGCAGCTCTGCTTATGTAATGTGGATCGCCTGTGACTGGCGGTATTCGTCGTCTGACTGTATGCGCCGAACAGTGACAGTTCAGGACACATATATTTACACTCATATTAGATCGTGTTTTTCTTTTTTACATAAGGTTAGATAAGGCAGATGGCTCAGCCAAACTTGAACTAACTTGCTCGAGATTTTCCTAAACTGCAGTTAAACTGCAAACTGCAGAAGTTGATCTGTAAGAGAAAAACAGAGCATAGAAGAAGCCAATTTTGCGCGTACACTCAACATAGCGCCCCTTGAGGCAATGTTGAGAATGCAATTCAAATCGCGTTGTATTGTGAAATACGCTCAGGCACATTTTAACATGCAAAAATGCCACAAAAAAAAAAAAAACTATGGGAGCTTGTTCCCGCCACAGTATACTTTTTTATCTCACAATTCTGACTTTTTTATTCACAATTGCGTGATATAAACTTGCAATTGCGAGTTATAAAGTCAGAATTGTGAAATGTAAACGCAATTCTGAGAAGAAAACATTTTTCCCTCAGAATTATAACTCGTAATTCTGACTTTATATCTCACAATTCTGACTTTTTCCTCGCAATTGCGAGTTTATATCTCACAATTCTCAGAAAAAACTGTAATGTAAATGTAAACTCGCAATTGTAAGAAAAAAGACAATTATCTTTTAAAATGTATTATTCCATGGCGGAAACAAGCTTCCATAAAAAAAACTAGCTTGTGAAGTATCAGGATTGTAAGTATCAGGACTAGTACACTGTAAAAAAATATTGTTGGTGTACATTTGACAAGAAAATAATATTTCAGTATTTCTACGTATTTATCGGAATTGTATCTTTAATTCAATGTGTTGTTTACCGTCTCTTTGTAATCATTGGTTTAAATTTATACTAGCATTTTCTGAGTGAAAATAGTTTTGAAGTAAATCCTACAACAATATATTTCAAACACCCCTAATTATCTCCAGAACTTATGCTTTTGTAACAGTGGCAAAGAAGTGATTTAAAATAACATCATAAGCAAGTTAGATATAAAGGAACACAATGAAAACTTCTTCTTGACTAAAAATAGATTCGCTACATGGAGATGCCTAAACTAACATTTCTTCCAGGCGGTATCAAGGGGGGTAAAAGCAAAGTGAAAGGGTGTGAGTCATCAGCACAGACCCTCCCTAGTCTGGGTAAAAATACACACACATACACACACTCTCAGGAGCAGACAGTCTCCACGCGCCACTGGTATTACCTAACTCCAAGAGTGGGCAGCAGCCAGCGCCATGTTTTATTCAGCAACGCGGAATTAAATCAAGCGCAAAACCTAGAAAAGCATTATTACAATCTCTTCTCTTCACCTTCATCTCGTTTCTTTGCCAGGTTTGGTCTGTTATACAGGTTTCTAAAGCAAGAATCAATTATACGTCTCATTAGTTATGAACAAAAGAGAATAAAGTTCACTTACAGTGCGAGCAAAGTTTTCTGTTCTGAATTACCAGTTGATTAATTTCAGCTACGATATTGCATAATTACATACCATTAAATCAGTGGTTGTCGACTGATTTTGCTTCAAGATTTTACATTGGACATCAGGTGGTGAAAAAAAAAATTCAATTAAAAGAGCCAATAATTCATTTCAAATTTGCAATTCATTTGTGGTGAATTTGTGATGAAGTTGGATTGGATAAACAGTCTGAGATGACTCTTCAGTTTGCAATTATTTGCATATTTGCATTGTATTTTTTAGAACAGACCCCATTTTGGAGTGGCGACCTACCAGCTGACAATCACTGCATTGTAAAATAAGGTAATAAAAGTTAAAAAAAGGGCAGTGAGGATTTTCAAGTAGCCTATTAAAAGCTTTTTATTGCCAATGTATGATCAGCTTGTAACGAACATAAAAAAACAATACTTTCCCCGACTTCAGGTTGTCTAGCCTGTAGACTAATTTTTATGAAGGTAGATTTTGTGAAGGACTTTTATGTGGACGTTTTTGCCGGGAAAATCAAAAGGATGTGACGTTTATGCGCACGAGTCTCTCTTCTCAACGACACATGAAACGAGTGACATACAATGTTCAGGATAATGCCAAAAGAGCCATTCTGTACAGTAATGTCAGTTTGCCATGCAAAGAAAAGTAATTATTTCAAACTAGGCTATAGTCGCTCATAGCCAGATCTATAGTTTCAGGTATAGGCTAGGCTACTTTATAATCCATCATAGCTTCGTTTTTAGTCGTTTCTGGTGTCACAATACATCATACTTTCATGAAATCATGTAACATACTCTACCTTGTCTGTGGACATCGTTCATTCTAAAGCCGGTGCTGGATAAACAGCGAGCGTGTGTGCGACGGTAGGCTGAATTATTTATGACAGCGTTAATGGACAATTTAGTTTCCAACCAGTAGGGCGACTGAAGAGGAAAAGTTTCATGGTGTTGCTTTAATAATACTAGTAATTTAAAACAGTTGCATTAAAACATTAAAAAAAATTAAAATAAAAAAAATGCAACAAAAATCGAAGTATAAAACAATATGCAAAGCCTGCTTGGATAATTATTGGATTGTTGAAGAGAATGGGCAAATAGGCCTACTTGAACTAGTGTGTCTTGGATCAAATGGAAGAATAGCTTAAGTTATTCACCAGATATTGTGCTGTTTTGCTTTAAAGACAGACCGTAGAGACCAATAATGTACATGATGTAAGCATCTAAAACAGGGCTGTAATCTCATGTGACTCATTATACAAGAAGACCCTTCAGGTTCCTGGAATAAACTCAAGCGTGTTCATCCTACAGCCCACAGGAGGCGCCAGAGCACAGACTGGAGACGAGGGAAGCAGACGTGGACAAACTGAGTTGACCTAAAAAAACGTCCATTCTTTCATAATTTACTCACCCCCATGTTGTTTCAATGCTGTTTAATTAATTCATTTATTTTTTAACACCATCAGTCTTCGCACAGCTCTTTTGTACAACAGTAGTTTCACTGTGAACGAGATCTTGGAGAAACATGGTAAAATAAGTGAACAACGACTTAAATATGGGTCTGTTTCTCACACAAAACTAGCATAACTTCAGAAGACTTGAAATATCGCACACAACATTCTTTAGGATGCTGTTTGGAGGGTCGGGGCACTATATATATTGATGTCGAAGAGATTCATAGAGATTCTTTTGTTTTGAGGCCCACCGAAAAATAACAACACTGGTTTGGAATTGCTTGAAAGTGAGTAAATTATAAGACAATTTAGTTTTTCATGAACAATTCGTCAGATCAAAACTTAACCTCATAATCATTTCATGTTTATGACAGTGGTTTCTGTTTTCATAGTTTAAAATGTATGGCTGTCTGGTGACATTGGTTTCTATTTCCTATCATGATAAGGTGAAAGTGTCATCAAGGCGTAATGTTCTTTTACAGATTATTATATATTATTACTTCTATTATTACTATTATATAACATGAATATATAAACTCATAAGTTTTATGTTTTACACAAATTTATAAATATATTTTACACAAAATTGACTAAAAAATTCTCTAAAGTATTTGTATTTATTATCAATGCCTTTAGAAGATTTGGAACTAATATAAAGGAGCAAGTGCTTTAAATCTCAAAGTATCTTTGCTCATTATACTGATCCCTTTATTTTATAATTCTAAATTTATTGTTGTAGCAAAATGCTTCCTTACTTGGCCTATTTCTGTAAAAAAAAAAAAGTAGTCAAATAAACTTGGAAGGCTCCACCTTATTGGGTTTTATTTTTAGAGTGAAGATTTCTGGATGAGGGCATGTAAGGGACAAATCGTAGAGGCATGAATATATTGCATATTTTCTTGTGTCACATGCACTTCTGAAATCCCCTTTTCTTCTCTCTCCCATTAGCATTTAAGACTCCAGAAGTTTCTTGCTCTGCAGTAAAGCACCTTCATCGATCGGCCCTGTGCTTCCAGTGGGGGCGTTTCACAGGCAGTTACCCAGAGATGATGCCCTTTCTGCAGGTATGTGGCAGTGCTCTGGTCCCTTGAGCTGTGGAGCTAGAGGAGGATTATTAGACGTGGTGTGTGGACCATAAATCAGATGATGTATGATCCAGTAGAAGTCTCCCCCGAGCAACCGGATTCACCCACTAAAGCCAGGATGGGTAATAATGTTCTTTTTTCTTCTTGCTGGCAGGGTTTCGGCACGATTTCAGATCCGTTCTGATGATTTAAGAGAATAAAATTAGTAATAGCAAAACTGATTGCTTCATGGGTTCCTTGAAATGAAGCAATATTAAGGAAGTTTTGCTTGAGAGACTTGGATTAAGGTTTTTTTTTCCAACAGCTTCTAAGGCATGTTGCCAGAGACATTCTTTTCAACTCCTCCTTTAGTTTGTAAAAACGAACAAAAATCAAATTTACAGTAATGCAGTTACAGTGGAAGTCTCATTTCTCTGGAATAAAAATAATTTGAGCAAATATATGAGTTTAATTAAAGGTTCACCGTGTATTTTTTAGCTGCATCTAGTGGTGATGTTGCGAATTGCAACCAACAGATGTTACGGTGGCTGACAGGAAAAGATGTCGTCGTCTGAGACAGCAGAGAGTAGCCAGTTGAGCTATGATGTTTCTTTACAAAGATAAATTAAGAAATTAGGTTTACTTAATTATTCAGTAAAACGATGTTATTATTATTATTATTGTTACTTGTTTCTTAATTGTGTCAGTGTATTCGCTGAATTTAGCTACCTTCCTTGCACGAAGAACAACATAGTGACGAAACACGTTTGTCCACTGTAGAAACATGTCAGCGCGTTTCAATGTAAGGGGATGGTGTATATAGATGGCTCATTCTAAGGTAATAAAAGCATAACAGTTCATTAAGTAAGGTCTTTATACACCACTGAAAACATAGTTATGTATATGATATTGCATTTCTAAATATTACACAATGCACCTTTAAACTCTTCAGAATGCAGTAGTCCATTAGCAGACTTTTTAAAAGTGCATTACTGTAAACATGGTTGTATAAGCGGATGGACGAATCAATAGCAGGCCTCTCATGGTGTTTTTAAAGCTCTACTTGTTTTGGAACAATTCATTTGATTGTGGCTGGAATTTTGCAAACCACAAACCGGAATCAAACTGAAATGTGGAGTGATTTGATTTATATTCATTTTGGGAGTGAATGGAAAAGCTCCGGCTGATATTTTCCTCACTCTCTGTAAAGGTCTTTATTTGGCATGTCCCGTTGAGACGTCACCCCTACCGACAATCTGCCTGCTGGTTCTTCTGGAAATTTTGACTCTGCTCTGCATTTGGTTAAGACTGGATTCCCTGAAATGTTGCCTTACTGTTGTTTAAACGTTGTATTTGACTTGTCTTAAAAATTAAGTCATGGTAGTGATTTGAAGCCATAAAGAAGCACTTTAATTCCCCATTGGCTACAAATAAAACCCATTCTCGGTGCTTTCCTGCTTCTTCCAATGACATTCCAGTCACTTACAGATGGAAAAGAAGGACATTTTTTTCTCCTAAAACTGGTTTGGTGAGATTTTCCCCCCTAAAAAAATCCCCTTCTTTTTTTTTTGGTCAAGACATTTAGGCTAAAGGTTTTTCAGTCTGTCATGCTGGATGGGACATTTCCATTGGTAGCCATAGAGGAATGCAGATGCTAAGTATTTTTACAGTGATGCATTTAGTCCATTTTAATTTTGTGTTTCATCTTTAAAAAAACTATTATTCCTTTTCACACAAATTATGATTACAGGACCAGATTATCAATTAATAAAGACTTGTCACTGTGTCCCTTGATCCCAAAACACTTTTACCGTACTGTATTTTAAGCACATACATTTTAATTTTGCCATCACATGACCAGCTCCATATTAATGGATTTTCTGATGCTATAAACTTGCTCAGTAGCTCAGTTTGTACTTGTGATTCAAGTAACTCTGGTACGAGGAGTGTGAAACACGACACTTGACAGACAAGCTCAATGCGTTGTAGAAAGTTAAAATGGCGTGGTTGCATTTTTTAATCTCACATTTGCTTTTGCTCACACTATTGGTTTAGTATAGAGTTTTGTTTACTTGTAAACTGAAAATTCACAGTTGCTTGTCGTGGAAGAGCAATAGGAAGTTATGTAAGAATGTGTGGTGGTATTAAGGGAAGACAATAATATGTGTAAAAATAAATGAATTTTCAGTTTACATGTAACATACATTTCTGCAAAAATAAATGTACTGTATAAGTAAAAATATATTCAGTTTATTTTTGTGTACTACAGGATTGACTGATTTATTTTTTAAATTTTACCTACTGTTAAAATCTGTATCTGAAAAGCTCATTCAGCTAGACAAAACAAAGACATTCTAGACAAATACATTCTAGTATATTGTAGAAAGCAGTCAACGTCAACAAAAAAGTTGAAAAAACATACAATAATAACAAATACTTCCATGGCGAAAAAAATAAAAACATCTAAACATTTTGACCTCACACAATGACCTCTCACAATGACAAAAACACTTTCTATTTTGATGTCATTGGCCAATTTACTGACACAATAACCGAGTCAAATGTTTTGGCTACATTTTGCAGTTCTCATGTTCCAGCAAACAGTTGTGTCAATTGACCCTTCGCAAAGACCTGCCCCCCTTAGTTACTGTCGCTATGTCCGACAAGCTACGCCGCTCTCATGTTCTCACGCAGTGAGAAATACATCGCGGAGCAAACAGGAGACTGACAAACAGGACAGACCAGGTTACTTTTCGGTTACTTTTGATATTAAACATATTAAACAAAGTCTCACCTTTCAAATTTTGTCCTTTTTTAAAAGAAATGTAAACAATAAAGACCGTTTTGTGGCTCTTTAATGTGTATGACAGATTGGTGTAGAGCCTCGGTTAAAGCTGCTCGTGATCCGATCATCTCTTCCTTCTAGTTCATTTATAGCATCAAATAAACATGAATGAACATAAGAAGGAATGTTGTTTTAACCGCGGAAAGGCGTCAGTACACTCCGTTTTTCAAGTTCAAATCCTCCCATGCTAATCTACTCTCTCTCCTGACTACTTTGTCGGACAAAATTGCGGATGGTGAAGTATGATTGGTCAGATTACCTGTCAATCAAGCTCCACGTGATGGGTCAATTGCACTTACAGTTTAGAGAATTTTAAGACTGTTTCGAAACATGCCAATCACACATCACAGTACCTTAAATGTTGGTTTGGTCATTCTGAAATGCCTGAGCCAAAATCTGTCATCAAAATGATTTGGTTTAATTCCCTCCCAGAAGTGTCTCACATGATTACGCTAACTTCCAAGGAAGTGATGATTTTGTTCTCTTGAGTAAATGTTGTGATGTTATTTCCATCAATTCCGTTAATTGCATACATTTTTGGTGAAGATATCGTATTGACAATGCAAGGGTCCAGCACTCTGTAAAGTCTCCTCCAGCACATCCCAAAGACTTTCAATACATTTAAGGTTGTTTAAGAAATGAAAAGCTACACACTCCATCAATTGGGGTTAGATTTGGCAACAGAAGAACTGTTGCTAAACCTAACATGCAAGAAACATAATAATCACTGCAATAATGATCCAATCAGAGACTTTTAAGCATTTGCCTATTCAAATCATAAGCATTCCAGAGTGAAATTCCAGAGGAAAGTGGGGGGTGGGGGGGGGGGGTGATTTGTGTGGGAAGTGTTTTTTCATGGGATTGGGACGGTTTTTAAATCATTTGAAAAAATATTTGTCAGGAGACTCTCTCATCTAGACAGACATATAGGAAATAGCTTATATATGCACCAAACTGAACACTTGAATCGCAAACATCTCTCACCAACGGGTCATGCGTCATTGTCTGAATCATATATGTGGGCTCTGCAAACACACTATGAAACAAGTCTGCTCAAAAGACGTCTAAACTTCGGAACCATTTCCGTAAAGGTGAAGAGGTAAAAAGTAAAGAAAAAAATCAAGAAAGGCAGATTAAATGGAACTTAATTAATTGAGTCCATACGAAAAAGCAGCATGCATTAGGAACACCTGCACTACCGTCCGGACTGAAATCACACGCAATGCAACAGTCTAGCAGATGGCTGGAAACAGAGGTCAAATGCCAGATGAATGAAGTACAGAGGAAATTCTGCTGTCTGAAAAAGCACTTAGCACTGTTGCTTTAGGTCAGATCCCAGAGTGAAGACAGATGAGGAAGGACCCCAGAGAGGAGAAGACAGAAACCGGACTGTAAATGTCCTTGGCGCAGTAATAAAACGAGGATCATACAGCTACGAGCTCGTAAAAAGATTCTCAGTGTTGCTATTGATATCACACTTGTGTATACAGACAGTGGCCTTCCTTTTCTCATTAGGACTGTTTGGGATATTCCAAGGTTTTCCACAATACAGTGTCATTTGTTGATCCCACAGGCATATTTTCATAAATAAATTTCATGCCACTGAAATGTAAGCAGATTTTAACAGCAGGAATATAATGGCAGTATTGTGGTCTTGGTTGCCAATATTATAGGCCATGAGAAACAACAAAAAGAAGATAGTTTGTGATTTGTTACTGAATACAGTACTTATTTACATTGCTTGCTAATAAAGTACCACTGTATTGTTGTTGTTTTTTTGACAATGGTATTACTATGTTTTTTTAACAGTACCAAAATATAGTAGTAATACTGAAATCAAAGATTTATTTGTCAGATGTGTAACTGTAACCAGTCCTACTCGAATCAAGGTCTCCGGCGTGGGAGGTAGGTGTTCTAACAAGGACGCTAAAGACCACAGCTCCTAGCGTTAGTCACTAACGTGCCTTTTGAAGCCAGGGAGTGAGGTTTACATGCACAGCTCTTACTGGCCTACGTTACACTCACCCCCACTTAACCTCACTCTCATCCAGGTCACGGCACCAAATGTGACCGGTCCTACTCAACCTGCTCCCAGTGGGATTTGAACCGGGGTCTCTGGGATAGAAGACGGGGGTGCAACAAAGACGTTAAAAACCGGGGGTGAGGTATAAGTGGGGTGAGGTTTACACTTTTTACATGAAATGTATTAAAAAAAGAAAGAAAATAAAAATAAAAGAATGCGGAAAAAAATATTAATAAAAATAATCAATAAATAAATATTGTAAATACCATGGTTTTTCTTTGAAGTATCTTGGAATACCATGGTAGCATGTGATAATCTTACAGTACCATGGTGTGCATGAGCATCTGATCCAATAACTGTACTGTGAAAGAAAAACACATTCCAGAAATATGGATGACCAATATCCTGAGCTTTAAATTGGCCAAACTCTCTTAGATGCGGGCAACTGAGTGTCAGCCCTTTTGTTTGAACGTGGCGTGGGGTGGAGGGGCAAAGAAGGAGGGGTGGGGCGTGGGAGTCAGGCAGTTGCCGTGGCAACAGCCTCAGTTATGTAACATCATATGGTGGTGTGTAAACAAAGAAGTCAGTGCAGTGATAAGAGGATGGGCTTCCCCCGCCCTCCACCACTTAAAAACATTACAGCACATAACATCATATCTACATTACATAAAGCCGCTCTGCAGAGCCCATCGGACAGTAAAACACTTGACTGCAAATTGAGCTGTCTGGGCTGACTGACCTTCACGGTTTTAAAAATAGTTCGCATATAAAAACAGACATGGTTTCAGTGCTGATAACAGAATAATAAATGATATTGATAGTCAAATTGAGTTATGCATGATCCTGATTGTTTTTCTGACAGTTTTTTGCTTGAGGATTCCTTTGCAGCTATTTCTTGCTACTTTCTAAATAGATTGTTTTTGCCAATTTAATAAGGAAAGAATGTGAGAAAGCTGAAGTGAACGAAAAAATGTGAGAGTGATTGAAGGAAAATGTGCAAGAAGGAATAAAAAGTGAAAAAAGTTTAAAAAGATTGTGAAAAGAGCAAAAGGAAAGAAAGAAAGAAAGATAACAAAAGGGAGATTTGAAAGGATGAAAATATCAAAAGAAAATAAATGCAAAAGAGCAGCAAGAACATGAAAAATAAAGTTAAAAAGTCTAGTGAAAGAATGATAGATCGTTAGACCGTTAAAACGATAGATAGATAGATAGATAGATAGATAGATAGATAGATAGATAGATAGATAGATAGATAGATAGATAGATAGATAGATAGATAGATAGATAGATAGATAGATAGATAGATAGATAGATAGATAGATAGATAGATAGATAGATAGATAGATAGATAGATAGATAGATAGATAGATAGATAGATAGATAGATAGATAGATAGATAGATAGATAGATAGATAGATAGATAGAAAACACAAGTGCATCCATGTGATTTGAGGAAGAAGGACTCAGGTCTTGCGGTCTCTGTACAAGCGGCTCATTGTTCGTAACAGTGAGACAGGCACATGTCGTCCTGCTCTGAAGTCCCTCCAAGTTATTAATAGCTCCAATCTCCCTTTGCTTCTAGTGTGGAAGAGCCAGTGGCTGGAGCTGAGAGGAGACTTGCTTCTGTTTACTGCAGTATGTATGAGAACTATTAGGCCTATATTAAATAAGCCCACCCAAAAATAAAATTTCTATCATAATTTACTCCTCATTCCAAACCTGTACGCATTTCTTTATTCTGCAGAAGAAGGTTGGGCTCCAAACAGTTTTGGTTCCTATTGACTTACGTTGTATGGACAAAATATATAATGTCAAAAAAGTCAATGGGAACTGAAATTGTTTGGTTATCAACATTTAAAATATCTTCTTTGTTTAACATGGTACAAGATAACCCTGGAAAAAAGAACCTCAGTGGTTCCTTGATTGCAGCAACTTCCATCCTTATTACAGATACAGTATTTTGCGCCAGTTTCCCAGGAAGTGACGATTTTTGTTCTCTGGAGCACATGGAAATGCTGCTTTATTTCCAAATGTTTTATGTAATATTACAATTTTGTGCACAAGTTAAATTAGATAGATAGACAGACAGACAACTAAGTGCTAACATGCTCCATTTCATATAGGTTTCTTTCCAGAGTACAAGCACTTCAAATTAAGTTGTTTAATATAAAAAAAGGCACTGCAATGCAGTCTTGCACGTGTGTTGTAATATTTTATTTTAGTGATTTGTTTTATTGAAAATCAAATGTATATGACCTTTCCCTTCTCCTTGTAGTTAATAGAGGTTTTAACATGGACTAAACATTGGATGCGCAGCAGTGTTACATAATGTAGCCCTGCTAGCATCCATATGCTAACGGCTAATTTGTTTATCTTTAAATAGCCTCTAATCAGAGATAGTGAATGTACAGGAGATGCAAAGCTGACACACTATTATTATGTTCGGTGAGCATTCGAAGGCTTCAGCGGCGTGTAAGATGACACTGATTTCTATCCGCGCTGGATGAAGTGCTAGCTAGGGTATGCAAATAGCTTATTATTTTTGATGTGGTGCGGCTGAAACACGATTGCTCCCAGAGGACGTCTGTACAGACTCCAGAATGCACTTAAGATCAGACTGCATGTCACGAAAGCAGCGGCGCACACGTCTCTCGCATCGCTCAGGGGATGATGCAACACGCCTCATTCAGTGAATGTTGACAAACTCCAGCTAGAATTACAGGCAATTACAGATATGTTGATATGACAAGCTGTTGTGTATTACAGTGATTTTACCATCATTAATGTGACACAACATTTTAGCGTGTTTTTATGAAATGGCAACAACAACAATGTTCACAATAACCATTTTTAATACATAATCATATAGTATATTAAGGTTTATGTTTAGATCATTTCTGAAAACAAGATACCCAACAAGAACAAAGCATGCAGTGATTAAATAGCTAATTTGCTATATTGACTAATAGTTTAGCGTGGCCTGTTGTGATGCAAGTCTTTAATGACAAAATAGGTTTTCTCTGGAGGAATGTGCACTAATGAATCATTCACAATAAAATCAGGAGTGTGTATTAAAAATGAAATAAAAAATTCAGCTAATAGGGTCTAATTTGACTTTATGTTTGCTTTAGGGATTCATGCAGAAGATAAAAAACTCAAAAGCAAATTCAAAGAAACCTAATTAACTAATATCTCTCAATCTATTTAAAGTCGGCATTAAAAGGAAGTAGTATTTTTTGAAATAGTATTTTTGTGATGTATATCCAAGTGAAGCGGGCGGCTTCACAAACTAGAAAGAATTTGGGGTGTGGGCGTGGCTTGATTTTGTCTATTGGGATTTGATTGGATTTAAATGGTTGTGGTTTGGTGGATCTCATATGAGTGACAGGTGGCCCTGGAAGAGAAGAGATATTGCTGCAAGAGGGAGGGGAAGTGATTTTGATAACAGAAAATAATTTATAATAAATAATATTCCATTAAAAATAAGAATTGTCCAATTTGATTTCATGGTGACTTAAACAAAAGTTTGTAAACATTTTCAAGCTAACTTATTTGGGAGAAACAGCAGAGGCATAAAATGTAGGATGCCATTTTTGTAATTCATGGTGGTTCAAAGCGAGTGAGTCATAGACATACTAATTTGTTTATAGATATCTCCACTGCAGGCCATCATCATTTTCTGGAAAGCTGTGTGATCTGTTTTGTGAAAAAGCTAAATAAATAAATGTGAATTGAAAGGAATCAGTATTTTTATGCATCAGTATCATAATAATATGTAATAATTATTACGTGCACTGATTAATCATTCACAAAAAGTACATAAATGGGTCCTAATTTGAGTTTAAGCTTGCTTTAGAGATTCATGCAAAGCTGTAGACCAAAAAAAAACAACTCAAAAACAAATTCTAACCAGCTTCGTTAACTAATATAGCTCAAACTATTTAACAAAAGTTTGTTAACATTTTTAAGCTAACTTATTTGAGAGGAACAGCAGAGGCATGAAATGCAGTATGCCATTTTGTAACGTGTGGCGTTTGAAGGCGAGTGAGTCAGTATGTCAGAATATGGAGCGTGTGCGGGCGGCTGGCTGTCACAGAGGCTTCTCTGAATGGAACATCATCACCCCCTCAAACCCATCGGGTGCTCAGCTCAGGGACCTCCAGTGTGACGTGCATCTGCTCTGCGACAACAGTTTGTGAGGAGGGGGGGGGGGGGGGGGGGGGGTTGTTCTATGCACCAACTGAAAATAAACACTTGCAGTTGGATCCAAAAGCCTGACCCCAGAAGGTGCAACTAATTTTCCTAATGTACCCGGGGGCCCGGTGCATGTTGTTGTTGTGGTCCCCGAGAATCCCTTTCTCTTCATAGCGACAGCCCTGAATGAACTAACAATTAAAAATACTTCTAAAGCATTTACTAATTTTACTTAATGTTAAATTCAACATTTAATAATACATTATTAAAATTAAGCGTTGTGTTTGTTAATATTATTTAATGGACTTGAGTAAAATCAAAATGAAATCAAAATTGACCATTCTTTTTTTAATGGAATATGCAGTATTTATTATAAATGATCCGTGCATATCATGATTTGTGTAAATTCATGTGCCCTTGTAATTTTTAATCAAATGGGTGCTGAGGGGACACAGTTCTTCCTTTTTCTCCTTACTGCATGTCCTCCATACTGGCCCTGCGGGTATCTTCAAAGAGGGAGGTGGCCTGATGGACTGTGCGCCGAGAGGGACTTCTTCAGAGAGTCTTTGTACCACTTTCGTGGTGCCCTGATGTTGCAGTAGCTAGAGGACAGTTCCCCGTCCAGCACAATCTTAGGTAGGTGGTAGTTCTCCATCCTGAAGACGTGCCCTGCCCAACAAAGTTGTACCTTGAGGACCATTGCCTCGATGCTAGTGACCTCTGCTGACTCGAGGACTTCAGTGTTGGCGATGAAGTCACTCCAACAAATGTTGATGATTGTGCGGAGGCAGCGCTGATAGAAACGCTCGAGAAGTCTCAAGGGGTGACAGTACCCTACCCAGGATTCAGCACCATACAGGAGAGTGGTCAGCACAACAGCTTTGTATACACTGACCTTCATGTCTTTTTTGAGGTTGTTGTTGTTCCAGACACGTCCGTATAGTCTGCTGAATGCACTGTTTGCCTTTGCCAGCCTATTGTCAACTTCTTTGTCAATCTTGGCATCAGATGAGATCCTGCACCCCAAGTAGCTGAAATGGTGGACAGCCTTCAGTTCTGTTTGTTCGATGGAGATGCTTTGTGGATGGTACTCTTTTTGTGGTGCGGGCTGATGCAGATCTTCAGTCTTCTTCAAGCTGACTTCAAGGACGTGATTCGCTGCCTCTGTGTGAGCAAGGAAAGCGGCATCGTGAGCAAACGGCAGTAGCTCCATGGTCTTTGTGTGGGCCTGCAGACGCCTCAGGTTGAAGACGCTCCTGTCGAGACGAAAACGGATGTGTACACCATCAGCGTCAGCCTCTGTGGTATGCTGGAGCATCATGCTGAACAAAATGGTGAACAGTGTGGGAGCAAGAACACAGCCCTGTTTCACGCCGTTTGCAATATGGAAGGGCTGCGAGAGGTCGTTGCTATGTCTGACTTGTCCAAGCTGGTCTTCATGAAGCTGGATGATCATGGTATCAACTCCTGCAGCTTTTCTACTCTTCAGCTGTTTAATGGCTTTCGCAGTCTCTTGTAATGTTGGTGCCACATCCAGTTCAGTTTTCACTGGTTGTTGTGGGATGCGGTCAATCGCTGGTTCTTGGACTGAGCAGCTAGCATTGAAAAGGGTGTAGAAGTGTTCAGACCAGCGGTTCAGGATAGAGTCCTTTTTTTCGGTGAGCAGTTCTTTTCCGTCTGCACTCCGCAGGGGGCTCAGGATTTGGTACGAGGGACCATATACCCCTGTAGTCACCAGTATCAGCGCAAAGCTGAGTTCTTACAGCGAGGTTGGTCCACCACTCATTCTGAATCTCTCGAAGCTTACACTGGTGGGTGCTGCATTCCAGGCGGAAGGCTGCTTTTTTTGCGGGCAGCACGGTTGGGCCAGGTGGGCCTTGTGTGCTGATCTCTTCTTTGACAGCAGCTCCTGGACTTCTAATTTGTTCTCATCGAACCAATCCCTGTTTTGCTTCGTGGAGAATCGGAGGGTATCTTCAGATGTTTGCAGAAGAACTGTTTTGATGTGGTCCCACAGCGATTCTGGGCGTGGGAGTCGGCGAGACGGCTAGGCAGATGGGTTCCTCTAGGCTAGACCATAGGCTCTCCTGGAAAACTACTCTGACTGCGGCAGACTGAAGGCTACAGACCTTAGCTTCTTCCTCGGTCCGCCACCTTTCCTTGTTTTGGGCTTAAAGTGGAATGTGATTTTGCAGCGGACAAGGTGTGGTCTGTGTGATACTCTGCGCTGGGCATTACCCTGGTGTGAAGGACATCTTTTAGGTCACACTGGCGCAATAGGATGTGGTCTATGAGATGCCAGTTTTTTGACCGAGGGTGCATCCAGGTTGTCTTCAGACTGTCTTTCTGCTGGAAGATGATGTTGGTTATGGAAAACTATTGTTCAGTGAAGAGTTCGAGTAACAAGAGTCCATTATCATTGCAGCTGCCCACACCATGCCTTCCAAGTAGGCCTTTCCAGGTTTCTGAGTCTCTGTCCACTCTGGCGTTGAAGTCGCCAATGATAAGCTTGGTAGCGATGGAGTCCCTGATCATGAAGCCGAACCTCACTCTGTCGCTAGTTTGCCTGACCAGTAGAGGGTGTAATCTGCGCCATGCTCCCTTAGACTTCCTTCCTCTGAAAAGCGGATTTCGCTGAGTGCGGGGTAGACGTGGGTAGTTCCTTCTTGCCTGCACGGAGGAGCTTTCAAGTGGAGTGCAGTGTGCTCAGAACTGACCCCACCCTTTAAACCCGGGGTTCATCTGCCATGGCCTAGCAAGCTGGGACAGTGACAGCGAGGTCCTCGGGCTGTAGGTTTTACGTCAGAGTTTCCCTCTCCTTGGCAGATGACCTGCCAAGGCTGAAGAGATCTGCCTTCCCTGCTATTTCAAACCATAGCTGGTAGGTGGCCGGTGACTCCGTCGTGGGGGTTCATTCGCCCAGTGATGCAGTGTAGACATCACCCCCTCATGCCGTTTAACCCGCCAGCTGAAGCGGTGTACCGGGGTGTGGCACTAGGAGCCAGACATGAGAGATTTAGGAGATGGATAGGGACCAGTGCTTCCGTCCACTCAAAAGTTGAGTGCAGCTACCAGAAAACAAAGGTACTACCTCTACCCAGAGCTCCCTACACAAAAGGGCGAAAATACTTTAACATGAACTAATAATGAACTGGCATAAAAATAAAAAGGTCTACTGTAACAAACATAATTGCTCATTGTTAGTTGATGCATTAACTGATGTTAACCATTGAGACCTTTTTGTAAAGTGTTAACACAAAACCTGATGATCATAATAATAATAATAATATGTTTCTTTTTTGAAATCGTGTAACGATGAAAGGTTGCGGATGTGTTGGGGAATAGAATTCCAAAGAGTTGGGGCAGCTGTACAAAAAGCCCTTCCACCAAACGATGATAGTTTGTGCCTACGGATCATCAACAGACTGGTATCGGAAGATCTAAGTGTGCGAACTGGGGAGTAGGTATGGATAAGATCAGAAATATAGTTGGGGGCAAGACCATGCAGTGCTTTGAATGTGATAAGGAGTATCTTGTATTGAATACGAAAGCGAACGGGTAGGCAATGAAGTCTGCATAAAATCGGAGTAATGTGGGAATATTTCTTTGTGTATGTGAGGACCATAGCTGCGGAGTTCTGAATATATTGGATCTTATTTATTTATGAATTGGGTAAGCCATAGAAAAGAGAATTGCATTAGTCAAGCTGTAAAGTGATGAAAGCGTGAACTAGGGTCTCAGCATCGCTGAAATTCTGAAATGGACATAAGCGTGCAATATTGCGAAGGTGAAAGAAGTCTTAGTGAGCGAGGAGATGTGTGGAAGGAAGGAGAGAGAGGAATCAAAGATTATACCAAGGTTTTTGACAGTGGCGGAAGGTTATATCCAGTGGAATGGAATTAATATTGCCAAAACTCCAGCAATATTCACATTGTCAACACAGAAACGGGATGTGATTTGAGGTGAACCAAGAAGTAGATCTGTTTTATCAGTGTTGAGTTTGAGAAAATTACTGGTCATCCAAGCATTTATATCATCAATACAAGCTGATATGGAATTTGTGGGGAAAGGAGCATTGTGTTAAGAATGGATGTATAGTTGGGTGTCATCTGCGTAGCAATGGAATTTAAAGCCATGATGGCGGATGATGTTACCTAATGGGAGCATGTAGATGATGAAGAGAAGAGGCCCAAGAACAGAACTCTGGGGAACACTGTGTGGGACAGAGGCAGTAGTGGACTTAGCTTGGTGGATAGAGATGTAATGCTGGTGACCAGACAGGTAGGAGGCGAACCAGGATAGGGCAGTTCCAGAAATACCAAGAGCAGAGAGTCGTGAGATGAGAATACTGGTGAGAGATTGTGTAGAATGCAGAGGAAATGTCTATAAGAATTAAAATACTGATCATGATATCCAGCATGATTTGAGATGTTCAAAGAGCATCTTGTGCTTCAGTGAAAGCTGGAAAATCTGGAGTCACATGATCAGTGTTACTAATTTGATTAGTGATAGTCTTTTTCTTTACATTTTGGAAACTCCCCAAACTTTCTGTTTATCCACGGCTTTAGATGAAAAAAATCCCCGATTTTCACTGTGCCAATGATCCCACCATTTGTGTGTGCTTGTTTTGGTATTTAAATATAGAATATAGAGTGTGAGATAGGGAGAAAGAGGGAGAGGCAGAGAGGGGGAGAACGCATATATATATATTTATATATATATCCAGCGTGATGCTGTTCGCCCCCTATTCTTCGTCACCAGCACACGTATGTATGCGTCCCTGTGGGCTTGTTGCTGGAGGAAGGATAGAACTGATAGTCACCTCTTCACAACTGCTATTCATATTCTCAGGGCTGACCTTTCTCATTAAGTGATGTGTCATTTGTGAACACAAACACCCGTGGATGTATTGCGAGACACTTTGAATGTGGGTTAAAAATAGCCGAGCAGAATTATTTGTGTTATCTGGTTGTGATGTCTCAGGGAGGCTTGGCACAGTTTTGGCGGATACGTGGTATCCTGTGGTCCCGGTTGACTTTTTTTTTGTATTAAAAACACTTCTTTTATTGGTCAGATGAAATATGCTAATTTTTTTGAGACAGGAATTTTGGGTTTTCATGAGCTGTATGCCAAAATCATCAGTATTAAAACAATAAAACACCATATATCTCCATATATATATATATATATATATATATATATACACACACACACACATATATACACACACACATTACAAATATAAAATAGTGTAATATATATAAAGTTTATATATTTTAAGTTTCTTTAAAAAAAAAAAAATTAACTTAAACCTTAAACTTTATAAAAAAAACATTTTCATCACCTTGGACATTCTAGTTTACTATTGGTGGTTGTACTTTTTTTTTAATTCTCTACACTGTAATAAATTGTGTAGAAAAACAAACAAACCAAAAAAACAATTAACAATCTAATAGTGCACAAAACTGCCCTAAAACGGCTTTAATTCACTTGCACTGATTTTCTGTTTCAACCACAAAATTAACTTGATTCCCTCCTCAGCTCCTCCTTCGTATGTACTGCAACAAACCTCAACGATCTGTTAAAGGAATAGTGGAATACCTATAGAATGGTGGGTATCTCCAATAGTACTCATTTTTTATGCAATATCAAACAACTTAACGGTAACGCTGACAGTGACATCAGTGCACGTTTTCCCCTTAGAAACATCAGTAGCCTCAGTATATTCGGTGCTTTCAGTTTTGCATGACTGTGAAACATTACATTTCAAGCGTTTACATTTTAGATATGATTTTGCGTATCATCACTACATCGCAAACACACTCTGTGCTGCATTCTCCATTGTTTGCCTGGATATGTGCGGGAAAGCCCAGCGCTTGTTGAGGGGCACAACGTGACCTAACAAACAAGGAACCTCCGGGAACACCGTCAGTCCTGAACCATGCGCACAAGGGCCCGGTCTGAGGGGTTCCGCGAGAATCGACACTATGGAAATGACGCTCAACATGTGTTTTTTTGCAAGTGCTGCTCGATAAAGGCGCATTCATTTCGTGTAAATGTGACGTTTATAAGGAAGGTTGACAATAATAGTCACTCGGATAGAGCTTGGCACGTTTTATTCAACTGGTCCATCGGCCGTCAGGACACTCCCTGAGCGCGTTTGCTTGGCTTGGGAGGCGGAGACGGGACCCCCGTTGACGTCAGTGGGCCTGTCGGTTTCCTGCAATAGAAAGTGAGAGAAGATAGAACGAGAGACAGGAAAAAACAGACCTCTGACCGTTGAAACCCTTGACAACAGTTCAGACTGCACCTGTAAGTACCAAAACTTAAGAAATACACGCGTCTTAATAAGCGTTTGGACGCATGGTCCAGTGCGCTGCAAACGCATGCGGTGCGTAAACGCATCTCCAAGTGCTGTTGTTTTGGGACACATTGTTTTCAAAAGATTTGATGGGTTGTTTAAACTTGTGAGCATGTTTGTGTGAGATTTATGCTGATTTTGACTGGTGTCGGTCGCTCTGTACTGAGCCGGCCCGTGTTTTGTATCTCGCCGAGAGCGCACGTCTCCAGAATCCTAATACACGGGGTGTAAATGTTTATCAAGCCCGCAACGCTGTTGGAGAGAGTCGCCGAAGCACCGACCGCGACGGCAGGTAAGCGCCAAAACACCTTTCCTCGACCATGGGATGCAAACGACCGCGTTTCGAATGCGCTTTGCACGTCCTCGGCCGGTTTAAAGGGCATTTTGTTGTCGAATTAGGGAAGTGTTTCTTGTTCATGTCCTGTTGCAGAGGGGTTTTCCCCGGCTCCGCCCTCTTCATGTGTTTCTTAAAGGCAGTAATGCGCCATTCATCCTGTACGCACCTGGATTTGGCGCTGAACTGTGGCATGTTCGCGCAGTGGCTTTTCTTGGAGAAGGTTATGGTTTTGTATCTGTTAGGTTTGGACACATGGTGACTCATCGCATGCGGGTCTTATAGGCTTTAAGCATGTCATATTGGCACTGGCATGGTCTGTTTTACAGGAGCAACCCCTGTTTAGTGCCATTTCTTTTTTTTTGCCAGTGCATGCATGCCAAGTAGGCTACACTGTATGTCCCATCATCTGCAGCAGTTTCTGTTGGCACCGTTATGCTGATTTCAGGGTGTTTCCTAATGGCTTGATTGACAGATTCTTTTAACATTTTGCATTTATGTATTTGACAGATGCATGGCAAGGCATGCATTTTATTAGTATGTGTGTTCAATGGAAATCAAACCCCTGGCCTTGGCATTGCCAGTCCTATTTATTATGGGTTGAACCAAGAAAACAAACAAAGAAAGAAAAAACGGCGCGCCAGCAGTAACATTGTAACATTCCAATTCTGCAGTTATGTCCTATACAAATTTGGCAGTATCATTCTGCAGTAACATTGTAACATCTAAGTTTTGAAATAATGTTACTGCAGAATTTGAATATTACATTATTTCAAAACTTGAATGTTACAATGTAAATTTCAGATGATACAGTAACATTCTAATTCTGAAATAATTTAAGATTCAAATTCTGCACTAACATTGTAATATTCACAATCTGAAATAATGTAGTTTTCAAATTATCCAGTAAAATTTTAACATTCTTATTCTGAAACTATGTAACATTAAATTCTGCATCTAATTCTGCAGTAACATTCAGATTCTGAAATAATGTAATATTCAAAATTCTGCAGTAACCTTGTAACATTCAAATTCTGAATGAATGCAATATTCAAATTCCACAGTACTAGTTTAACATTACGATTCTGCAAAAAATGTCATATTCAAATTCTGCGGTAACATTGCAACATTCAAATTCTAAAATAACATAATCAAATTCTGCACTAATTAGTATATTATTCCAATTCTGCTGTTGGCTTCTTGAGATTAAATACTTTTGAAAAACGGTCATGACTGCAGTGTAATATACATATACAGGATTTTGCTGATTATTTTACTCATATTTATAATTGAGAAACTACATGGAATATATATAGACGCACATTACTGTACATATCAACATTTTCAGATCATCCTAGGACAGTCCTTGAAAAAACCTGTTCCTCTAATCAAACGCACAACTATTAGAGGCGTCATGTCTTGAAATGGGTGTCAAATAATCCAAAATTTGCTGTGCTGTGCTGTGGGGCTTACTGGACCACGAGTGACAAACACCATTCTAGGAGTGTGTGTGTGTATGTGTATGAAACCTGGTGCATGCGCTGTGTGTGTAAGTGTGTATGCTCAAACCCCCGGGGAGGTGATGTCATTGCCGTCAAGCTGCACTCGGTGGGAAATCATACACACTCGTAGTAATCGTTATGTAATATGGTGAGACGGAACATTGGTGTGGAATCTGGCACTCGCTGTGACTGGATGCTAGCGGGATGCATGGGCGAGGCATGTCAGATGGAACTGAGAAACATATAGAAACAAAAACCTCCTAAACGTTGAAACAAAGAGCGTCTTGTGTAGAACGTGGGGAGGGAATGCATCGATTCTTGCAGAGCCAAGAAATGCATTTGCCATTTTGAGAGCTGCAGTTTTAAAATGTTTTGAAGTCTGGTGATATTTATCATGGACAACAAGTCAACATTAGTGCGAGATCGATTAATTGGCTATTTATCTGCATGGCTAGAGTATAAACTGTATGAATTTTAAATTAATTTTGTGTAAAATATTTGCTATCATCAGCCTAAATTATATTGTATGTTAGCATCTGCCAACTTAAGCTTTAGATTTCAGTAAAGATGTGCCATTAAAAATGTATCAGTTAACACAAGTCAAGCTCTTCTGGTCTACTTCCATCTCATTTATGATCTGTATTAGAGCTGTTCACCCCGACACCATAAAGAAAGCATTAGCGGGATGTTTTGAATTTGCATTGCTCCATTATTTTCACTTATGTTGAATTAACCTTTTACACATGAAGTCATTTTTAAAAAATGGTTGTGGGCCCTTTTTTATGAGGCTGTATGGTTAAAGTGACAGTATTGAACTTGGTAAATGTTTAGAAATAGGTCTAATTTTGAAATGATTCAGAATTTCGACCCCAACAGCACTTTTGAAATTCCCTGCAGTCTTTGCAAGATGTCAGAGATGACAGTGTGATTTCTGTCTGATGTTGGAGGTGTGTGCAGAAGTGCAGTTAGTCAATGCATCGACGGCAACAGACCATTTGGATCAGAAATCTGATTCCTGCACCACATTTGCGTATCTGTGTCAGTCCATGTAAAAAATCACACTAGTGATCCGTCACAGCAGAGATGGAGGACGCCACGGTTGAGTCGTTTCCAGCTGCAAGAATGTGTGTTTGTGGCCTGTTTTGCGTTTGCTTGAGTGTATTTGTCTCTCATCCGTCCCAGATGTGCAGAGGGTGTCTTTCCTGTGTGGAATAGGAGATTGTCTTTCCTCCCTGAGATCGCCCGCATTCCATCCAGCATCTTTCCATACGATGTTTCACTGAGCCTGCGGAAAACCACCCAAAATGCCACGTACGAAGCAGAACAACCCCAAAAACCTGAAAGGTAAGTGTTCGCTTCCGTTTGACCAGAACTTCTGTTTGTTGGTTGGGTCGCCCCTTTCACAGGTGTCGGGAGGTTTCGATGCGTCTCTTTTAAAATGTCTGTGAAGTTCATGAAGGGAAATATTTGCATAGTGCAAAAGCGTAGGTTCCCCAGTCAAACTAGTACATTCATTTACGTGGCTTGGACAATTTTTTTATTTGTCAAATGACTGTATTAACACATTTATTCTCCACAGATTAGTCAGTCATCAAGTGTAAACTGGTGGTTTCAATTTGACGTGTCTTTCAAAAGTTTTACTAGAAATTCTAATTTGACGACACATTGTAAAATCAGTTCACTAGCAGTTTCCTTATTCCGCGTTGATGTACTTCCTGTTGTGGATGGTGGTAATAGAGGGAGGGGCATTCTCTTATTCTATTAATAATTTGCGTGCAATCAATATTTATTGATATTTTTGGTCTGTTTTCCTGGAAGAGGAAAGCATTGAATTTGCTAAATTGATGTTTAAGAGTACACTAGAATGTATGGCGTCTGTTTCATTACAGCTAGTGGTATTTTATGTTATAATTCATCTCTGTGATTCAGTTCAAGTTATTTTCATAGAATTAAAAACGTACTCGCCATAATTGAGCATGTAGCAACCCAGATTTTTGAGTGTTTGGATAATCATTGCTTTGAGCTTGGCCAAACAACATGAATAATTTAGTTTTATTACAGAACAGCATCCACTAGAGACGCCTGTGACTTTTCTCAATATTGGTATTATTAAGTGAAGAGAGGAACAAAAAATAAAAAAAGTCCTATTTTTGCAAAGAAATGGCCATATTGATTATTTCTTGATTAAAAACAAGTTTAGGGGTTTAGTTTTAGAAGTATACACTGTAAAAAACTAGTGTAATTTTAACTGTAAAATATTGAGGGAAAAAAACCCTGTTAACAGTAAGTTAATAGGTTAACGGTTCTCGTACTATATACAGGGAAAAACTGTATTTTTTATTAAAAACACATTTTTCAGTAAAATACTTTTTTTTAGAAGTTTAAATGGCAAATGAAATTATAATTTACTGTGAAAAACTGTAAACAGACATTCCCAGAATTCTCTGTGTCATTTCACATTTGAAAGAATTTCGTTTGAATAATTGTTTCTTAATAGTTTTTTTGATCAGTTATGCACATTTGGGCTTTATGTTACATCTTTGTTGTTTAATGAATGTTTATTGCATTATTTTACTGTCATTTGTGTTACCATGATGGTGTTTTGTGTTTGCATGAATGACTCTGTGCACCTCTATTTACATCGCAACATTAAAGCTCTACATTATATTAATAACACTTTGGTCTTTTAAAAATGCACAAAGACAAAACGCTATTGGGATAATACACATGAAACTAATGGAATAAACATTAGTTTGACATAAAACACTGTAATTACTGATAACAAAAATGAGAAGACACTAAATTATTTTTTATTAAATATAATCATTTCAGATGTATCACGCAATGCAGGGACTTCTGGGAATGTCATTTTACTGTTTTTTTCATACTGTATCTCATAGTTTTTACTTGCAAAAAACAAAGTTATTTTTGTGAGTTAAAAGCAATGTAAAAACATATGTTGTCATGACTTATTGATCATATAATTTTTTTAGTGTGTAGCATTTATTTATTTATTTTTTCTGTTAAAATTACAAAAAAAATTACAGTGTGTTTATAAAAAGGTACTAAACAGTTCTGGAGAAAATCAAGAAGTTTATTAACTTTAAGTCTTTGATCTTCTCCAGAACAAATTGGTTTTATTTACGTATTTTTCAAATCCAAAGTCGCTTAAAATGTTTCTGTGATCGCGCCAAGGAAACGAAGCAAGCATGTCGGTACACGCCAGAATTGCGCTTCCATGCATGACTTTTCTGTGGAATCCAAGACATTTCCTTTTTACCAAGGACGCCCCCACCTTTTAATCCACCCACTCAAACAATTCATGCCGTTTCATGTTTTAATACAAGGTTCCTTGCCATTTAAGATGTCGAAAAATTGTATTTTACAGAATCAAAGAGTAATTAGAATCCTAAGATGCAATAAAAATGTAATAAAATGAATCTTGCATAGTGTGGCATTTGGCTGTGCGAATGTAAATGGCTGTTCAGCAATGTTTTGAAAGAACAAAAAAAGCCAGAAAAATACCAGAACATGGAACTAGAGGATTCCCTCCTTTGTGTTGGTTGGCTGTGTTATTGATGTCATGGATACCGAGGTGACCTCTGTCTATCAGAACACACCCTTTCAAAGCATGTCATAATCGAGTCAGATGGTCAAAGATTCAAATCATAAAGCTTTCATTGTTCTTGAGGTGGCCGTGTTTCTAGCGTGTTGAAGTCATTGCTAGGTGCAGGCTCAGCCTACATGTTGCTTTGTGCGTGTGTGTCTTGTGACTTTAAAGCGGAGCAGGAATGCTTCAGTGACGCAGTTTGTGGGTAAACGGGCAGGAAGTAAGGAACCTCTTCCACCTCTTGCTCTCAGTGTTTAGTCTTCTGAAACAGCTGGTCTCCAAACACACACACACACACACTGGTGCTACTGCCGACATTAAGTCACGCTCACCTGCTTTTCAAAGTTTATCAAATTATAAACCATTCAGGAACAGGTCTTAAGTTATGATGTTCAGATACTAATCAGCTCACAAGCACAACAGTGATACATGTATTTTGTTTCTTTTTGAATTTAAACCTTTGGACATTGCACTATGTTAATATCTACTAGTTAAATGAATAATTAACCAATTTGTTTACTCACACTCACACTTGTTTCAAACCCATATGCCTTTCATTCTGCAGTGGAACAAAACTTCACACAGGTCTTTTTAAATGACCATTAATGTTAAGTTTTTAGCTTCTAAACGGGCTCTCAAGTCCAACTTTTGACTCACTATTAGTGTATAATAACTTGATCTGTTACTTGTAGAAGACTTACTAGTCATTTTACTTTTTTTTTATTCAAAGCTTATCTGAACTGTTGTTGTATAGTGAAAAGCTATGTGAAGATACTTCAAAATATCTCTTTTGTGTTCCTCAGGGACAAAATAACAACACGCAGGTTTGAAATGAAAGTAAACAATGACAGAATTTTTATTTTGGGGTGAGTGATTTCTTTAAAACCTATAAAAAGGTTAGAGGCAGCCTTTTTCACTTGTATCCTTTTTTATGAGTGTTTTCATAAATATAGTGGAAGAGTCAATCTTGAAAAATCCGTACAGTAGTGAGTTTTCCGCTATAAATGTACTGTGAATAGAGCATGAGGTGTTGGGCTGGGAAAAGGATTTGTGGTGGAAAGTCTTGAAGTCATGAAATTTCACAAAGTCAGTTTATTGTTAATTTAGCTGTTGAGGGGTGCATGACTTCACATACATTTACTGTTTTTAATTTGGAGTGAAAACTACAGTAAAAAAAACCCGTAAAATTCTGAAATAGTATTACAATTTAAAACAACTTAATACATTTTAAATTGTAATTTATTCCTGTGATCAAAGCTGAATTTTTAGCATCATTCCTCCAGTCTTCAGTGTCACATGATCCTTCAGAAATCAGTCTAATATGATGATTTACTGCTCAAGAAAATTTCTGATTATCGATGTTGAAACCAGTTAATAATAAATATTTGTAATTGGCTTAATTTTTGATGTTTGCTCAATATTTGGTAACTTTAATATAAGGTGACGACACGTTACTACATGTACTTACTATAGTAATAACAGTAAATTATACATAATTACAAGTAACTAATCTTAAACCAAACCCTAACCGTAACTCTACAGGGAGTACTGTAGATAATTAATATTACTCAGTACTTATCTGTAAGTACTACGTCACCTTAAAATAAGGGTTAACCTAATATTTTTGTGGAAACATCAGTCACATATAGCAGGACATGACTAATTTGCATTGTCTTCGGAACCAAAGTTTTGTTTTTTCCCTAGGCAATCCCACCAAAGTGATTTCACATAAATAGGACTTATGATAATTATGTATAAATAAAAGTCCTATTTGTATGTGTGCAAATAATTTTGTTGGGATTACTAATATATGTAAAAGAGTAATTTACTGGTGTCTACTTCTGTGAAACACGTTAGGCTTCCCTACTAAATACATTAGTTGTTTATTTGCATGCATAGGTTGTTGCTGTGGGCCCTCTTGAACGTTCGGCCCCTAGAATTGTCACCCCTTTTTGCCCTGTTAGCGACGGCCCTGTTTGCATGCACTAAGATAGCATGCTCTTCATAAATGTGGGTGTTATGTTGAATGTCGGACCAGGTTGCCCTTAAGTGTCCCAGTAACATCATTTTATTATGGTGTTGTCTGCACAGTGACCGTAGGCGGTGAAATTGCGGCGTGCCAATGCAGGAAGTTTCTCCTGTGGGTCTTCCTCTACTTCTCATTTCTAAAGCGCCATTTAAAACACGTTCTCTGTCTGAGACATTGAATTAACCTGCTCTCGGGCAAACACACTTCGCCCACACACAGGTGGTGTGGCTTGCAGACTGATGCAGCTAGTGTTGGTGGGAGATGACCGCAGAACACTGATATGGAAAAGCCCTATTTAGGGCAGCACGCGCACAGTAATCATGCGAGAGACGCTGGTGGTGTAATCTGGAACGTCCCTTTGAAGCTGCAGGGGTACATTTTTACACAGAATGCCCTTCTTGACTGCATGGCCTGGCAAACCTGTTAATAACCTGGCAAACCCTGACTCTGTGTGGTCACAAAAAATCCCAGGATGTCTTTCGAAAGAGTAGGGGTGTAACCCCGGCATCCTGGTCAAATTTGTCCAGAGGCCTCTGTCCATCATGGCCTCCAAATAATCCCCATATATTTATATACCAATTGGCTTCATCACTCTGTCTCCTCTCCACCAGTAAGCTGGTGTGTGGTGGGCGTTCTGGCGCAATATGGCTGCCGTCGCATCATCCAGGTGGATGCTGCACGTTGGTGGTGGTTGAGGAGATTCCCCCTTCTATGTAGTGTGCTTTGTGTGCCGAGAAAAGCGCTATATAAATTGAATGTATTATTATAATTATTATAATCGACTCCCGGGTTTGTTCACTGACCTCCCGAGGGTCCAAACGTGTGCGGGGTGTGATTGTGTAACCCGGGTCGCTGCTGATAATCTCAGGTGGCTTCTCACGGCAATGATGGATGGGTCCATAGATTCAGAGTTGTCACTTTAAATAGTTTTTTTTTTTGTGGCAGATGCCAGTGTTTCTGTCTCTATTCAGTCCATTGGCACAGGAAGAGACTAACCTCCTTTAGGAATAACGCAGAGGAGAGACACTCATAGTAGCGGTGTTGGTTTATGAGACGGGGGAGTTTGATTCAATGTCCTCTTGTATGGTTGAGCCAAGTTTGACGTCAACCAAACACTGTAGGAGTATATATCTGTAGACATGCAGTATACGGTTTTGGGTTTGACATTTCAGATGGGCTCTGAAATATTATTACAATTTGAAATAGCTGTTTTCTGTGTGAATATATAGTCAAATGTAATTTATTCCTGTGATCAAAGATGAATTTTCAGCATCATTACTCCAGTCTTCAGTGTCACATGATCCTTCAGAAATCATTCTAATATGATGATTTGCTGCTCAAGAAACATTTCTGATTATCAATATTGAAAACAGTCGTTCGGTGCTGCTCCATATCACATCAACTATGATAAACTTTTTTCAGGATTCTTTGATGAATAGAACGTTCTAAAGAACAGCATTTATATGAAAAACATATAACATGTTTTGTAACATGATAAATGTATTTAATGTCACTTGTGATCAGTTTAATGCATCTTTGCTGAATAAAATAATTAATTTCTTTTTTTGTTTGTTTAAATCCCCTGCCCAAACCTTTGAACAGTAGTGAATAGAAACCCAGCTAAATACATATGAGAAGTATCTGATGTCAGAAATTTGAGGATGTTTTGAATGTTTGTGAACTTTTGAGTTCTGAAAGTTACTGTATGCTTTCACAGTACAATGAACTATTTTATTTCAAAAGGTCAAAACATTATTTCTCATCATGTGACCTATTGAATGAGCCACGATGAATATTTATCCTGTAATTCACATTAGCTTTACCCTTCTTTTAGCGGAGGAGATGACGAGATAGAGAGGCTGTCTGAATGCCATTTGTTGTTTTTCCCCAAAGGGCACACATTGGCTTCAGTTCTGACATCGGAGGTCAAGAGGTCAGGCTCGGGGTTAAGAAGAGGTCTTGAGCTCAATGTAGGGCCTGGATTCTAGTCTGTCTGATCCCAGAGACAGACCCCATGAATATCCCTGAGTTGTTTCAGTCTAAAGTTAAATGGTTCTGGCATTTCTGTTCTTTTGATAGCATTTCAAACGTAAAGCTGCAGTGGCAGCTGATGTAAAATCAGCATAGTTAGGCTGTCCATTCATAGTAATATACACGTCAATCTGTTATTTCACAAGAGCACGGCTCAAGTTTTTCAGGTCATGTTTAAAGGCCTGATCTCAAAGAAAGTGAATATTTTCATGTGAACAGTACGTGAGATGGAAATCAAAGCAATGCATTCCTATGTATTCATGCAGGCATTTGTCAGATGACAGAACAAGGTTTTTTCCCTTTTCTAACTTCTGCTTCCTCCTTTTTTCCAAGTTGTTTCGCCATCCTCTTTTGGTACTATAGCTCTTTTGCTTATCCTGCGTCTTTCAGTGTGTTTGGTTTTCCTGTTTTTTTTTTTTTTGTGGTTTGGGTAATGACTTTGCTGAAGTTGCATTGTGACACCTGTAATAATGAAGTGAATTTGCTTTTCATTGTTTTTAAATATTATTTTCGCTCTTGGTGTAAACAGGACTTTTTAAAATATGGTTATTAGTATTATCAATAACAGTAAGTTTCTGTTTATAATATTCTAAATGAAAAATGATATACCATTATGAATCTGTTTCTGAATATCTTTTTTTTAAGTACCTAAATTGTATAAAGCCATTGTATACATTGTAAGTATACTGTACATGTTATGAATTTAATGTATGCTTATTTAAATGTAATGGAGTATTCTATTACTGTATTACATTCAATTTAGGGTGAAATATGAGCTTATGAACTAAACATTTTACACTATAGATTCATAAAAATTGACTTTGTGAAGATGTGGATTAAATAAAGTTCAGATCCTGACAATGTAGATAAACTCTGATATGCGTCTGATATCGAATACTTCCATATATGTGAAAAACAGTACGTCAACAGAGTAGTGTGTCCGTATTCATAGTATTTGGAAAACAGTAGGCGAAAAGTCCCAGGATTACCTAATACTTCCGGCAAGATTCTGAAGGGCACATTTGATGGACACTTTATTTTCCCATGAGGCCACGGGAGAGGATTTATGAATGAAAGTGAAGCGACGCAACTGACGCTGGTAGGTCACATGACAGTTACAACGTGGCGGAGGAACCACGTCCGGATTTAATTCATAGTACCCATATTCATACTATATAGAGCATACTTTTTTAAAGGTCGCACAGTAGACCTAAATTCAAATGTAGTACTCAACAGTTTTAGATGTCTCAAAGGAGTCGCTGTGATGGAGTTTTATTGTGGCTTCAGATTTTTAGCTGTTGTGTCAAGCTTATTAAAGTAAACCAGTATTTCCACACTTTACTGTACAGTTTGAATATGTGAAACCCATGCTGTTCTCTCTCTCTCTCTCTCTCTCTCTCTCTCTCTCTCTCTCTCTCTCTCTCTCTCTCTCTCTCTCTCTCTCGCGCACTCCTTGTTCCCTGCGGCTGGGATCACCCTCCGTTTTAGCAACAGTAACTAAAACAGATGCGCAGCAACAGGTTTGGCCATGTCTGTTTGGCTCCCTGCAAACCTTAGAGAAATTTAAGAGTGTGTGAGTGTGTGTGTGTGACAGAGAGTGAACAAAAAACTGAATGTGAGAGATTTTTTATTGTGACTTATGGAACAACTGTGCATGTGTGTATCAAAACCTCTGTAATTCTGTAGTCAGTGAAGATCTTTAAAACGGCTTGTACGTGTAATGAAAGGAAAGGTATAATTCTGCTCTTTATTTCTTTAAGGAATAATAAATTTTTCCCCCATCCATGGAAACACTGACTCTTTCCAGTAATTAAGCTATAAATTTAACAGCTTCGCTTTTTTGCTTATTTTTTTAAGTGTATTTTTTTCATGCCCGTGTGTGAAGGGGGATCCAGCACATGTTGGTTGGCAGTCGTACAGCATGTTTCTTTGTTTGCACACAGTGGAGAACTGCAGGCGGCCACTTTAGACTCAGAATCTTTGCTGGAGTTTCAGTTGTGTACTAGTGAGCGGTGCCAAACTAAGGCCATGTCCACCCTAATACAGTTTCGTTTGAAAACAGCATCTTTTTCTCTCCGTTACGGCCTTCCGTCCACATTGATACATTGATTTAGAAAACGCTCTCCCAAGTAGATAAATTTAAAAATGTGTAGCAATACAGATATTTTGGGTGTACTGTCCCTTTAAGTACTTTCACTCTCTGACACCTCCTCCCAAACTATACTCTGGCAGGATTGGAGGAGAGAAAAAATTAACAACGGAAATGAGTGTATGGGGCATGATTTAAAGAGTTTGAGGGGGGCCATGTGGGACGGTCGAGTGGAGTGCTTTACTTTCCCGTTGGAGGCAGTTATCGCGGGTGGATTTCGTGGGAAAAATGTGTGTTTGCGTTGTTATGTGGACTTTGAAAATGGAGGAATTTGAAAATGGTGATTCATGTGACGCATTTTTTACCCATAGATATCTAGGGATGCACGATATATTGGCCGATATATGTTTATTTTTAATGTTATCGTTATCGGCCCAATAAAAAAAATGGATAAATAATGGATATTTCCTTCAGCTTTATAATGAGAACATGATAAATGTGTGCTTGGGACATGGCTTTAAATGGTGAGACTTTTGTTTTTGTAATCAGGCTATAAAAATATGGCCAGAATTATCGGCCAATATATCGGTTACCAGCTTTCAAATATAAAAAATTATCGGTACCGGCAAAACTTTTCATATCGGAACATCCCTATAGATTTCTATGGTTTCCTGCAAATTCTTGCAAAAATTCCTGCAAAAATTTAAATTTACTCGCAATTGCTGTCCTGTGGCAAAACATGACAGTTGCGTTTTAGACCATGCGAGTTTGGGTGCAACCTGGACGAGTGGTACTGGGATATTTTGCTAATAAAGTAATCGTGCCAGAAGAAAAGCGTGAGAATTTACTATGTCTGCTCTCTCTGTATCATCTGGTATGTTCTACGCATGGTGATTTTAAGCATTTTCAGATGTTTCAATGTGGATGTGGACGCTGGGGTGGACAGGGAGTGTTTTGGAATGAAAACACTGTTTTCGAATGTAGACGTAGCCTTAATTGTTCCCACTCTAATTAATGAGACGTTACACTTTTACAGTGTAGAATTTTTTTTTAATTATAATTGAAGCTAAGTAGTTTAGTGTGGCCCACTTATGGAATAGAAAGTCTTGTTTCTCAATTGCACACTCTTGGCACTTTGCATAAAAAGTACATATTTCACTGCTGATGGAGAAAATCATATGTTGCCAATTTGTTTTTATCACACTATGGGTCAAACAGTATTTTCTGGTTCAAGTCTGTTACAAAAGCAAGGTGTTATATTTCATTTTCTTACAACCATAGTTGCTTTTGTTTAACAAGCTAAATTTGTTGCCATGGTCACAACTAAATGTAATTAACATTGTTCTTTGAATTGTTCCTGTTATACAAGAAACCCTTAGTTAAAAGGTAGAACAAAAAAGACTGCGCTACTTGATATCATTCTCCATTGTCTTGGCTTTTGGCTTTTACAGTAGCAACAGTAACTGTAGTAATCAGTGTTTTGGTTGAAACTATGGTTACCATAGTAAAAAATTACCCTCACTCTTGAGCGTCTGTCCTCTTCTGTAACACTTTTCGCCGTCCTGCAAACCCTCAAACTGCACACTCGTAAGGTTTACAATACAGCCGGTGTAAAATTTCATCTCACTACTTCCCTCTTACTGCACACAAGATTTTTCTTGGCTATTGTTCGTTCTTGCATCCCCCCCACCCCCCGTTCGTTCCACCCCCTCACCGTGCCTGAACACCATTCAGACTTTCATTTTGAATGTCTGTCAAGCTCTGACTGTGTGTCGGACCAAAGTGACTAATGCTGGACCGACGCCACCCACCTGCTATAGGCTGAAAAGGTTGTGCGAGTGTGTGTGTGTTCTCACACGTCAGGCCTGCACGTTGCCTTATTTTCTCTTCAGAGGTATTTCTGTGTGAGCACTGCATGTCGGTCCAATGTTTAGAAGAGATTGTGTATTTACATGCACATTTTCAGGGCATACGCCTTTCAGTTTTGTGGTCAAAACAACGATTCAACTCCGTTTGGCATGACAGATTAAGATAGTGACAGAACTGTTTTCATCTCTCTCTCTCTCTCTCTCTCTCTCTCTCTCTCTCTCTCTGTTTTCACGTAGTCAGTGCACCACATGCTCATTGCCGCGGTGTCTGTCAGCATGCTGTAATGCTCTTTTTGTGTTTCTGTTTAAACGCATTGCAGTTCAAACACTACGTCACACTAATGGACAGAATATTCCAGTTTGTTTTGTTTCTTGTGGTTGCAGCTTGTGAATGAAAAACACTACACTTGTTAAATTTTACAATGTTTGTAGAACTGCCCAGATTAATTAAATCCCACAAGTAAATCCCAGAGATGTATCCCAGGTCTAAAATGTGTAACCCTGCAGCGTTTTGTTCTTTCTTAGTCAGTCTGCGGTTTTGGGCGCATTTGATTCTTGCGAGCTCATAACTGCGTTTGAGACCCATTTCCCTTCCGTAATGTGATGTATTTCAACAATACTCAAGAAAAAAATGAGGGCAGAATTGATCAGTGTGTGTTTAATAATAGAATGAAGTCAGATCTAAATGTGAGTTTGCAATGCATTGTGGGGGATCTACTACCCATTGATGTTTTTGTATCATTTATATGCTAACATAGTATTTATTAATATTTTCAGTTTTTATTTTAGTATTTTTTTTGTTATGTGCTTTTGTCATTTTTCATAGTTTTTTTTAAATTTTATTTCTTTTTAACTTTATTTTCATTTTTTGGAAATTTACAACTTCAACCTAAACTTATTTCAGTTCATATCGCAAGGCAATATTTTGTTTAACAACATTTTTGTTTAAGTTTTCCATCTAAAATGTACACTTTGTTTTTTTTTAGCTTTATTTTGTGAGGGTGGATTTCCTGCAGGGGTTCAGGCTGCAAGACTGCAGAATGACTAAAGAAACATTGTCAGCAAGATGTAGGAAACTGTACATTTCTTGTCTATTACCACCCACTGCTACTTATACCACAGAAATAAGCACAGTTACAATAGCTAAATATGTGGGAGAGAGCTGCTATAGAGAGTGACAATATTGTATTGCAATAGGTAGCAATTCAAAGTCAATACCAAATCAAAACTAGTTAGCACATTATTTGTAATTGAAAAGGTTTAGTGATAAAATATGGTTATGGTTACACTTAAAATTGTCACAAAATAGATGTATGAGATGATGATAACTTATACCATTAATTGTACCCAGCATATCTGTAAAATGTTACCAGAGAGAGAGAGAGAGAGAGCAGAGGAGGTGAAGAGAGAGAGTCCCAAGAGCAACTGTTACAATCTTCTTTTATCCCTTCTGTGACCATGTGACTACAACCCAAATGTGAGACGTTCAAACTGACCAATCAGATAATCACAACTTCCCCCATTGTACTAAAGGTGTGACAGTTTGGCCTACAGGCCTTGAGCCCTATCAGCACCTCTGTGCCTTTAGGAACTCCAAATGGTCATTATGATAGAAAGAGGGGGTGGAAAACAGTAAAAGCAAATGTGTTTGTTCATTTCAAATATCCTAGATTATTTTCAATCCTTCAATACCGTTGGCCACACACATGGAGTCCAAAGGTGGCTCAGTCCATAAAGACATGCTTTCTGTTGTGTGTAGCGGCCCAAAGGCGGTTTGAAAACATCAAATGCTCTGGAATAAAGAGAGAAGATGCAAACCTTGACATTATAAAATACATGATTTGAAGTGTTCTGAGACATTTCAAATGATACCAAACCATATCATAATTGTTCACTTTAAACCATATGGATTTTTGGGTGAATTTCAGGTGATCTCAGCATGAAAGAGAGAGGGAACGGGGGAATGGGGGGTCAAGGGAAAAAGATGCAGATTAGGATTAGTCTTGATTGGTGATGCTCGTTTCACAAGAGAGAGTTCAAATGTTAATTTCCAGAAGTGTCCTTTGTCTTCTCAGGGAGTGGTCGTTCCTCATCTAGACTGCCCGGCATTTATCTAATTTCTCAATTCAATTACTGTTAACTATTTCAAAAAGGCTGCATTACCTACAGAAGTAGCCTAAAACAATGACTGTTTGACCATGGGTTATTATTAATCAGTAGTTTTCATGTCCTAGGTGGCATCAGGTTTTTCGGCTTGATAAAATGTTACAAATTAGTGCTGTCAAAACGATTAATCGTGATATGTTAGATGCGATTGCTCGCGATTAAGACTGTCCATATTGGCTGATGTCACTTGTTTGTGTACAGTATTTATGTATGTATGTATATCTATATACATATATATTTAGTAGGGCTGTTACAATTTTAAATCTAATTAATTACTCGATGTGATGATCATTTTTTCTAAATTGCACATCATATTGGGCTAAGAAATTACCCCCAGAGGATAATTTAATAAGTCATTATAAAATCATTTGTGTTAAATGCGTTAATAATTTTAACAATTTATTTTTTCCAAGAACTAATTTAGGCTAATTAACCTGTTAAATTGACAGCCCTAATATTTGCTGACTTTTATGTTAGATGCGATTAATCGAGATTAATCTGTTTGACAGCACTATTACACTTTTTTTAAGTAACATGCATCGATGGATTGTGCACAATATGGAACTTAAAAAATATATTAAAAAATTGAACTCTAAATCTAAGGCGTCCTTTTTGTGAATGTGGCTTTGTTTGAAAGCAGAATAGCTCTACAGATATCAAACCCTGAATGCGGACTACCGGCAATCCTTATAAGGGTGTTGTGTGGGGCATGCCTGTGTGTGTGTGTGTGTGTGTGTGTGTGTGTGTGTGAGACTACACTGGCAAAGCCTAACGGTTTACACAAGCGAAGCTGGATCTAGCTGTTGCTAGGGCAACAGGAGCAGCATGAGTGTGTGTGTGTGTGTGTGTGCAGGTGCCGTTCCTGTGTGTGACTGCTGGAGAAAGAGGGTTTTTTCTAATTTTAGGAAGGAGGAATGACTCTGTGAACGATTGATTATCTGTGGGAGAGACTCCAACGGGAACAAGAGGATGACGATAGAGCAGAAGAAAGGATTGAGAAAGAAGGGTAGTTTGATAGAGAGGCAGCCTTGAACGGGAGCCCAAGGACCCAGCGGGAGTGCGGTAACCCAAGTGACTTTCATACAGAGAGGGAAAAAAAGACATAATACAGTAAAAGGGTGCAGTGATAGAGTATTCAGACATAACAACATTTTTGGGGTGAGCTATTCCTTTAAGGACTTATTTATGTGTTCATGTGTACTCCTATCTCACTGCCAGAACTATCTGCTGCCTGCGTCTCTCTCTCTCTCTCTCTCTCTCTCTCTCTCTCTCTCTCTCTCTCTCTCTCTCTCTCTCTCTCTCTCTCTCTCTCTCTCTCTCTCTCTCTCTCTCTCTCTCTCTCTTTCTCTCTTTCTCGTGTGTGTTTTTTTAGAGGCGCACAAAAGCAGATTCCCCCTGCCAGCACAATGGCAGATTCAGATTCCGTTCTGGAAATTCCTCCAGTTCTGACGGGGAATCCGGGCTTCACCAGGAGCTTTGCCAACAACTTTCCTGCTTCATCCAGACATCTCCAGTCCCTCGTGTCTTTCCTGAGGTCACAATCAGAACAGACAATACAAAGACTGTAGCACGTCAATAAAAGCAAGGCAGATATCCAGAAGGTTTTTTAGAGGTTTTTAGCAAAGCTGATATATGATGCAGAATGATTATAGCAAATGAGTGTACATTTATTTACAATTTTATTTAAATAAACACTATTGTTCAAAACTTTTGAACAATAGTGTATTAAAATGTTATTTCACATGAAAAATAATAGAAATTTGAGACATATCAGTATAATCTCTCTCCATTATAAAACTGCTCATTGACCTGGATGCTGAATGATAGAAATTCTAAAATGTATAATTAGGCTGATAATGTAATAATTTGAAACTTTTGGCTGATTAAGATTTTCAGGCTTTGGTTTGTCTGAAAAACGTTCAGCTGAAGTGAACTCTAACACATTCATCCTTTAACCAATGAGATTCGCACTTTCAAAATGAGTATACATTCCCTTCTCTCAAATGCTTTGTAAAAGCTCTTAGATGGTCAGGACTAGATTCAGATGTTTCCTTCTGTGTTGCATCACACACTTTCTCTCGCCCTTTTTACCTCATGTTGCAAAGTACATGTTTGTGTGCACGTGCAAGTGTAAATGTGTAAAATGCGACTGTTTCCCTTTAAAACAGATTCACACCCCTAGTGGACGAGAGCCAGAGCGAGTCTTTGACTCTCGATACAATCTGTCCAGCAGCGGGACATCTCTCTCTCTCTCTCTCTCTCTCTCTCTCTCTCTCTCTCTCTCTCTCTCTCTCTCTGTCTCTCTCTCTCTCTCTCTCTCTCTCTCTCTGTCTTCAGCCTTGGCTTTGTCCTTCAAAACACTTATTTTCAGCTCTAAGTCTTTCACACAGCCTCACACACACACACACACACACACTATAGAGCTGTATTTTCATAAATGCTACGCCCTTACATAATTTATAAAAGAGAACATTTTTTAGTTTTAAATGTTAAAAGAAAGAATTATTAAAACAATATTTGTATTACTTCAAATAGATAGCTTAGTTAATAATGTTAAACTACATATTTATTACTTGATGGTTTAGGCAGAGTTAGAGCTATCAGAAAGGCAAATAACCATACGAACAAGCGTCTGAATGAACCACTGCATCTGAGAAGTGCTTTCCAGACGAGTGAAGTGATGAGATTCAGGACATTACTATGACAGGGAAGCACCTTGTGGACGAGTTCCTGTCCAATCAGACGCGTCAGCAGAGACAACGAGGAACTGTCGCTGCTCGTGCTGTTCTCTGCAGGGTCAAACGTTTATGGCTGATGTTAGTATTGATTGTGTAAGCCGACACACACTGTGTACTGTATACTGCATGTTCACGACACCTTTGATCATGAAACTGCATGCGCTAACTTTTTTCTCAGAATTGCAAGTTTATATCACGCACTTTTGAAGATTTGCAATTGCAAGGAAAAAAAGTCCGAATTGTGGAATAAAACGTCGTAATTAGCCTTTTTTTATTCTGTGGCGGAAAAAAAGCTTCAATAGGTTCTGATGTTATTGGTTAAAATTAAATTTCCCCATCCCAACCATCTATGGTTATGTCTTCAGAAAATAAATATTACTGTTGTTGTTATAATAATAATAATAATATTATTATTATTATTATTATTATTATTATTAAGACAGTAACCATTTTACTTTCTCTCTTTATTTTTATTTCCAGTTAATAACTTTAGTGCTTCAGCTTATTTCAGCTCTATTTTTTTTTATTTTATTTATTGTATTTATTTATTTTATTATTTTGATAGGGACAAAGCATGTTGATGAACATTTGTACAGAATACAAGATGTAAACAAGCCAGATTATAGCAGTATTGCTAATTTACGTCCGTAGTCCCTAGGCAGGTACACACAATAACAAATACTCACTGTACACAAGACTCAACTAAAAACACAATACATAAAAACACATCACAAAAATTACTAAGAAAAATGTTCACACACTTGATTTTTTATAAGCCACTTCTTAAGATGTTCTTTATAAGTGTGATAAGTAGAACATTGTCGAATTGACTGTGACAAACTATTAAAATATTTGCTCCCCATCACTGATAAAACTTTCTGGCCAAAGGATGTTCACCTATTTGGTACTTCCCAGTCCCCTCTACTGACAGACCTGGTACCAATACCACAATCTGCCCTCTGTTTAATACACTCCTTCAATGGAGGTGGAGCAAGGCCATGCCAGACCTTATAAACAAAGCACATAATTCAATTTTTTTAAATTTTCAAAACTCAATAGATAATGTTTTTTATTTATTTTACAGTGGTGAAATGAAAGGTTTTTTTTATCAAACACTTTTATCGCCTTCTTATACAGTATTTCTATTGACTTAAGAATCGAGTTACTCGTAAAAGACTAACTACTGAAGCAATACTGCATATGAAAAAAAATCATGTCATTTAAGTATCCTCATGTCATGCCTTAATCACATTTGATTTTATTTCAGCTTTATTTGAATTAACAAACATTTTATTATTAGTTTGTAGATAATAACCCTGCGTGGAAGTCAATGTAAAATGCTATTCCTAACTAATTTGACTTATTCTGGATATTCAATGAAAAGATGAACAGTGTAGGAACTCTGATATTCCTTTTAACCCAGGAACAGAGAAAACACCTATTAAAAGTCTGAAGATGAGATTGTGTGATGGCATCATAATTATATCTTTGGTTTATTACGATGAAAAGGGTGTGAACTAAATGATTTGAGAGGCGTGTATGATTTAAATCGAAGAGCTTGTGAAATATAATAATGCTGAGTATTGATTTCTGCAGAGAAAATGACGGGGTGTGTTTGGGAATTACTTGCGCTCGCAAAAGAGCAGAGATTGATTTCTGAATGAGTGCTAAAGAGGCACGTGAAGGTGTGAACGTAGAAACGAAAGATTATGAGCAGGAGAGGGTTAAACCGTTCTGCCGTGAACATGTGGAGGGAGTGAGCTAGGATGAATGGGTGTTTGAAAAAGAGAAGCGAAAGACAGACGTTGATTGGCAGAGAGGGGTGAATGGGGAAGAGGTGGAGATGTGTTTGCGGTTCAAGCGAGTTCTCCTTTGCCCTCTAGCAGAGCTTCATCCTCTTGTGTTCCTTCCGCACAAGGAACTGTTGCCATGGGAATTCTGGAGAAGTGAAGCTCCTCTGAGTCTTCCCTCCTCTTTTCCTTTCATACATCCAATAATTAGAAACAAATTAGTTTGAAACCATGCATTTCCTGTCTGGAGAACACCAGGGCGGCACCCAAACACTTCTGACAGTATGAAATAACAATGGAATGCTAGAGTACTGCACACTATAGATGGTACACCAACCTGTTTTTTTTTTTCTACCGTACATAATTTTGGAAAGAAATTAATACTTTTATTCAGCGAGGATGTATTCAATTAATTAAAAGTGACCGTAAAGACATTTACAATGTTACAAAAGATATTCTATTCATCCAAGAAAATGTTACACGGTTTCCACAAAAATATGACATAGCACAACTGTTTTCAATATTGATAATGATGCATGTTTTTGAGCAGCAAATCATCATATTAGAATGACTTCTGAAGGATCATGTGACGGAAGGACGCTAAAAATTCATCTTTGGTCACAGGAATAAATTATATTTTAAAATATATTCAAATAGCAAATGGTTCTTTTAAATTGTAATAATATTTCATAAAAAGATCAAATAAATGCTGCCTTGGTGAGCAGAAGAGACTTTTACCGACCCCACACCTTTGAATGGTAGAGTATAAAGCAGTATGCAAAGGTAAACATTAGTATGCGATACGGATGTCATCATTTAGCATTTTTAATTCAGTCGCCCATTTGTCATCTCAGAAATAGCAGTAAAATGATTATTTAGCATTTTAGATCCATTTTGTGTAAAATTATCAGTCTAATGAGAAAAAAGGATAATATTACTTATTTCCTTTCATTGGTGCACAATTGAACATTGCATTATGGGTATTCAGCACAGTTTGTTCTATAGTATACTGCATAGGTGCTCCATGCATTCCGAAAATGTGCACAATACTTAGTGCATACTTCAAAAATCAGTAGTAAACTCTTAAAAGTGAAGGATCCAGAAAGGGGGTTTCCCAGCGACACCATTGAAGAGCCTTTCAATGAAGAGTTCCTAACAGACCATTAGTTTGATATAAAGAACCTTTTTTTTAATGGAAAGGTTCCATGGATGTCAAAGGTTCTTCATGGAACCATATATGTCAATAAGGAACCTTTATTTTTGAGTTTATGGTTTATGGAATACTGTTCCAAACAGCTTTGTTTTGGTTTATTTTGGTTTTAGTCAGTAGGTTTTAGTTTTTTTAATGTACAGCTATATGGGTCTGTTTGTGAATGTGTGAGGGCTTGTTTATAGGAATGAGGTTGTGAAAGTGTGTGTGTGCTCTGAGCGTGAGAACCGCTGGGCTCTGACTAAACTGCACCTGAGGTCTATAAGTGTGTGTAAGCCTAGGTGTATGATGACTAACTCCATATCCATGTGTGTGTCTGTACGAGTGTGAGAACAGAACTCATCCACCCATAACACGAATCTCTAGCAGGTGTCTAGCAGAGTCACAGACAGCTGTGTATAGGTAAGTGTGTGTTTGTGTGTGTTTGCATGTCTTCCGGTGTGTTAGCATCTAAAATATGTGTGTGTGGGCACAGTTTACCACAGCAGATGAGAGGAGCATGTCATGATCGTGACTGGTCATGTTTTTTCCCGTTACTTTTAGTTGTTTTTCACCTATGTAGAGGTGTGTGTGTGTGTGTGTGTGTGTGTGTGTGTGTGTGTGTGTGTGTGTGTGTGTGTGTGTGTGTGTGTGTGTGTGTGTGTGTGTGTGTGTGTGTGTGTGTGTGTGTGTGTGTGTGCGCGTGCGCGTGTGCGTGTGTTTGTTTGTGTGTTGTGTTGCCCAAGAGTTGTGGTGCTATAAATTTGGCATTGCCCAAAGTTGATTTCTAGCATGTTTATTTCCCCGTAAAATACAATGTGATATTAGTAAATAAGACTTACACTT